>JASJET010000007.1:7047500-7523873 GCA_034092305.1 Diaprepes abbreviatus | reverse complement strand
GTCTTCACGAACTCGTTGGTACTTTTTGTAGCACTGAGGACTATGAAAATAAGACCATCAATTTGTTAATTGATTGCTTGATCCAGTTTTAATATCCACCTATTTCTTTCCTCGGTGGTATCTTGGTGGACATATTCGTTCAGTAGCACTATGACAACGATGTTTATGTGCCTTGGTCAGGAATGTTCTGAGTTTCCTCTGCGGACCTTCTATATCTGCTCCATTTCAGAATTCCAAAGAGTAACTGAGTGTAGAGTACGCCTAGATGTTGAATGTCTTAAACGTATATATATATATATATATATATATATATATATATATATATATATATATATATATATATATATATATATATATAATTTTTCTTTATTTTGTCTTTTCTTGGGTTTAATTTTTTTAAAATATTTAATTTTACCGGTACATACCTTGACATTTTGAGGTTCTGTTACTAAATAAAAGTTAAATTTTACATCGTTTACTGAGGATACGTGGAATGCGAATGAGTTTTATTTTTTTTTATATTTTTTATATTTTACAATGCATAAAAAAACAAATAAGGTTTGGTTTTATATTTAAGAGGATATTCCATTTTTGATTCTTACTTGACCGGATCGAATGCTTAATATTTTTGTTTAAATTAGGTTTGCGTAAATGTGACTCAAATTTCCCATATATGTTCTGTCGTTAACAGTGTTTTTTATCTTTTTTAATTTCAATCATTTCCTTTATCTGTAATTTTTGGTAATTCACATTTGTTTTTTATAATGGTACTGTTATAATCAAAAGTGTGTTTTTTCGTCCTGTGTGTGTCTGTTTAACGCTGTTGAGGCGTTTTTTTTGTATATTTATGGCCATTTAATCTGTTCTTCAGTAATTGGCTCGTCATGATTATATATTTTTTGGGACAATTTTTGCAAGGGATCGAATATATTATATTTTAACTGAATAGTATACCAAACCAACTTGGTCAGGTAGATATCTAAACTATTTCTCTAATCATTCAAAAACTCAAAAAAATAGCGTTATAATCGGTCTATCTGATCGTGCTATCTCCCTAACATCTCCAGAATTCCGACCAAAAATACTGCAAAAAGTAAAAGAGACACTAATAAATAATTATTTCAACGAAAAGACTCCAAAATAATTGATAAACGAACATATAAGTTTTATAATAATGTAAAAACAAAAAACATAGAACATAAACAGCAAAAATATGTGGCATTACCTTACACTAGTGAGCTGTCAGAAAAAATAAAATACATTTTAAAAAAGCATCATATTTTCGTATGCCACAGGTCACATAATAAATTAAATACATTGTTCACAAATTTAAAAAGTAAAACTCCTCTAATAAATAAATCAAATATAGTATATTCGATCCCTTGCACAAATTGTCCCAAAAAATATATAGACATGACGAGCCAATTACTGAAGAACAGATTAAATGGCCATAAATATACAAAAAACGCCTCAACAGCGTTAAACAAACACACACAGGACGAAAAACACACTTTTGATTATAACAGCACCATTATAAAAAACAAAGATATGAATTACCAAAAATTACAGATAAAGGAAATGATTGAAATTAAAAAAGATAAAAACACTGTTAACGACAAAACAGATATGGGAAATTTGAGCCACATTTACGCAAGCCTAATTTAAACAAAAATATTAAGTATTCGATCCGGTCAAATAAGAATCAAAAATGGAATATCCTCTTAAACATAAAACCAAACATATACCTTATTTGTTTTTTTATGCATTGTAAAATATAAAAAATATAAAAAAAAATAAAACACATTCGCATTCCACGTATCCTCAGTAAACGATGTAAAATTTAAATTTTATTTAGTAACAGAACAGCAAAATGTCAAGGTATGTACCGGTAAAATTAAATATTTTTAAAAGAATTTTAAAGTTTGACTACTGTTTTTAAGTGTCTTGTTTGTTTTTCGAAATGTAAATATGTTTTTTATGTGATGCATTTTAATTATATATTTTTTTAGGAAAAAATTTTGAAAATGCCTGGAATAAAGGGCGAAACGTCAATCGTTTTGTGTATTTATTAAATATAGAACCTAAACCCAAGAAAAGACAAAATAAAGAAAAATGATATAATCTATGGTTCAAGAATCGAGAATATATATATATATATATATATATATATATATATATATATATATATATATATACATATATATATATATATATATATATATATATATATATATATATATATATATATATATTTAATATATGGTGGTACAGGTAGGCCATCATCTCGATGGTGGTGTAATAGGATGAACTGTGTTCTGTAGCAATTCATTCAAACTATGCAACCTCTAACACGGAAAGGATATGATGGAACGAGGTTTGCAATTACTGTTAGCATTTTACTTCATCTATTTACGGAGTTGCATTTAGTTGTACGTTTGCTGAATGTGATTTAAGCACTACAACGGCATAATGTGGATATATCCACTGCTATTGCATCTCACACGGAGGAATCCGTGAAAGCCGCATAAACATATATACGCCATCGGGCGGGAGGTCGGCGAAGCCGCGTTCAGTATTTAAATGCCTCCTTCCGATCTATCCTTTGCACAGCCAGGTGCATGTTGACACCCTGATGAGTCTAGTAAAGACGAAACATGTACCAGTGTACCCGTATCATTGTAGCGGAGGGGGGTAAGTTGATGTTGTATTTGTAATATGGCCTCATGGCAAACAACAGCTCAACTGCTTCCATGAGTTTCTTAATTCTATCCTCTGTTTAAACTTATTTAGAAATTTTAAAAATTTAATATTTGTGGGCAATTGAATAAAACTGTTGAGACCTTTATGGAATACAGAGGTTTATGTTTGTCTCTTTAATACTGGAGAATATGATAATATGCATATATATTTCTATTATAATTAATATGATTTTGTAAATTGTAGGAGAACTACCCGATCTGATTTTAAAAATAAAGATCAATGTTTGATAGTGAAAGAAGTCCTCCACTGACAACCATTGCATTTCCCTTAACATATAAGTAATTGAGATTCTTCTTGTACCTGAGAGTGTAACTCTCACAGCTCTATTTTGCAATTTTTTGAAACCTTGCCTTTTCATTTTGATTAAGCAGGAACAAAGTTGTGGAGTAATAAACAAAGTGCGGCAGTGTTAAACAGGATTGTTTTAGTCTACCTTGTCAAAAAATTAGAACATCTGTGAATATAGTTAATTTTATAAGAGATTATTTTTATTAAGTTATTCGAATGTTCTTTAAATTTAAGTTGTCTATCTATGATTACTCCTAAATATTTAAACTTTTACACCATTTCAATTGTGGATTGAATCTCCATGAGAAAAAGTTCTGTAATCATTCTCATTGCCGATTATCACAAATGTTTTTTTTTCACATTTATTTTTAATTGGTTACAAGAACACCATCAATATAACTTTATTAATGTAGAGTTAGGTGTGTCAATCAATTGAATACTATCAGAATATGCGAAATATAAAAGAACATAATCTGCAAAAAGATATATACAACAATCACCAGATATATTCACTACATCGTCAATATATATAAGAAATAATAATGGACTTAGCACACTACTCTGTGGAACATGCTACTTTCAATCTCGTCAGATACCACGTTATTCAATTTCAATCTTTGTTTCCTATTAATTAAGTAATTATTCATAAATTCCAACACTTCACCATTTATACCGACACTTTCTTTAATTTTTTAAGTAGTCAACACCCGTAATAAGATTTTGATCGCAACTATGTTTCCAGTCATTAAGGACATACTGTACTGCAGTTTCACAGCTATGCTTACCCCGAAAACCAGTATGCATACTATTTATAATTTTTTGGCTTCTATGAATTCTAACAGTTGTTGCATCACTACGTTTTCTATGATTTTTTCAACACAACTAAGCGTGTTAACAGGTCGCAATCAACAGCCGTGTGAGACTTATTTAGGAACAGGAACAATAGTCGATAATTTTAATTCATCGGGAATTTTACATGCTAAAAATAACGAATTTATCAAATAAAGAAGTGATAAAGCTATATTATCAAAGCAACCCTTTAAAAACACAACATTTATATCATCTGATCCATTTTTATTTGGTAGGCCAAAAATAATTTCCATAAGTTCCTCAACAGTAACAAGCTGAAAGTTCTTCAAAAACACGCCCCCATGTCTAGGTAAAATTGGAAAATCTGGTCCAAATTTATTTATGTCCCTGACTATTGCTCCAATAGTGGTAACATAAAAGCGGTTCAATAAACTTGCCATATCATTTAGATCTGAAAATATTTCATCATCAATTCTCAGTTGCAAATAACTAGTTATAACTTCATTAGGAAGCAAAGTTTTTAAAATATTCCACAATGCACGGGAATTACTTTTTTTTTCTGTTATTCTGTCTTTATAATATTCTCTTTTTCCTGACGCATAACTTTCACCGCAATATTTTTTTCTTGTTTGTAGATCTCCAAATCCTTATATGTTCCAGAACTGACATACCGGTTATAACTAACATCTCTAGAATTTGTAGCAGCCGTAACTCTGTCATTCCACCATTCCTTATATTTTGGATATATTTTGACAGTTCTTTTTGGTGCAACATCACTAAAAATGTCCATCAAAGTTGAGAAAAAGATTTTTACTGTATAGAATATGGAATTGTGATAGGTTTGGTTGCAGAGATGTGAGGCTAAATAATGTATTTCCAAAAAACAAAACTATTATAGAATTTGTGTATTTTCAAATTTTAAATTGACTTGAGATTTTATCAGGAAAATATTCTGAATATTGAAAAATATACTTTCTTTATCTAACCAATGTCTTCATCATTTAAATATACAACATTTTATTTTATATTTACTTTATTTATTGAATAATATAATCATCAAAACTACATATGTTTGTACCATTTTAAGTCAATTCGGCAATCGATAGTAGGTTAACAGACGAACACAAGATATTATGATTTACAAGCCAAACGGCTTCGCACTCCCTCCAGGGATTATTCACTCATACCAGGCATACAAAGACACCAAAAGTATGAAGCTCTGTGGGAACCCTTTCCGTGTTATCGGGTCCTAGGTGACGTTGTCTGCTGTATTTCCTACGAACTTTCGGATGGTTCGCGCGGTTGCTAGGAGAATTGCTTTCTGCATCGGCTTATACAGATGCTCACTAAGGCCCAGTCCCTTGATGTTCTGCAGGAGGTTCTTTGGTATCTCTCCAGTTGTTGGCAGTATTATGGGAATCGTTTGGACGTTGTTCATTGCCCATTGTCTTCGGATTTGAACCTCCAGATCTCTGTATTTGGCGATCTTCTCTTTGTATTTTGGCCTTAGGTTGTTGTTGTTAGGTACAGCAATGTCGATTAGTGTAGTTCGCCTAGAAATTTTATCTATTAGTATAATGTCTGGTCTATTATGAGCTACTGTTTGATCTGTCAGAACCGTTCGGTCCCAATATAACTTGAACTGGTTATTCTCAAGAATAGGCTTCGGATTGTACTTGTAATAAGGCACTTTTTCTACCTGTAATAGGTTTAACTTTTCTGCTAACTCTTGGTGGAGTATCTTAGCGGCTGAGTCGTGTCTTTCCTTATACTCGGTTGCGGCAAACGCTTGGCATCCTCCAGTTATGTGCTGAACTGTCTCCGATGTTCGACAGCCATATCTGCACTAGTCATTCTCTATTGAGGGATCTCTAATGATGAACTTCCGATAGTTCTTCGTCGGAATAACCTGGTCTTAGATAGCCAACAAGAAGCCCTCCATTTCCGGAAACATCTGTCCTGAAATCAACCAGTAGTTCGACGCTGAGTTGTCGACATTGTCCTGATTAACCTCATTTGGATGCCGTCCATGAAGTGGCTTCCGTAGCCAGGTTTGTACCTTCTCTTGGTCTGTTTGGTGGTGAGAAGTAATATCTTGTTCCCTGAACTGTAGCGGCGTTGCAACGTTTGTCTCGTATATTGTTCGATGTAGTGTGGAAGAGTCCACTAACCTGTGGAAATATAAACATAAGTTTATTATTTGTTGGTCGAGCTGCTTACCAATATCCACCAATCCTCTTCCTCCTTGGTGTCTTGGAAGCATTGTACGTTCAATAGCACTCCGAGGGTGGTGTTTTTGTGCTTTTGTTAGGAGTATCCTTATTTTTCTTTGCAGGTTTTGGATGTCCGTCCTACTCCACTTTACAATTCCAAAAGAGTAACTCAGCGCAGAGCAAGCATACGTGTTGAGCGCCTTAAACAAATTTCTACTATTTAAATAAGTTCGTAATGCCCGCCTTACCCTTCTGACAAATTCGGCTGTCAATTCGGCCTTCATAGTGCTATGGTCAATTCTTTTAGCCTGTTTCATACCTAGATATTTGTATGTTTGGTCTGCTTCCATTGCAGCTATAGTTCACCGTTCTGCTTTTCAAAAGCCCCCGGTTGTAGCTTCCCTTTAACGATGTTTAAAATACGGCACTTGTCAAGTGCAAATTGCATTCCGATATCCCCGGAAAACTCCTCTACAATTTTAATCATTTGATCCAGCTGGTTTCTGGTAGCAGCCATCAGTTTAAGATCATCCATGTATAGAAGATGATTCATTCTGACTACCTCTTCGTTGTTATTTCTAACACTAAAGCGGTATCTGGTTGAGTTCAAACGGCGTGATAGTGGGTTCATTGCTAGGCAGAACCACAATGGGCTAAGTGAATCGCCCTGAAATATTCCCCTTCGTATCGGAATGATGTTAGTTTCGATGGTGTCGCTGGATGGCACTTGCAATTGAATCCTAGTTATCCAGGTTGACATGATGCGTTCTAAAAAGGAAACAAAATTATTATCGACTCTATACATTCTCAATATAGTTTTGAGTCACTCATGTGGCACCGAGTCGAAGGTCTTCTTATAATCCACGTAGGCAGCAAAGAGGTTTTTTCGGTTGGCACAGGCTTGGTTACATATGACAGAGTCAACAATCAATTGTTCCTTGCACCCCATTGCTCCCCTCGTGCACCCTATCTGTTGAGTTGCAATGATGTTATTTTGCTCACAATGTGCATAGATGCGTTGGGTCAAGCAGGAGGTGATCACCTTATACAGTGTGGGTAGACAGGTAATCGGCCTATACTTAGCTGGGTCATGTGTGTTATGTTGGTTCTTTGGTAGGAGGTACGTAATACCTTCGGTCAAGAACAATGGCATTTTTGATGGGTTAAGGAAAACATCATTAATAAGATTAGCCAGCTGATGGTGCATACACTAGAACTTTTTGAGCCAGTAGTTCTGGATCCCGTCGAGAGCTGGAGCTTTCCAGTTATGGGATTCCTTGAGAACACACACAAGATATAATCAATGTTAGTTCATACTTAGTTACACAAGTGTAACTAAATAAAATTGTTTACTAAGTCAACTTTGATAATTTTAAAGGCAGAGAATTTCTTGAAATAACCCCTTCGCTTAATTTTTAATTTAAATCTTTTTAGAAAATGTCACCTGTGCGACAAGTCAGTTCAGATGTCACGACGGAGGATGTATAGCAGACCATTGGCAGTGTGATGGAGACAGTGACTGCAAGGACAACAGTGATGAGGATGAACACCAATGTGGTAAGTTGGGTTTACCTTTTATCACGTTTTAAAACTCACTTTTTTGTATGTTTATTTGTTTGTTTGTCCAGTACAAATTTTGTAATCGAATTTAAACTAACTTCTCAATGATCTAGAGATTTGAAATTTTAAACATAGTTCAGAAGTAGATGACACCGTCGAACTGAACTCTGAACGTATATTTCAAGGTTATTTCAGAGTCAACTTCACTCCCTCAACTAAGCTAAAATTTAATACACACCCGACGACAACGTAATATATTGGTCTTGAAACTGTCCTTGAACGTATATCTTGAGATTTTTAAGGTCAATTTCACTTCCGATTATTCAGTCAAGCTGATACAAATACTTGTATGACAATGAATCGTTATCATGAAACTGAGCTTGAGCGTTTATTTAACGGTATTTTCAAGGTCAACTCCACTTTCGATTATCCAATTAAGCTGGAATTTGGTACACATGTATAAATCTTATAATAATGCGTTATTATTATCTTAGAGCCGTTTTACACACACAAGAATAGCCAAAATTTATCCGATTATTACGTTGAAAATTTTCATAAAACTAATTTGCTGTTTTACACACCAAGGAATTATTGTCAAAATTTTAGTGAAGATTTTCGGCATAAAAATATAGAACGTGTTCTATATTTTTATGACTAAAATGCGGAAAATGCGCGAAAATCGACGCAGAATAAAATTTGTGAATTAACGGCCCGCGTTTGGTAATCAACCTATTCTCAATATTTACTCATTGTTTCTTGCACAAAAATCCTTTATTTTGTGGTTTCTTGATTATATATGTTCAGAAACTTTCATATTTATGACATTTTAAGGTTATCCCCAGAGCAAGTTAAATTTTTAACTGTTGAAACGTCACATGTTATGAAAATGCGCATGAGCAACGACAAAATTATCACCAAAATTATATTCAGATTTCTTGTACGTATCATACAGAGTGGTATTTTATTTTAAAAATTATTTCCAAAGAATTTTCGGCAAAAATTTGCTGAAAATTTTTGTTGTAATTTTCAGAATAATTCTTGTGTGTGCAAAACGGCCCTTATACGTATATTTCAAGGTCAACTTCACTTCCGATTACCTAATCAAACTGAAATTTGGTACGCACATGTACACCCGATGATAATGCAATATTATGACCTTGAACTTATTTTTAAAATGATTTCAAGGTGAACTTCACTTCCAGTTATCCAATCAATGTGAAATTTGTTGAACATATATAAATCGAATTGCAATGCTACATTATGACCTTGAAGATATATTTCAAAGTGAACTTCACTTCCAGTTATACAATCAATCTGAAATTTGTTACACATATATAAATCCGATGACGATGCTATATTATGACCCTGAACTTATATTATAAGCTAATTTCATGGTCAACTTTAATTTCGATTATACAATCAAGCTGAAATTGGGTACACATATATAAATCCTATGACAATGCAATATTTTGACCTTGGTATTTTCAAGGTCAACTTCACTTTCAGTGACCCAATTAAGCTGCAATTTTTTACATACATATAAACCGATGACAATGAAATATTATGACCTTTAATGTAAATTTTAAGGCATTTCAATGTAAATTTCACTTCCAATTATCTAATGAAGCTAAAAATTAGAAAAAGTTGTTCATTTTACCTTTTATACCATAAGATTAGGTATGGCGCAACGTACGTCATGTTATGTGTGCAATGACGTTTTTCCTCCTCGTACCATGCGACTTCGACAATTAAAAAGTGGAGAGTGCTCTGAGGTACCATAGGGCAGCCTTGTTTCGGTTGAAGTGGAAGAATAAATGGCTGCTTTGTTAGTTTTATGCAGTTGATTTTACTGTTAACAAGTTTTTTAAATAGAAAACGGAAATCTCGGCGGTAATAAGTTAAGATTTAAAATTCTAGCAAATTTATAGTTCCAACATATTAGAGCACAATACAGAAGTTCTCCTTTAAATTTTGAGTATTTATTAAACAAAATAAAATCAGTCATTACCAAAGAAGACATATACTTTCAGAAATCCATTTCCATTTGACAGGCACTCAAAACTTTTTTCTCGCTGGTCTCTACAAATTTTCTGACGCAATTTCATTTCACACATCCATTTTTTCTAAAATTTTTGTCCATAACTCACAAATTCTGGAATTATTTGCAGATCTCTCCTAAATTTAACATACTCTTTTCGGACCACTCCATATTCACTTATCAACAACTTTTAATCCATGTCAATTGCTAAATAAATTTCATTTCAATAACAAAAAAATGAAAAAATCTCGTGCCGTCAGTCTCGCTGCAAAGTAAATTTTTTCGAAAGAGCGGATCACAAACTCGTCCTATTAGATTAAAAAAAATCCTTTGCATACCAAAAAACCGACAGAAAATGAATCGCGAATCTTAGTCGAGCTACTCGAAAACAATAGAACTAGAAAAAAAATTGACTTCTTGTGACCCAAATGTATTTATTATCTCCTTTGAGCCCTGCCGCCGAAGGCCCACGACATCAATAGGAATCGGCAAAATTCAAAGAAATCTCGCTGAAATTTCACAGCAAACTCGTCACTGGGGCGTCACGTACTCGGCTCGCCATATTTATACGCACCTTTATAAGCTCCAGTATTCTTGTCTTAACATGATAGCTAACTAAATTACGTGAAAGACGTAATAGTTGTCATTACTTACAAATTTGCAAAGACTTGTCACGGATAAATCTACGAGGAATTATAATACTTTTTTCATAAATTCGAAAAGATTACCTTAAGTTATCTTCTTAAACTAACTAGTATGTAACTTTTTATAAATATACCAAAATTTTCCAGCAAGAATTCCAATGATTTAACCAAAATTATGAATTACATTTAAATTCAGTAAATCAAAGACAAAAATTATCTTTTATGCATGTTCACACCTTGAATTGAATCATCCATATTCAGTTTCACCACTTCACAAAATTTTTTACTATTTATTGCAAAATAGGATATAAAAAAGAACTTTGATAACTGAACCACCGCGAGAAAATATTTGGCTTCTTCCAAATGTTTTCCTGCAATGGAAGTCTTAGTTATATTATTAAGATTAAAAGACTTAAGAGCTGTACTTTAATTATAGAATAATAATACATTATTTCTAGAAATTCTGTATTGGCCCGGATTTTTAATTTCTGGCCCTTCAGGCAACGTTAAAATCTATCTTATTATGCGTAACATTATCGTTCTAAAATAAACAACATACCACAAATTGTACTATTGTTTGGGGTGATTTAGCCCCCGATACTATCTATGTATTTTAGTGTTTTGGAACGCTGATATCTTAGAACTCTATTCAGATTTAGAAAAATATAACTAGAAAATTACAGATTGAAGTATTAGATTGTCCCCACTAAATTAAATTGTAAAATATATATTTTTTAGCAATGGCAGAATCTGTGGTAGAAACAACATGTCCATTTGGATATTTTCGATGTGGAAATGGTATGTGTATACCAGATGCTTGGAAATGTGATGGAGACAAAGACTGCCATGATAATAGTGATGAAGAATTGCAGATGTGTCGTAAGTTACCTTCAGGGTGTCGTCCACCTTTGAACCTCAAAATCCAAGCCTATTTTTAAGAATTAATTGCAAAAGAACTACTGAAGATAATTGAGACGTGTTTTTTCTTTTATTGGTACAAGCTTCATCTTGTAAAGCGCATTTTTAGAAAATAATAATAATCACACTCGCGACCTTGGGACGCTCTTGTCTTTGTCCCCGCAGAAAAGCCATATGTAATTTGTTGGCAAGGCTTTAGCTATCTAAGTTGTCTGAAACCAAAAAAAAATAAATAAATACCTCTTTATTTTGTGTTACGTTGGCTATGTTTCTCCGAAGCCAATTTTTTTATATTGAATTTGTTAGAATTACGCAATTATTTATAAAAGTTCCAATTTCGACCTAAGGCTGAAAAAATGGAACAAAACAAAATTTCAAAAATTGTACTCGGAGAAACATAGCTACATATGTACTTAATAACTGAAAAAAAATTGATCAAATTCAATAAATATTTCTAGTAGAAGTCTTACCAAAAAGTTTAAAAAATGCTCCTAGATGGTTTTGTCGATTAGTTTCCCTTTTCCCTTACCACCAATACCTTTATTTTGTTTTTTCATATGTCTAAGTCCCAATTGTTTCTCGATATGTCCCTTGCATTCTTTCTTTTCTACCGTTATTTCGTCCCTATAAGGTTTGGAATCTAAGATAACTATAGCCCTTTGCTCGACAATTTTTGGAATCCATTTCGGGTAAAAAAAACTGAAAAAAAAACAGCTACTTTCAAACTTTAGAACGATCGAGATGTTTTCGACTCGAAATGCGGTCGCAAACTGAGCTAGGTCGGAAAGTTAACATTAAAAGGACACATCGATACGCATATATTCACATGTATTCACAAAACGTCAACAAACGACCGCTATACTCTTCCGAAAAAGAATTTATAGCTGAAAAAATGACGGAACGGCCACGCACGGCTAGAGCGCTCGAAAGAAAGAGAAGTGACCATGTTACACGTTCCATATAGCTACAAACGAAAGTATATTTTACAAAATCATTCATATCGGGTATTCCTGATTACATCTAGATTCGAAATATTTTTAAAATTTTTTTGTAAATATTTATCGTAATAACAGCTTGTTTTGCACTAAATTTGATTCTTTAGGATTTTTTGGGATGAGAAATCAAGATTTGAATACAGTTTTTATGTTCATTGCAGAGGGCGCCACCAGCAGCGCTTCGCCTACATTTAAAGCTTCATAATTTTTTTATGTCTTGGTGATTAATTCAATTGAGAAAGTTGAACTGCACCCTTTCCGTCATCTCAGCATCTAAATAAAGTGTTTACTGAATTTGGTATTAGTGTTCACAATTCTTCTTCGGTATTTATAGGTTTAAAGTACACCATCTGTTTAAAATTCCCCAAGAAAAAATCCAGTGAGTAAGGTAGCCAGTTTTTAAGGGCATTATTTCCTCTGTCGATATATATATACATACATATATATATATATATATATATATATATATATATATATATATATATATATATATATATATATATATATGAAGTGTATTGTGCACCGTCATGTACGAATTACATAATGAAATAACCTAGTAAAAGATGATTCAAATTTTCTAGATATTCTAGGTTATTAGAACCATTAAAAATGAAGTGGTAAGATGACAGGACCAATAATAAATCTGTCCATGGTCTTTACACATACGTTAATTTTAATTTCATGTTGATAATGTTTTCCTCCGCATAAACATGTTCCCTATGGAAGTTTGTCACACCAAAACCTGGGAGAGACTACTCTCAGGCGAAGTCGTTCAGACCAATTAATCTGTCATCTTTTATCCAGAGAAACTGGTTGAAAGGCATATACAGGAAACCTTTCTTAAAGAGAGGCCATTACATCCGAACTAACATAACTTCCAACCAGGAAAATCATGTGAGTCGGCTCTACATTATCTGGTAATGAGAATGGAGTCTGCCACAGATAGCAAGGAAATAGCACTGACAGCGTTCCTTGATATTGAAAGAGCATTTGGTCACACCTCCTTCTCCTCCATGACAGCGTCTGCCAGAAGCCATGGCATTGAAGACACTCTTTGCAGGTGGATACAAAACATGCTTCAGGGTAGACGAACACGATCTAAACCGTCGATGTGCTGATAGCCAAGGGTTGCCCGCAGAGAGTGATACTATCCCCACTTCTATGGAATTTGATGGTCGACGAGCTCATGGTAAATCTCAACGACTGAGGCTACTATACCCTACTATATGCTTATGACATAGTCATATTCATTGTGAGGAATTATGGCAACATACTTTCGGAATTCATGCAAGGGGCTCTGACTACAGTGAAGTGTGGTGTACTAAGGAGCACCTTAGGGTAAACTCTGGAAAATCTACACTCATAGCCTTTACTACAAGAAGAAAATTGGGAGAATTGAAATTACCAACTTTTTTCAATACACAATTGCAAATGAACCAGGAGGTTAAATATATAGGTGCAACCCTGGATGCAACGCTTACTTGTTACTCATACCTATAGAAAATTATGTCTAAACGGAAAATGCCCATCATGGCAGCAAAAAGGGAACTAGACAAGACGTGGGGATTAAAGCCCCATATTGTGCACTGACTATACACTGCGGTTGTAAGACCCATAATAACCTATAGCTCGATTATGTGGTGGACAAAAACCATGCAAATACGGGCCACTTTGGAGCTCTCCAAACTCCAGAGACTGGCCTGCCTATGCATTACGGCTGCCATGAGAAGCACCCCACCAGCATCCCTGGAAATCCTATTAAACCTTCCTCCGCCTAATCTAATAATCAGGGCTTAGGCAAGAATAGGAACTGATAGGCTCAAAAGAAACAACGTCTGTTAGACTGGATCTGCCCTCAGATACCCCACCATTAATGGCGTGGTAACAAACTCATTGCTAGAAATCAGCAGCGATACCAGGCCAAGAACCTACTTTGATAGACCCTACACCATTGAACTTGATGGGAAGTCGCGGCCTGATTGAACAATAAGTCAGTCAGGAAGCCTCGTCTGATACACGAACGGGTCCAAAACTGACCATGGTACAGGCGCCGAAATACACAGAGATACACCCAGACTCAATATGAGTATAGCTCTGAGGCAGCATACCACAGTATTTCGGGCAGAAATTCACCCTATTGATGTCTGTCTTCGGGAGAATTTGGGAAGGGGTTACAGGGGCAGGACGATTCTCATCTTCTCTGACAGTCAAGAGGCGCTGAAAGCTTTAGCGTGGTATCAAATAACATCAAAACAGGTCAGGGACTGTCTTCAAAACCTTATCGCTCTGGCAAAACACAATAAACATAACAGGGACACCCTTCCGTGGATACCAGGGGACAAGGGTGTCTCGGGTAATGAAAAAGTGGACCAACTTGCAAAAAACTCCATGTATTCGACCAGAGCACTTGGAATTACTAGGGCTGCTGTTTGTGAGTGGTTGTTTTTGTAGAGAAATCACCAACATCAGACCAATTAAAACCACCTTGCGCGCCACAGACACAGCAAGCTATTGCTGAAGACACCATTGGACAAACTAAGCAGTGAAATTCTGTATCTAAGCAGACAACGAATCAGACTGATGACAGGACTTATAACTGGCTACTGCAGCTTGAAAAAACATCTATATACAATAGATAGCTTCAACGAAGAACCACTATGTAGACTATGTGATGAAAATGACGAGACGGCCTCACATAGCATCTTCGAGTGCAAAGCTTTGGTTTGCTGGAAGCACCTTCAGGGACCAATCTATCTGGAAGGCTTATGCCCAGAGGATAAATCTGATCAAGACAACCAACCTCTTCGCCTAGAATGAATATGGCAGGCAATACAATAAGTCTGAAGTCTGAATCAATGAATCATACCCCTTCTTGTAAAGCAACACTCATCGGTAAATATTTTTTTATTGAAAATTTACATTAATGAATCGATAAAAGCCTGATCTCAGTTTAAGGTCGAGAGGTAAAGGATTTTGTCTGGAGGTGCAATGGATGCAATAGCTGTGTCTTATTTATTGAACCTTTAGAAACCCTTTGATGCTCAGAGTCGGATTTTCTTCAACTCGTTCTAAAATTTCTTTCTCAATCTCCGATGTCCTAGTCATCAGATTCCGTCCATAATCAATCGTTGCAAGAGCAAAACTACCGGTTTCTCGAAGAGGTCTTTCAACAGCATCAATTGTTTGGTGGTTTGATACGCATTTATTTCGAAATTTTTCTCTGCATACTCTCACCGACTCACGACCATTTCCTTGGAAACAACCGTAAACTAATAGCATATCGGTCACTTCTACTTTAGTGTAATGTTCGGCTATAGCGAAAAATTTGAAAATTAAGTGATAAATTTAAAAATTAGTCAATAAAGGTTTATCAGTTTGAATCGTTTGACAATTCTCTTTTGTACCTAATGACGATATTTATCGGTGTGAGCTCGTTGCTAGGGAAATATTTATTGTTATCAGTTTCTTGGCCGTTAAACACACTTCAAATTTCTTGGACCAAGTCTAGCTCTAGATAAGGTGTAAAGGGCGGCTACGACGAGTCACAGTATGCAAAAAAAAACATTTAAAATTAATTATCTCAGAAATGGCTACTCGGACAACACCTACTAATTATAACTTTTTTGGATAAAAGGTGTCAAGGAATAAAAATTTTTAATTTTAGTTTCAGAAATTCACGAGACTATTTTGTACAGTATTTTTAGAGACAATATGTATTTAAGAACCCTAAAGAAAGTACTAATAAATTAAATACCAAGATACGTAAGGAATGAAATTCACCCGTACAACTCAGTTTTTATCATTTTAATCCACAAAGAATTTCTTCATTTTCAATTTTAATCTTTTTAGAAAATATCACCTGCAGAAAAGGTATGTTCAGATGTAACGATGGATCATGTATATTAAACACGTTGCAATGTGACGGAAAAGGCGACTGCAATGACAATAGCGATGAGGAGGAACTCTTATGTGGTAAGTTTAGTCTGCTCTTGGACTAACGTGTAAGCAACAAATATAGATCCATATAGAAGAGCCGTTCTTATGGAGTACACTGCCCCCACAACAAGTATCTCTCTTCTACAATTCCTTCCTATCACAAGTTCCCCTTCTAGATGATCAAGTGAAAAAAATGTTACTACCTTATTCCAATACAAAGTGTGGCAATTAAGTTCCGGGAATTTGTCAATAAAATGCAAGCAAATTAAGGTTCGGGCAAAATTTTATTATCAATCTTTACAATAGTCTCTCTCTAACTCTACACAATGATTCCAATGTTGCTCCCACGATTGGAAGCACCCTTGGTAATCCTCCGAAGTTAACCCATTCACCGCCACAGTTACAGGTTCTTTGACCTCCTGTACTCCGCCATGATGAGTTTCCTTGAGGTGCGATTTCATCTTAAGGCAATATCGGGACTATAGGGTAGATGCGGCAACATAGGAATGCCTTTTTTCGCCAAAAACTCTTGCACAATGAACGAAGAATGGGTCGACGCGTTGTCGTGGTGCAAGATCCAGCCGTTCTAGGTCAGTTCGGGCCGCACACGGAAAATGCGTACCTGCAGTCGCTCCAGAAAGCCAACGTAGAACTATTCAGTCACTATCTGGCCGACAGGAATATATTCACGATGAATGATGCCGCAGATATCGAAAAAAAAATTCTACATTGCATTCAGTTGCGATTTGGACATCCTCGCTTTCGCTGGCCTATCTCCACCCTTTTTCACCCACTGCTGACTTTGTTTACGGGTCTCGGGTTTATACTTAAATATCCAAGTCTCATCTTCAATGACTAACGGACTCTTCCAGTCTCTGCCGTAGCTCCGAATGCGGGACAACAAATCCTCGCCGATCAATTTTCGCAATTTTTACGATGCCACTATAAAAGTTACTTTTGAAAAATGCGAATAAAATACAAATCAAACAAACTATCTACTTCAACCTTGGACTGAAACTAAAAGGAAGGTCCCTCTCTCTAAACATATGTTGACGAACGACGGAGTGTTGCCAATTCCCGAGTTATAACTAAATTCACGGAACTTAATTGCCACACGTCATATATTCGTGGCTGAATGGTCAATAGCGTTAGCAAACATTCTGCTATTGTATATGGTATAGATTCGAATCGCATCTCATGCATTTTTTTATATAAAAAGTATTTGTTCCATAAGTACAGGGTGAGTCAACGATTGGATGAAGTAGGTTTGTGCCTTTTCGGTGAAATTAACAAAGAAACTATATTTATTGTTTGATACAGTTTATTTTTACGCAGATTTTAAAAATATTTGGGACTCTACAGGGTGAGCCAAGAAACTAGGACAGCATAAAGTTGTATTTTTTTAAATAGAACACCCTATATACGAATAATATTTTCGATTTAGCTTATAATTTTAAATCTTTTTTTATTAAGGGTTTACTATAACAAAACTTTATAGTTTCTGAGATAATTAAGTTTAAAGAAAAAAAGTCACATTTTCAAGCATCAATTCAATCCTAAATAACGTTTCCAATTTTGTGACAAATATATTCAAATTTGGAATTTAGCAAGACCAAGGACAAGTTAACATAATTTTTACCTAATATTTGCAATAAAAGCTACAGTGTGTTGAACACATCGGCTCAAATTTGAACAAGTTTAAATGAATAAATATCTTTTTTTTTTAAATGGTACACCCTGTATATTTTCATGTTATTTAATAGAGTAATAAAAACCCTAAAAGTTTTGTTCAATATATCCTATACCTATTTATAACAGTTTTTGAGAAATTTCAGTTTTTATAATTTTCCATACTTTTTTACAGAAATAGTCTTCATTATCATAGTAGCCATGGCAAAAACAATGTAAAAGAACATTTTTCTGTGTGTCAAATTTATAACCGCAATCGCTTCTTTTGGTTTTTATATAGTGTAGTTTGGTTTTTTTTGCATTCATCTTATATTGTAAAATGAATTTTCCAAAGAATGAGTTAATAGATATGATTTATACAATAGGAGAGGCTCAAAAAAATTGCCTTCTTGCTCAAAGAATTTACAAAATGAAGTATCCTGATCGACGCCAGCCTAATACCCATACTTTTCAAAATTTAATGCAAAGATTTGATTCTTCTGGTACTGTTGATTATCCAAAACGTAAAGTGGTCAACAAACCAGTAACTAATGAAGAAAAAGAACTACAAGTATTGTTAAATGTTCAGGAAAATCCTTATATTGGTAGCCGTCAGTTAGCAGCATTATGTGAAACATCACAATCCACCGCTAATCGTACTACCAAGAAATATAGGTATCATCCATATCACATGGAATTACACCAAGAATTGCATGGACAGGATTTTGAAAGTCGTGTAAACTTTTGTCGTACAATAAATGCGGAGATTCAATTAAATCCAAATTTATTATGCAAGGTAATGTTTAGTGATGAAGCTACTTTTAGAAGTAACGGTGCCGTAAATAGACGCAACATGCATTATTATGCCACAGAAAACCCATTTTGGATTAAAGAGGTGCAACATCAAAATCACTTGTCATTAAATGTTTGGTGTGGTATTCATCATAATCGAATTATTGGACCCCACTTTTTTAATGAACCACTAAATGGCCATAGTTACCTGAACTTTCTACAAGAAGAACTCCCCCAACTGCTTCAAGGTCTCGATAGGGATGAGCTCGACAGTATGTGGTTCCAGCACGATGGTGCGCCTCCGCATTACCATTGTGAAGTTCGTGCGTTTTTGGACCAACGATATCCGCAAAAATGGATTGGACGTGGGGGTTTCATTGAGTGGCCACCAAGGTCTCGCGACATCACCCCATTAGATTTCTTCCTATGGGGTTATATTAAAAATAAGGTGTATGTTAATCCACCAACAACAGTGGAAGATATGCGAAACAGGTTTAGGGATACCTGTAGAACAATAACGCCACTAATTTTGTCCAGGGTCCGAGAAAATCTGCAAAAAAGACTAAATTTGTGCATTGCACAAGAGGGTCGTTTATTCGAACACTTATTAAAAAGAAATAATTAATCTCAGTATTTAATAGGTAATTTTTTTGTTTCAATTTAGTATAAAAGTAAATAAGTATTTGCATTGTCGTTATTGTTGTGTTAATTTTTTCACATTATGTTTAATTAAACTATTGCCGTTGTAATATAACGAATAATGTATTTCATCATATTTAACCACATTCTGTTTGTTTCTGTAATTTCTTTTTATTATTTTACATGGCTACTATGATAATGAAGACTATTTCTGTAAAAAAGTATAGAAAATAAGAAAAACTGAAATATCTCAAAAACTATTATAAATAGGTATAGGATATATTGAACAAAACTTTTAGGGTTTTTATTACTCTATTAAATAACATGAAAATATACAGGGTGTACTATTTAAAAAAAAAAGATATTTATTCATTTAAACTTGTTCAAATTTGAGCCGATGTGTTCAACACCCTGTAGCTTCTATTGCAAATATTAGGTAAAAATTATATTAACTTGTCCTTGGCCTTGCTAAATTCCAAATTTGAATATATTTGTCACAAAATTGAAAACGTTATTTAGGATTGAATTGATGCTTGAAAATGTGACTTTTTTTCTCTAAACTTAATTATCTCAGAAACTATAAAATTTTGTTATAGTAAACCCTTAATAAAAAAGATTTAAAATTATAAGCTAAATCGAAAATACGATTCGTATATAGGGTGTTCTATTTAAAAAAATACAACTTTATGCTGTCCTAGTTTTTTCGCTCACCCTGTAGAGTCCTAAATATTTTTAAAATCTGCGTAAAAATAAACTGTATCCAACAATAAATATAGTTTCTTTGTTAATTTCGCCGAAAAGGCACAAACCTACTTCATCCAATCGTTGACTCACCCTGTACAGCAAATATTTCCCAAGAACAATACAATTATTTTTTTGAATTGAATCCTTTCAGTCAAGAAAAAAAAATCTTAGAATATAATTTTAAATTATTGTGGTACTAAAATATTTAGTGCAACTTTGTTTTTAGTTTTAATAATATATTTTTATAAAAATATTAAAAAGACTCTCTATGTATCGAGATTCGAACCTACATTAAAATAAAATGCAAAATGTAATTTCCCAATACTCCAAACCTCTCCGCCAGGAGGAGATTTAATATATGTAGTTCATTTATCATATTAATTTATTTGGGAGAGGGGGATGTGTACGTTATCTGGTTTGTGGGTAGCAGAACTAATCTTTGGTACCCATGACTAGCGACGCTTTGTAACCAAGAATAGTGTTTCTGTATGGAATATTTAATCGTTGGTGTAAGCAGAGATTATAATAGCTACCGCTAACACAGGTTTACAAAAAAAAAGTGGGTGCTTATTTAACCAGGCCATTTTATTCTTATGTAATTAGACGCCCTGAATCTAAATCTGAGATCCGATAACCTCTATCACGTCACGTTCAAGGTCATTTCAAGGTGGAGTGGAATATAGTAAAATTCATTAAATAAATCGGAAGAAGAGGATATGTAGGTTTTTTAGGTTGCTGAGTCCGAATGCGTGGTTTGTTTAATGCTCCAAGTTCAACCAGAGGTCATCTCAGGATCATTTCAAGGTCAAATTGAGAAAAGTCTACTAAATAGATCTGTAAAATAAGTAATATAGACTTTTGAGGGCGTTGAATCTCAATTCATGGTTTGGTTAACACCTCAAGGTTAACCAGAGGATACTTCAAAGTCATTTCAAGGTCAAATTGAAAAAATCTACTAAATGAATCTGTAAAAAAGAGAACACATGCGCAGCTAGATCGATATCCATTACACAGCAGACAGGCAAGCTGATTGAGTTTCCCACGCAGGCACGCGAACGGAGCGTGCTTCTTTAACTACATACCCCTCGCACAGCTAGATCGATATCCATTACATAACAGCTAGGCTAGCGAAGCCAGTTTTTATAAGTGTATAAGACAAACCCCAAATTTTCATACATGCTGTTCCTCTATCTACAGCGTAACGGGGATTGATCTGGCTGCGCGTGGGATATATGGTTATGAGAGCTCTTGTTTTGGTGTATTTATAAAAACTTGCTCCGGTCGCCTGTCTGCTGTATAGTGGCAATCAGTCTAGCTGCACGTAGCGTATGTGATTTTGGCAGCTTGGGTTTGGCGTTAAAAACTCGATCCGCTCCCCTGTCTGCTATGTAATGGATATCATTCTAACTGTAGGTGGGTTATATGAGTTTGGGAGCTTAGGTTTTGGATTACTGTTTCATAATAATTAACTCTGCTTGCATATCTGCTGTGTAACGGACATCAATCGAGCTGTGTGTGGGATACGAGGCTATAGGAGCTTGAGTTTCAGTTCAAAAACTTGATCTGCTTACCTGTCTGCTATGTAATGGATATTGATCTAGCTGCGCGTGGGTTCTCTTCTCTTACAGATTTATTTAGTGGATTTTTTCAAAGTGATTTTGAGATGACCTTGAAATAACCTCTGGTTAACCTTAAGGTATTAAACAAACCACAAATTAAGACTCAGCGCCCTCAAAAGTCTACTTATCTTCTTTTGTAGATTTATCTAGTAGATTTTCCTCAATTTGACCTTGAAATGGCGCCGAAATGACCTCTGGCTGACCTTGGGGGATTAAAAAATACAAAAATTTGAATTTAGCGATCCCAAAAACCTACATATCTTCTTTTCCATATTTATTTAGTGGATTTCCTTCAATTCGATCACGAAATGGCCCTGAAATGACTTCTGACTGACCTTGGGGATTTTTAAAAAAACACAATTTCGGATTCAGCGACCCCAAAAACCTACATTTTTTAAGATTTATTTAATAGATTTTTCTCAATTTGACCTTGTAATGACCATAAAATGACCTCTAGCCGACCTTCAAGGATTAAACAAAGCACAAACTAGGATTCAGCGACCTCAAAAACGTACGTATCTACTTCTTGAGATTTATTTTTAGTGAATTTTACTCCATTTGGCCTTGAAATAACCTTAAACCCGACGTGATAGAGTTTAGCGGACCTCATATTTGGATTCAGAACGTCTATTCACATAAAAATAAAATGGTCTGGTCAAATAGGCATCCACTTTTTTTTTGTAAACCTGTATAATCTTTGGTGTAAGTGCAACATGCAAGAAATCCTGTTTATATATTCATAAAAAAACGTATAAACGCTGTAAAAATGTTTTTATTGTTAACCAGTGTTATTTTATCCGAGTGGGTGACTGCTCAAATGAATATTAAAAAAGGTTTTAGGAATAATATCCCAAACTATATACTTGCTATTGTCGATTCATTCTACTCAGAACTCTATACGAAAAACGAAAACAATACTATAACTTCGACATATCACAAGGTCTTGAATCAGGACACGGAGGACATTCCGGAGATCACGATAGATGAAATTGGTAAGGCAATCAAAGAAATGAAAAACAACAAGTCGCCTGGAGAAAACTGGATACTCATCGATGCTATCAAGATAGGTGGAAAAAAACTTCTGAATTCTCTGAAGACTCTCTCTAATGAATGTCTTCTCAGAGACACAACACCATCGCAATGAAACAACGCGATTATCATAGTTCAACATAAAAAAGAAGATACTACTAATCTAGCAAACTACAGACTTATTAGGCTGCTGTCTCATATGTAAAAATTATTTACGAAAATCATTAATAGCAGATTAGGCTCGAAGTTAGATCTGTACCAAACAAAAGAGCAAGCTGCATTCCGATCGGGATACAGCACCAAATATCATCTACAAACGCTAAAATGTCTCATAGAATAGTTAATAGAATATAACCAGCAGTTAATTCTAATATTTGTAGATTACGGAAAAGCTTTCGACTCCATAGACCAACAAAAAATTATAGAAGCCTTAACCGACTGCCGAATAGATTCTCGGTACTGCACCCTAATCTAACATATATAATAAAGCAACAGCATATGTTAGACGTCATGAGATTACAAATAACTTCATAATAGAGAAGAGTGTCCATCAGGGTGACACTATCTCCTCTAAATTGTTTAACACTGTACTACAGTACATGTGCAAACAAGTAGACTTCGACAACCTCGGTATAAACATAAATGGTGAAAACCTATGCCACCTACGATTCGCCGATGATATATTTCTAATATCTGACTGTATAAGAAAGGCCACGACAAAGCCAGGTAGACTAAAAACTGCCTCAGAACAAATGGATCTAAAGATAAATATATCAAAAACCCAAGTGATCGCAAATTTAATAATTGGTGGAGGTATCTATTTTGACTGAAAGCAAGTCCATGAATCACATTTTGTCAGGATTTAGTTTGGCCCCGACTTCAAAAATTTCAATTTCATGTAAAAATTTATAGTTTTTTTCACTTTTTAGCGCACTTTTAGAACTCGGTTCAATTTTTTTATAAAAATATTATTTCGATTAATTCATTTCACTCATATATTATTTGTTTCGGAAAATTATGGGAATTTCAAACTAGTCATTTTTGTAAATACACATAATTTAATGCATAAGTAATGACTCGTTATTTACTTTTACAAAAAAAGTCAATATTTTGAATGAACATTAAAGAAGCAAAAGAACATAACTAAAAAACTACTTTAGAATATAAAATAATCCGACTATACTGAATTAAAAAACATTTTTTTTTGGTAGGAAAGAAATCACTGTTCAGGACGACTCGTGGCGAAAGATATTTTAGATGTGGTAAAGGAATCTATATACCGACTAGTTGGGCATGTGATGGACAAAAAGACTGCGATGATAACAGCGATGAAGATGAGCAAATATGTAGTAAGTTGTCTACCGTGCAGTCATAAAAATCCACAAGAATAACCCTTCAGTCCCCTTTATTAATTATAATAAATAATAATGTGGAACAATAATATTGGTCAAAATTAAAGTTAAGTTCATCAAGACCAATTTATTAATAATAAAAAATCACTAATTGATTACGATGCGCAATAAACAGTTCGACTGCGCCTCTTACAGTGCAAGAGAAATAGAAAATTGAAAGTATTAACCTTCTCTCAATCTAAGGGGCGGAGCATAAAATCACGTGATCTCCAAGTGTGGGTAAATACTCTAATCTACGCCCATTAGAAAGAGAAGAGAACATGGCTTTCAATCTCCTTTCTCTTTGGCAATATGGGAACAACCAGCAGTCAGAATGAGTAGTCTATTTATCTTATGTCTATGTTAATTACAAAATATTCATTAACCTATAAATTATTTTTACCTAAAAGATTTTTAAGGCACATCACATAATTCCAAAATTGACTTGATTTTATTAACGACAGCCGTATCAGACGTAAGTTGTTCACTCACAAGCTTGCAATATATTAAGCTTAACGTATCATAACTAATTTGATAACATCACGTCAGTGGTAATCGATATACAATTGCGTCACTAGCGTTAAACAAGAAAACATTTAAAATTAAAACAAGATAGTGAATTTTTAACTGTAGCTTTATTATGTATTCCGAAATGTTAAGACTAGGCATTTATAAAAATGATATATTATTTACTGAAACGTGTAAATGGGCCGCTAATAACCCTAGTCAACAAATACAAAAAAAAATTGCGACTGATATTATCCTCCTGATGGCGAATTCAACAATGAAAATTGTCCATTACGTATTGATTTTGAGTTATCGAATTTATCAGTTATTTTTATTTAATACAAAGATTTTTATATAATATTTATACAAAGATTCAGAACAATAAAAAAAAACGAGATATTTTAAGGCTAACAGGATTTATTTACATAAATACACATGAAAATATATTTATAGTAAGTTTTTTATACATAATTTTTTTGCAAATGTTGACTTTCGTTTATATTCCTGATCGCATTCTCTCATAAGAAACAAACAATTATCTCCCATCATTGCTGGATCCCATCTGCCTTCGTAGCGTTACGCCATTGTTAATATGTCTGAGTGTGACCTTTTTCTTTACTCGTCACGATCCGCACCCAAATTTTCTTGGAAGAAATTTAAATGAGAGTGCAAAAAGTGAATTTTAAGAGACATGCGATAGCCCATTTTGTAGTAGCTTTCAAGTAGTTCTACAAATTTTTTGAATCCTAAAAACTTCGAAATAATTTTTTTAAAAAAACGCCACGCAGCTAATTTAACATCACTTAACTTATGACCAAACAGTTTTGTGACAGAATTTGACCGTAGACTCTTGCAAGCTGAATATCTTGTGGTAATGTTGGCCATTTCATCTACAATCATTTTGCTGCCCCATATTAGTTGATAGCTATTTTGATAACCTATAATTAAATTTTACAGTAAAAAAGACACTCTGGAAGTCTGGACGTTCATCTTCTCTCTTGCAGCTTTAGTTCCAAACAACTACGGTTATTTAAGGTTGCCACAACCATAACTTAGAATTTCAGGACTCAAGCAATGCTGCTAATTAGCTGGTCAGATGACATCTCTTGTTTACAGGTCTCACAGCAGTACGTCTGCGAATATAATCGCGTGAAGGTTTTTAATTAAAATTAAACAAAACAAGTTTCTTAAAATACTTAGTTTATTAACGAAAATAAATAAAAAAAAAACGAATTATTTACAATAAGAAACTTAAACTAATAACAAATAACAATTACGAAGTAACTTACATAATTTCTCTTATTGGCCGTTCAATTAACCAAAAATGTAAAACACAATTTGGACAAACACGTATAAATACCTTCCTAGAACAATAAACAGAAAAAGAATAAAACACGAAAAACAGCTACTTACATTACTTATGAAACGGTATTGAAATCGCTAAATGCTCAAGAACACACGATAATCCCTTAACTTCCCAAATTAAATGAAAAACAAAACATAACAATGAAAACCCGACGAATATACACATCACGTAATTTACTACGACACTGGACGACGGTACCGACTCTAACGATTTCCAGGCTGGAACTGCAGTTTAGTACTCCTTAAAAGGCTAAATTTGTACGCCCTGCACCCCTCTCGGCACCCCGCGACACACGTTTGTACCCATATTATCCCATGGATGCCTGTAAACGTCAATTTGAGTCTCGAAATGTAAAGGGCTAATGCCCTTCTATACCAGGTGCTTGATTTCCGAATTGGCCTCCAAGCGTTTTAATCTTAATTTTTATATAAACACAGTTAATGAAACTATTTTATCTCTTTCTGTAACTAAAAGAATTGCTGGTATTTAAATCATTCTTTCTTGCAATCAGGAAAAATAGTCGCTATATTAATTCCTTTCACAGGTCAAACGTTATATTACAGTATGAGTTTATTTGATTATTCTTTTGTTTCTTAATAATGGGAAAATCGTTTAATATTTTAATACATTTTAAGGGTATTTCATATAATACATGTTAACAAACCTCCCTTATCTCGTCGGTTTTATTTACATAACCAGGGTAGGATTATTTCGACAGATTTATAGGCAAATCTTAGAGAGGGTCTTTTACTTTATGTCTTCATAAATTGACTGAGTTTATATATTTTTAAGAAAACATTTAAACGACAAAGATAATAAAAGTTAAGCTCGATAACTGATTTATTTTTCCTTTAGACTTTCTTGAATAGTAATAAAAAAATATATACTACCCTGTTCCCACGAGAAAAACTATTCACAGAGTGATTATTTAATTACTCATTTTAGCAGAATATAGTTCACATTGAATAGTGTAAAATAATTAATATTTGTTCCATTACATTTTATCCCTTAATATTTTTCTAATTTGTGGTCCAACAAGTATTCCTTCCTTAACATTAGCATCACGTAATTTAGGAAAAATTTGTTTAAGGAATTTAAACGCATCTCTTTCTTTATCCAATGATTTAACGAAATTTTTAATCAATCACAGTTTAATGTGTAATGGCGGCAATAGTACTTTTTTAGGATCAACAAGAGCCATATTCTTTACGTTAGCTTGACCTGAAATATATTGATCTCTCGAAAGCTATTTTTTCACTTTGTAATGGCTCTGTGTTGCTCTACTGTCCCAAAGATAAAGAAAACAGCAATACTTCGTAAATCTATCCTGAAACCCTAGTAATACTCCTATGACTTTTAGGTCACCACATCTTTGCAACTTATACGTATCATAGTTTCTTGAGTTTAAAATAAGTGACATACTTTCGTATATTTCCTTCATGTCAACTGCATGTGCAAGAGGAATAGATGATCTCTTGTTGTCATTATGGAGCAGAACTGCTTTTAAAATTATTTTAGTAGAACCTACAAATAAACGCGATTCGTCCGAGTAATATGCAAATCCCAATTTTTTCATAACACTATTTGTATTAACACAAACACACATTTTATCCTGCAGAGTAAAAAACAAGGTTTGCTCCTGGTTACTGTTCCTAAATATTGTGACTTTATTACCAGTGGCTAGTAAATTTCATTGTTGTAATCTAAATCATAATACTTCAGCATGCTTTTTGGAGAAGTGGAGTTCCCGAACTAGATCATTTAATTCTGGTTGTTCGATTAAATGGGGTGTTGTTCCTTTACCTTCGGGAAAATAAGAATCGTCCTTTTCTGATACATTATCGGGTTCTGCCTTATCATCAAACATTCCTAAATCTTCCTCCCATTTTACCGGGGATGCTTCTCGCCAAATCATTGGAACAGCAAAAGACATAGAAGAGCGATTGCCATTTAACCAGTTACTTAGATTTGCTGCACAGGTTTGGCAACATATGTGAGAAGCCCAGTCCTAATCTTGATGGCCAAAAAGACATCCAAAATACTTATGATAAGCTAGTTTCGTCATTTTGTTAATTGTGCTTTTCTCCGATTTCAGGGTACACTGACCACATTGTAGCAAAAACTATCCGCGGGGTTAACACAGCCACGTTCTTGTACTTTAGATATGTTTATACTGTCGCGTACGTCGGCTCAGAGATGTAATACTACGTTTATAGGCGTCAACTAACTTTATTCAACACAAAAATAACACTAAAACAAGGCTCTTACTATTGGCTTATTCGCACACTTCGCTTCTCTATCTAATACTGACCACTACTCGTGCTGACGGCTAGCTGCTTTTCCGTACTTCTGGTATTTTCTAGAAACATCGGGTATCGGAAGTTCGAAAAGCGACTGCGTACTTATTGTATACACGGGCCATCTATAAGAAGATTCGGCTACTGGGTAGAGTGAAATTTGGAATTATGTGGGTTTAAATGGGTACTTCCGTTATTTTAAGCCCTAGAGGGTTGAGACTTCGTGGTTGACTTTTTATCCCTGGACACCCCCACGTGGTGTTGCCAGATTGTGCACAATTTTCCTAACTTATGGAAAACGTAAATTGAAAACGTCGCGCCCCGGTATATTACAAATTACTTTTTAAAACAATGTGATTGAAATACTCATTCATTTTTACTGAACTGAACAATGATAACTCAAAAATCTTATGTTTTAGGAAGGTTTTACCATAATTTTTGCATTTAGAGACCAAAAATTAGTCAAAGACTGCCCTTTACATTACAGTGGCCAATTGATTGTAAAGTAGTGTAATATGTTCCAGCCCCATAGTGGCTGTTAGGTGACGAACCTCTAAGGTGTCATAGTTCTTCTTCACAGCAAAACAGATTTGTTAGATTGGAGAATTTTTTCGAAATTTTGGGGAAAAACTTAATTATTGAAAAATCTTGGAGAGAACAGTCAACGGTTTCATCTATTGAGTAAATGAACAAATAATGTCACTCTACTGCGGGACAATGCGTCTTTATAAGAAATATTTAGGCTTTTAAATAAACCAACGCGTTCTATACTGCTGTAGTTGTAGGCAATGTTTCCATCATTTATTATGCGTAGTATTTTTTTAAGTGGAATGAATGCATTTTTAAGATATATTATTTTATTATATTGAAGTATAGAAATCAAAGCTCAAAGCAAAAACAACCTTTAGCCGCGACGATAGTTTATTCCGAGCTTAAAAGTTCTTCCACACTGTTTATTTCTAATTTGCGATAAAGGAAAAGTTTACGAGGAGGTTAAAAATAAACTTCAATTTGGGAATGTTTCGATTGCCTTACCTGCCTCCCTTTCTCGCCTTTAATTTGGATCTTGTAAACCCTAAATATCTGTTGATGAGGAATTAGCAAGAGTTCATAACCACTGACAACTGTTCGAGTAAGAGGGAGGTTGGAAACATAAAGCAATTAAACGTTTAACTTATTTCCTTGCGGTTCGTTGAAATATGCATTTGAAGTTTCCAAAT
Source organism: Diaprepes abbreviatus (assembly GCA_034092305.1). NCBI lineage: Eukaryota > Metazoa > Arthropoda > Insecta > Coleoptera > Curculionidae > Diaprepes > Diaprepes abbreviatus. The sequence goes on along the minus strand of JASJET010000007.1, from coordinate 7,494,439 downwards.
AAAAACTTTGATTCAACATTTTATTACGAGTAAAACATACATAATAATGCAAATAAATTGATTTTCTTTTCAGAAATATAGCACAATTGCAAATTTGTCTTACCTATAATTGTACTCATATATATATATATATATATATATATATATATATATATATATATATATATATATATATATATATATGTATATATATATATATATATATATATATATATATATATATATATATACATGTATCTGTATACTGCGACCTGGTAGATCTATTGTGCCCCCTACTGCTGCCCAGTCATAACAGTTATCTTATCGGCTAGAGCAGGTCCTCCGGTCCTATTTCCTTCAGGAATCTCAGGATGTTGGCGGCTTCAAGGTGGGTAGTTCCCCTTCTTCGATTTGGTGTACTCCCAAGAACCGCATCCTAGGATTTTGTAGAGTGGAGAAAGGATATGAATAGAGGTTTAGCCCTCCTCCTCACAGAATCTGCACTTTTCTCTGTCTATCCGTCCGAGTTTCTTGAGGTGCCCTTCAGGTGGCAATGCCCCTTCAGGACCCCTGTCAGAACTCGGAGCTGATTTTTACTCAGGCTTATACATTCTTTGAATCTCTTCTGGTCGTATTTCCTCAAAAGTATTTTCGCTTGTCTCAACCCTTGCAGCTCCGTCCAATAATTGAATCTCCTCTTTCTTCTTCTATCTTTAGTTCTTCCAGCATTACGTTGCTACTGATTCCACGGATGGCCTCAGAAAAGGTATCTCAGCCTCTTTTCTCGCGAGTTTGTCTACTATTTCATTCCCATCTATTTCGGCATGTTCTGGTACTCATATGAAGTTGATTTGATTATTCTTACTAAAATCATTCAGTTCCTCTAAGCATTCCCAGACCATCTTGGAACTGAAAACTTGAGAGCTCAGCGCACTGATGGCTGCTTGACCATCCATCATGATGATAATCTCTTGGCCGTGATAATTTTTCTCCTTATTAAGTTGAATACACATCCTAATGTCATATATTTCTGCCTGGAAAATACTTGCTGACTTACTCAAGCTTTCGTGGTGTCTGGTGCCGGGTCCATACACTCCTACTCCAGTTCCCTCCTATGTTTTGGAGCCATCTGTATAGCATATAGTGGATTTCTTGCTGAATTTTTCAATGGTGTTTCTGTCCCATTCGCCCTTGCGACTCAACTTTGTGCTGAAGTTTTTCACAAAGTTGAACTCCTTTTTCATTTCATCTCGGGAGAATATTCCAGATTTGTTTATTTCTGGATGAGAGATTAGGCCTTCGTTTTATGACCCCATCTCTCATCATCCTATAAATGGTCCTCGTCGCCATGTTTTCTAGAAATATATGTAGAGGTGTGAGGTTTAGAATTACTTCTATGGCGGCTGTTGGGCAGGTTTTCATTGCCCCGGTTATACATGCACAGACTAGTCTTTGAACTTTCGAGAGGTTAGCTCTCGTATTAGCCAGACTGGTTCTTGTGCTCCAGATCACTATCCCAAATGTGATGATTGGTTTCACTATCGCAGTGTACATCCACTGCAGGATTTTTGGGTTTGTATCCCATCTTTTTCCCGCAAAGTTTCTACACACAATCAAGGCTTTTGTAGCCTTGTTGATTACTTCTTTTTCATGCTTATTCTAGAGGAGTTTATAATCTAGTGTTAGTCCCAAATATTTGACCTCTGCCTTCCACTCAATAACATTTCCATCCATTTTGATGGTCTTCAGATTGAGGTTCCTTTTCCTTGTGAAGGCTACTAGGGTGGTTTTAGTGGAGTTGATGTTTAGTCCCATCATCTGGCAACATTCTCTAGTGTACTCAAGTCCTCTCTGAATAATGTCACAGAGAATATTCTCGAATTTGCTTTTTGCGATCACGACCACGTCATCGGTATAGCCCTAACAAGATAGGCCGAAGTCAGTCAGATCACAGAGGAGCTGGTCTACAATTAAGCTCCACATAAGTGGACAGGCTACCACCCCCTGAGGGCATCTTTTAGTGGTACTGAGGGCCATAGTGTCCTGTCCTATCTCTGTCTCTGCTATTCTAGTGGAGAGAAGTCGTGCTATGCCTTTGGATATCATGTCTTCCACTCCCTGTCATCGAATGCTCTTTTGACTGCCTCATGTGGAGCGTTGTCAAAAGCCCCTTCTGTATCAGGGACGGCACATAATACAGTTTCCTTCCTGTTCAGTGCTTTTTGAATCTCATCTGGTAATTGTAGCAGTGCGGTTTCCGTAGATCTATCCGCTTGATACGCATGTTGATGAGAATGCAGTGGCGCCTGTTCAACCATTTCTGTTCTGATATAATTATCTACTGCTTTCTCCATCGTTTCTAAAATAAATGATGTGAGGCTGATGGATCGCAGGGATTTAGGATGTGTAGTGTCCTCTTTCCCCGCTTCCGGAATGAAGATGACTCTGGTCTTTCTCCATATTTCTGGTGTATAGCCCAGTTTCAGGCTGCTTTGATTATATGTTATAAAATCTATTCCTGCCCTCGTTGGAGCAGGACCGGGATTATTCCATCAACTCTTGGGGTTTCAAATGGTTGAAAGGTTTTTATTACCCATTTTAAACGACCGCTACTGCATATGTGTCTGGCCATTGCCGTAGCTTCTCTGGTGGGCCTTTCGCGATATTCCACATCATTCGCGTTACTAATCTTACTCCCTAGAAAGTGAGTGTTGAGGAAGAGTTATGCTCTTTCCTCCTCGCTCTTCGTGAAGCTGTTGTCTGGCTTTCTGAGTGCCATTGCTATGTCGGCCCTACCCTTCGCCATGACATTGTGAAGTCTAGCTGCCACAGGTGTAGTTTGAATGTCTTCACAGAATTTCTTAAAGCTGTTTCTGTTAGCTTTCCTAATTTCCTTGTTATAGGTTGTAAGTTTCTCGGTGTAGCTCTGCCAGAGTCCCCCGTCACGCTTAGCCCTATTAAAAAGTCTGCTCGTTTAGGATCTTAGCTCTGACAGATGGTCATGCCACCAAGGGGCATCCTTACAGCTTTTACTTGTTTGTAAAGAGCAGCTCGATTTATAAGCTCGAAGTATTGCTTCATTTACTTCTTTCAGGTCACCTTCTAGCTCCAGATGTTGCTTAGTGGATCCTCTGGTCTGAATGCGTAAGTTTGCTTTCAGATTAGTGCTGTATTTTTCTCAATCTGTTTCCCTGGGATTTCTTCTGAGGACTGGCTCAGGAGGATCGGTTTCTAAACTGAATGTGACTATTCTATGGTCAGAAGGAGAAGGTTCATTCAATACCCTCCAGTTGCCTACTAGGTTTGTTAAGCCTGGTGTGCTTAGTGTAATGTGTAGCACTTCTTCCCTTACCCTTGTTACAAATATAGGGGTATTTCCTATATTGTTTATGGAAAAATTACATTTAAAGATGTATTCTAAAAGTAACGGGGCAATGTAAGAACAAACTCCATATAAAATGCAACAGCAAAAAATAGGTTGGAGCCAAGAGGGGAGGTCTAAGTTGGCCTAAACAGGTTTTTTGGATCTACAAACCAAGGAAGACATTTTAGAAAAAAAAATCAAATAAAAATTGTAGAGATCTTAAAAACTAACAATATGAGTTCTCATGAAATATTTTTCGTCAATCTGTTATTACAGGCCAAGAAACCCTCAAAATCATCCAGTTTTTAGGCATCAATTATTTATGGCAAAATTAACTTTTTTGCACTTTTTTGCTTTTAAAGGGAAGCCCTCGTTATTCTGGACAAAATGGTATTTTATAATAATAAATCAGATAGTTTGTTGCTAAGATACTGCTATTTGTTTGTCCCAAGACACAAAATGTTGATTGCTACAACTTTTCTTTGGGTGAACATTTTGACCTCTACAAAGGCTCAATTTCTTTGTGAATGCCTAAATTTCCATATGTTTTTACGGGCAAATGAAAAAATTAATTTTCAACCCCCTAGATATCACTTGAAAAGAAGGGGTACCCTACCCCATAAAGAAATAGAACTGGAGCCTCCCTCTTACATGTAAAATATTTCTAATTTAAAAATTCTAATAGCTAAGTTCATGACGAAGATTTAGAAAAAAAAATTTTTTTTTGAACCAATAGGAACCGAGTTAGGATATTTTTTTCAAAAAATCGCAATTCTTTTATTTATAACAATCAAAAAACAAGTCCAACGACGTTTGATACTTAGAGAGTTTTATTTTCAAAATCCGTAATTATATTTTACAAAGTATGCGTAGACAACAGATGTACATGAGGAAGTGGAGGGAGATATAAAAGGGTTAAAGAACCAATAAGGAGCGGCTTTACATTCCCAGTCGTATATCTATGGTTCGCCTTGAGGAGTGCCATAGTCTCTGATATAATTAGCCGTATTTTTACGTTACATCTATTCATGTGAGGCTCTCTCAAAAACTCCCTTTATATCAACGAAGGCACTAGACAGCTTGATATGCAAACTGGTATTTGTAAAGCAGCTTCTGTTGGATGTTTCGTTTCTTAGATGTCAATCAATAAAGTTTTACACTAAACAAAGATTTGCGGCAATACAATGGATACTAAAAAATAGATTAAAGTAACACATTTCTGTACATATTTACAAATGTTATGATTCTAAAATAAACCCAATTTTGATTATTTTGCTCCATAGAAGATTTCTTGAATTAATTTGTAGTTTACTCTTTTTAGAATATCTAACTTGCGAGAAAAGTTGGTTCAAATGCGACAATGGAATATGTATTCCAGGCCATTGGACATGTGACGGAGACCGTGATTGTCATGACAATAGTGATGAAAAGGAAAGCCTTTGTAGTAAGTTCAATTTACTTTTTTACCGACTTCAAAAAAAGGATATTATCAGTTATATTTCTAAGATAAGTTTATTCTAAGGTTGTTACAAACTGAAAAAAATTATTGTTTAGTGAACTATTTAATCCTCTCATTTGCAAAACCTTGATAGAACTGCGGTATTTGAATTCATTTCTATGGCAAGTCTATGATAAAAGATTAAAATCTGATAAAAAGAAGGGAAAAGTTTGTTGATAAAAAAACCTTGCTCACAACTTTAATACGAATGATATGTTTTGATTGGGATTCAGCTTGTTGTACGGGATATTCAAAAGGATGCTGTTAAAATATTTTAATAGTTTTATTGCACTGTATGTATGTATGTATATGCGTAGAATTGGAGTCTGTACACTGCGATCTGGTAGATCTATTGTGCCCCCTACTACTGCCCCGTCATAAGAGTTACCTTATCTACTAGAGTAGGTCCTCCTCCGATCCAGTTTCCCTCAGAAATCTCAGGATGTTGGATGGCTTCAAGGTGGGTAGCTCCCCTTCTTCGATTTGGTGTGCTCCTAAGAACCGCATCCTAGGGTTTTCTAGAGCACTGCACTCCGCAAGTATACGAATAGAGGTTTCGTCCTCGTCACAGAATCTGCACTCTTCTCTTTCTACCAGTCCGAGTTTCTTGCGGTATCCCTTCAGGTAGCAATGACCCGTCAGGACCCCTGTCAGAAATCTGAGCTAGTTTTTACTCAAGCTTATGTATTCTTTGAATCTCTTCTGGTCGTAGTTCCCCAGAAGTATCTTCGTTTGTCCTAATCCTTACAGCTCCTTCCAATAACTGAATCTACTGCTTTCTTCTTCTATCTTTAGTTTTTCCAGCATTACGCTGCTACTGATTTCACAAAAAGGTTCTGGCCTCAGAAAAGGTAACTCAACTCTTTCCTCGCGAGCCTACTATTTCATTCCCCTCTATCCCGGTATATCCCGGTAGCCACAAGAGAATGACTGTATTATTCTTACTCAAATCATTCAGTTACTCTAGGCATTCCCAGACCATCTAAGAACTGATAACTTGAGAGCGCATTGATGGTTGCTTGACTATCCGACAAGATGATAATCTCTTGTCCGTGACAGTTTTTCTCCTTGTTAAATGGAATACACATCCTAATAGTATGTATTTCTGCCTGGAAAATGCTTGGTGACTTACCCAAGCTTTTGTAGTGTCTGGTGCCGAGGCCATACAGTCCTACTCTAGTTCTCTACGTTATTTTGCCATCTGTATACCATATAGTGGATTTTTTGATGACTTTTTCAATGGTGTTTCTGGCCCATTCACTCTTGCGACTCAACTTTCTGATGAAGTTTTTACAAAGAAGAATTTCTTTTTCATTTCATTTTGGGGTATGTCCCAGTTTTGTTGATTTCTGGATGAGAGATTAGGCCTTCGTTTTATGACCTCATTTCTCATCATCCTATAAATCGTCCTCTTCGCCATGTTCTCTAGAAATATATGTAGAGGTGTGAGGTTTAGGATTACTTCCATGGCGACCATTGGGCAGGTTTTCATTGCCCCCATTATATAGGCACAGGCCAGTCTTTGAACTTTCGATAGGTTAGCTCTCGTATTAGCCAGACTCACTCAGAAAAATGCAATCTCGTCATGTCGAGCAAATTAATTTTCCGGAATGGTACTACATGTACTAATCTTCCACGCCATTGATCGGCAGCGCCGTAATAAGGCCACAAACTGCATAAATAGCTGAGCGCACCGTTATTTCGAAGATAATTACACATTCTCCGCCAGAAACAATAGTCCAGTAGCCTACAGGAGAATGGACTGACCCGGGAGTACCTCGACTGCGTGCCTTTCTGACTCACATCTCTTCCTTGCTATTCAGTCGAGCACTCTATAAATACGGACAGATTAGCTTCCTTCAATCCTATCCTCTTCCACTGACACTATCTCAAAACACTAAGTACCAAGCAGTATAACGCTCCTCGTTCCATCCTACCTTTACCACGTGACACTGTCTAGGAAACTTAAAGATCAGACAGTGTTATGCTTTTCCGTCCATCCTACCGCTATATAAACTCATATACATGTGGTTACCGACGCCATCATTTGACGTTGCATCACGCATAAAGATACTGCAGCCGTAGTCGCTGATCGATGCCGAGATTATCATCATCGATACTTACGTTATGGTTACCGTATAAAGTTTGTCGCCTGCAAAAATGTAACATTGTATCGCTCCGCGCCATAAATAACATTGTCATACCGTTTATTAAGTCCGCTTATTGTTCACTGTTTTTTTCCGGTTTGCTATCTTTGTTTGTTAAGATAGTTAGTTATCTTTAGGCCATGACTTTTCTAAAGTACGAAATACAGGATTGCAAAATATTCTTGAGGATTGTTTGTTTTTATTTTGAATACCTATTCGTGTGACGCGTTTTTAAACATAGCGATAATCCACGGATCTACGAACGTCTTCCTATAACGGCAGTGGAACATCGATAGCTGGATATTTATCCTCTAGACAATTATCGGACAAACATTCAGCGCAAGAATATCCCATCCTAAATACTCGCGGTCGGTACCCATTCACGGTCGAAATATCCTTATTCTCTAAACTTTTCAACGGTTTGATTGTCTGGTGATCAAAGACATCCACCCGGTTGTGGGTCTCGGGCGACACCCTCTGGATTAATGTGGTAGGGAACCCACTTTGCACCAGGCAGCTTGTTACAATGGAGAAAGGGCAAGTCAGGGATAGATTGCTTGTATGAGTTACTAGTTGCCGGCTGCCAATTATTACATGAAATGTGAAAAAAAGGGAAGTAGATAATAAAACAAATGGTCTTAAAACATCCTGTATCCTGTATTCCATACCTTACAATATGGCCTAAAATTAACTTAACAATCTAAGATAGAGGACGATACAAGCGAAACCCAATTGACCATCTTATATACAAGAGTATGTTTGTGCGCTGTTCACGGTACCTCGTACTTTTCGAGAGGTAGTGGTACGGTAGACGGTAACCCAGCAGTATAATCACGACGCTATTTACGGTGCCTCATACTAAAATTCGCGATGCTATTCACGACTCCTCGTACTAAAATTCACGACTCTTTTTACGATGCCTCGTACTTAAAAATTCCCTAAGTTGTTTACAACACCTCGTACTAAAAATTCGACCGGCGACGTTAAGTTATATATATTTGCTATAACCTGTCATCGATCGGCAGTAGTGACGTCTTCTGTACGTGGTGGTTCTCTACGCAGCGGTGACAACATCAGGGTGGTAACCCTGGCCGTAAGGGACAGCGAAAGTTGTTATGCGCCCTTAATGACGGATTCCGATGAGCACCTGGCAGTAAAACACGTTCCTGGTCGTTACAGAACAAAACAAACCGACGGCATGTGCGAGTAATGCGTGCGTGTATAGATGACGATAGAATGGAAAAATAGAAACCGACGTGTCGGTAAGATGAAATGACATTGCCCTACTTATAAGGGTCCTCGAGAATGTCGACCAATAACAGTAGGAAATTAGAAAATGAACCGACACTGCCCATATCGTTGAATATTTTAACCCAAAGCTAGCTTAACTGTTGGATATCCTGGCCGATAGATGATGTAACACTGGAATATCCTTGCCGATAAATAATGTAATCGTGGGATATCCTAGCTGATACATAGCTTAACCGTTGAATGTCTTAGCCGATGGTTGTCTAAAAGATACCTATATATCGACGCTATACCGCCATATTAAGAATTCCGACCGAAGAGCCAATTTAGAAATATTGATAATTTTTTTTTTCAACCTTTTGGAGCACAAAGTTTGAAAAATCTTTTCTTAGTGGATGTTGCCAAACTTTTCTTAAAATTCCATAATTCTGTCTTTAATAATTTGGACTCTGCATTGATATGTCAATCAGTCAGGCCAGAGCTACTCATGAGTAAAGATAAAGTATGAATAAAGTTTTTATGGTTGAAATGAGAATATTTTTAAATTTCCACTAACGCTTTTATGTATTTTAATATCTTTGTTTATTATTTATTTTCGTATATATTTTATTTGTCCCGAAAAAAGTTAGAAATTTCAATTTAGAGATTGTTATTAATACATTTTTTTTAAATCTATGCAATTTAGGGCATAAATAACATTTCAATATTTATTTTTACAAAAACATATTGATGTTTTAAGTATTTAGTTAATCACAGATGTCGATGGCAATAACTGAAACTTATAATGGTCCCAATTAAGTTTATTAAAATTAATTAAATCAAATGTAATTTTTGTAGGGAAAGAATCAGAAGGGGAAACGACGTGTGAAGAAGGATATTTTAGATGTAGAAATGGAAGCTGTATACTGAAGAGTTGGAAATGTGATGGAGAAATTGACTGCAGTGATAACAGCGATGAGGAGGAGTCCTTATGTGATATATCGCGGAGAGTAGAATAATTACCACTAGCAAACACAGAATAGCTCTACAATCCTCTTTATTAATTACAACAAATAATAATGTGTACAACAAATACAAATACTTTATTAACAGGAAACGATTTTTATTAATTTTTTGTCCGGTATTTAAAAAATTTGAATATATATTATCACGCCAAGTTTTGAGGTGTGACTAGGGACGTAGCATTTAGGAATTTGGTCTTCAGAGATTGCACTCTAAATGAATTCTTTAACTTCGGATTATATATAAAAAAATAGTTTTTTTTTTAAATATGCGACATTAAACATTTGAACTGTGCATTATAATTAATTTTTAACTTACATTAAGATTATCTTCATCTAGGCACTCTTGACGGGGGTTGTCATTAGGGTTCTACTATTTGTCGACCTGCTCTGGACTGGGACAGGCTTGGGATTTTCGCTTCACTAATTTTCTGAGCATTTAACTAATTCACAATAGACTGGCTGCTCTGCATAGGATCAACTGACCCTTAAACTGATTGAACCGATTGAACCCTATCGCAAGCATGTTCGTCCTTTTTATCCTGTTTTGTTATTTTTCATCAAGTCCACGAATCGCCTTCTTGTAACCTCGATTCATCATGACCCGGAAAGCGACCTTGCTAACTTAGTGAATTTGCACGATCGACGACCAGTAAATAAACATAACATTTCATAATTATAAGGTTATAAAATGTCGTGCAAGCGTAGATCGCTCCTTCACCATTTTTTTGGAAATTCCAGAAATTATTAATTTCACGCTTTGAGGCCTCGGACAGGTTAAGTCCCCCTTCAGGGTTAACCTGCCTTAGCGTCCGAGTTAATCTATCTTATAAATTCGCGAAATTCCTTATAGACTCGGTCGAGTTTCGCGAATGGAAGTTTCCGCGCTCGTACGATAAATTTTCCGCTTGACTCGACAATTTATTTTTTTGTGGCGACCCAGCCGACGATCTTTGAGCTACGTGGTCAGTTCTATTTTCAATTTTACTGAAGTTAGGGCTAGATGTTCTTAATCTAGGGTTAGTCTTAATTATTAACTTACTATGACTATTTAAAATACTATTTCTTAATCGCTGTTGCTCAGCAGAGCTAACTGTTGTCGATTCAAATAAATTAATTAATTTTTTCACCGAGTTAAATTGAATTGAGGATGTCTCTTGTTCTCCAATCGAAACGTCTTGTCTTGTGTGAAGCGCAGCCGGCAGAGCCACTGTAGAGGACCCTCCTTTTCCACCCGCCTCATTTGACACGGAAACGAAGTTATATTGGGGACTGGACATGATCTCGAAAGATAGAAAATTCGATAGTATGTAGTCTCGATATTTACTGAAATTATTTGGCAAGAAAATTTTAATTCACGGGGGTGTAGGGCTATTTTGTTGTTAGTCGGTCGGTTCTAATTTATTTTTAATTTCCCTAGAAATTGTGGTCAAAGTCTAAAAAAATTTAAGTCTGTTTAGTTCGCTTTAAGAAAAATTTTGAAATTTTAAATTATTAATTAGGCCTGTTTATTTTTAAAATATATGAATGATTTTGTTTTTTTTTTTATTGTGAACACCCGTGAGCTCAAAATTATTTTTATCGAATCCGGATATTTTACTAAATTAATTAAAGATCTAACGACGTCTCGTTAGTTTTTTACAAAATAAATTATGATTAAAAATAAACTATTTACAGAAATTAGTCCCTATTATTATTTAAACTAGTGCTAAAAATTATTAATTAAAATGTTAGTTGTTTGGTTATATAAGTTTTAACTCTAAGTATTAATTTTAATTAGAGGTACACAGATTACAAATCCCCTACTGCTGAACGCCCTAGGTTCTACAATGTAAAATGTGAAGTTAATTGTTTACGTTTTCAACGTTTAAAAATATAAGATTTTATTATTTAAAACCAAGAATATTTAAAGACGACAAGGTCTTTTGTTTTTTAATTAAAATGGAATGAAAGCTATTAATTATTAATTTATATTAAATAATAAGTCAGTAAAATCTGATTTTAATTTATTATCAAATGAATTACTTCAAAGTTAGTTTATTAATGTTTAAATAATAAGTCGGGGAACAATAAAAAGGTAATTATTAATTTACAAAAATAAAATAAAATATAATTTTCTTTTAAGTTGCTCTCCAAATAGAAAGAAAATATATGAAAATAAAATGAATTGTCTTAGTTAATTTGTTAAATAAGATTAATAGAACAAATTACTTCCCAAGCCAATTGATCAATTAATAATTAATAACTAATTAGTGTTATAATCAAATAAACAATGTTGCTAAAATAGGAAAAAATATTAAGTTTTCCTTTACAAAAATCATTATTTTTTTATGGAAAAATACAAGTTAATTTTATTAATCTAATAGGTTAGATCAAAAATATAAAAATCTTCTTTCAATGTTCTTTCGCTGTTATAAAATCGAACTAGTTTCGTTTTTTATTTCGCGGCCAGTGTTTTTCCGTTGTTGTCGAGAACAAAGGATTTAGTCACTACGAAAAGTTTTTTAAATTTATTTGGACAGATTATCACGAATATTTATAATTATAAGGTTTTTACTCTTAAGTCACTCACGAAAAGTTAAAAGCTTTTTATTTAATTAATGATGTCACTATTATGTTTATGTAGTTTAAAGTTCAGGTTAGTTTTAATTGCTTTATATTAATTAAGCCAAGGTAAAGTTTTTAAATAAATACTGCCAATGTCTTTTTTGTTGTACATAAAACGGAAAATTTCCGGCGCTTCTACTCACAATATAAATGTATATAATTATCTCGAGGAAAGGGTAATATTTCATAAAAGTTCAAAAACAATTCTGATGGTACGCGGAAGTACTAAAGGTGGTTTGTTCCTGAGTGCTGAACTGTTATTAGACACCCAGGTTAGCCGTGCTTCGAAAGAATCTATAAGAATGACAGCCACTAGGACTTACCGATGCTGTTAGAGTTAAATTAACTCCGGCTCTTACCAAAATGGTTTCGTAGGTTGAAACCTCCAGTGGCCTAGTGCTGTCAGATAGATTTTATACTTCCACAATCGCGTAAAATCGCACTGAATATTTAATATAATTTCTTCGGAAAAAGAATTGTCACAGAATTACTGGGCAGTAATTCCATGAGCCAAAGCTCTGCAATGGAAGAACCCTTTTAGCTTTTCCCTATCGGGGTGCAATTGATAGGTATTTGGCTAATGAGAAGGGTCTCGCCCCGTGGCTAATTAGCAAAATGCATAAAACTAGCAAGCGCCAGAAGCCCGAAATCTAGACTTGCGGTAAAACTACTTGTGTCCCTCGATGTCAAGTCTAGAATCAGAGAGCAATCATAGTATCATAGTATCTTTATTGTCTGTATTGTCGTCAGTAATACACTTCAAACTTCTTTTACATGTTATGACTTAATGGTATGGCAAATTACTACTTAATATACTATGTAAAATGTATTTTCAGTACTAAGACTAACTTAAGATATTGTATAGTCCACTTAATTGGCCGGGACTCATTGAATCGGATCACTAGGGAGGGGATATACTCGTCTGTGGAATGGACAGGGGTGGAAGGCGTTCCTGATGGCGTTGTTTGTGTGGTCCGGGATCTTGCTGAAAAAGTTCTGCGAAGTGGATCTGGCAAATTCCAGGATGGTGAGGATCTGGAGTTCCCTATGCAGCTGGTCTGTCCTCAGGTACCACAGAGAGCGATCGTCCTGTTACGGCGGTATTTATACTTTTCGGGGTTCGTTGTTTACGTCGCGGGTGCATAGGCGGGGTTTTTTAGCGAACCTTCTCGCCCTTTACATATTAAACGCAGAGCGTTGTCCCGATTTTATTCTAAAGGATTTTTTTTATTTATTAAAATTGGTGAAAAACTTGTTGTCACAACAAAAATTATAAAAGGTAATGCGATTGTTATTGTTTTAATTTAAAACAAAAGATTAGTAAAATTTTTAAATGCCAATTTATGAAATATTATGTTTTTATGTTTTTCCCTATGTGACAATATTCCTTAAGTCATAGATAAATCTAGGAGGGGATACTACCAGTTGCAGCTCCTACAGAGCCCATGTTAAATTTGGTATTATATTAAAGTAAAAAAAAATTCCAGAAATACAAAAACATGCCGTTTGCCCACGATAATGATTTTTTATACCTGTTTTATTATTCTATTTAATTCGTTTTTTTTAATAACTTGGTTATTAACAATTTAAATCTTTATGATTCCGTAAAACTGTTCGTAAATAAGTTATCAACCTGAAACCTATGCTATTTTATTTGGAATTTTAATGATAAAGATGCTGGATTTTTCCATGATTGAAAAAAATTAATTAAAAGCTAAGATATTGCAAAATTACAGCATCCACGCGACACGTATTATGGTGAGCGCAGATTTCCCGTATCTCGACAACTAAACCGAATATTGAATTAACCGTTATGCTTATTTTGAAGGTTTTGTTGTAAATACACGCTTATTTTACGACAAAATATTTAATTTTAGATTTAATATTGCCCCAAAACTCCCAAAACAAAATAATATAAATAATACGACATACAGTGCCAAACCTACAATTCTTCGATTGCGGGGAAACCCAGAAATTAACCGGCGCTTTAGCTCGGTGCTTCCCCTAATTCAGAATGGGACGTCACCACTACTATAAAAACGAGAAGGCAGCGGCATAATTAAGGACTTTACGGGTTGCTCTTTTAGAGTAAATGTGTCCTTTTTCCGATCGAACTTAGCTCTCGGGGACCAAATTGACTGTTCTATTTTTTAGGCAGCTCGTGGTTCTTAAAGTAGGTTGTCTTTGACAACATATCATACTACAGAAAATACAGATCGTGCACGTATCTTAATTCCTGATATTGACACCGTCGATGAAAAGACGAGGTGAGCGGCGCGTACGAGTTACTGAACCGACGCGTCCTGACTTTTAAACATTATTACCAGAACGTGACAAAGTGAAGAAAACTTGTATTGACACTGTGACTTATAAAGCTATGAATACCGATCTTGACAAATCCCGAACGTGACAGTGGAGAGAAAATAATTCTGAACTTGACTTGCGGAAAACAGTACTGATGTAAAAAAAAACAGTGAATAAAAAGTTAACTAAGAGTCAAGGACGAGTGTTACTTGATAACCTCTTCCTAATTGGCTCATTCCTGAGAAGTGTTCCTTTGATAAAAAACAAACTTAATTAATCGGGGGGCCTTCAAATTTAGGAAAATAGACTCGCCTTGCTGCTGTATTAGGAACGTGAACGTCGCTAGCACACATTTCTCCGTCGAGAACTCGCTTTCACTTGCCATACTATGCGATCCCCTTACCAAGAGCTTCGAATTGAGAAAAATAGACTCACCCCTGTCTGCTGTATTAGGAATGTGAATATCGCTGTACACCCCTACCCCCGTCGACAACTCGTTTCCGCTGTAATTTGAGATATTACTGTACTCTTAAGATATTACCCCCCCCCCTAAAGAGAGATACTGGATCCACCCCTGTATCTCTGTAATCCATTATAGTAAAAAAAATGCTGCCCAAGAGCGTATAAACCACCAGTTGCACGGATTGTTACATTATTTCAAATTATGAAAACTGAATATAAATCCTGGAAAGTGGTGGTCAGTAACATTAACCAAAAGATTTACTAAAAACAAAATACTGGCACCCGTAAAAATAAACACGGGGATTCTGACTCTATACTTATTGCATGGTAGTAAATCTGTACTATCACCAACAAATAAGCTACTAATATTCAAACAAATGATGAGGCCATTCATAGTTTATGGAGCGCTAGCTGGTATTTGATACTTGGCTATAGTATCTGCAAAGATCACAAAATAAATTTTTGAAATATGTAACTTCATTCGCCAAAATTGATGATCTGCATAACATGATGAACATTCAACGCATCACTGATCAGGGAAACCTGTTGTACCTAGGACAGTTTTTTAGATGTATATTTTTTATTGTAATTTAACATACTGTACACAAACCGTGTTTGCATATTTTGGGGGTCAATTATTTGAGTATCCACCACCAAAACAACAGAAATATTTATTTCATTATTACATATGCTTAAAACGTTTAAAAAATATGGTAAATAAGGCCAAGGTACAACACAACCTATGTACCTTGGCCAGTACCACGGTGTACCTAAGACACATCGAGAATTTAAGGATAAAATATGGATATTTAAGGAAACTATTAACTTTTCTGTACTAAAATCGTTTTATTCTAGTGAGATATTTAAATCACAAATACTTAACAAAATCAACATAACATTCATAATGTTTTTTTTACATAAGAAACAAAATCTTTAAATACAAACAACAAAGTTTTTAATCACTGTTTGGTCACATAGCAGTCTTTAGGACTAAAGGTAGGAAGGTATATAGACCTAGGTACATTTAAACATAACTTATATAACAAATCTACATATGACAAGTACCTAGCTTACAAATTATAGAAAATAAAATATTTAAATAATCAACTTTACAAATTCTAATTAAGTATTTCTTCCTTAACTATTTAATCAGTAATTTGGACTAGCTTTTATAAGAAAATTAGCAATATCTAGGTATATTATTCAGTCTTAAGGATTTAACAGAAATCACAGTACTTTTGTATCCCTGGAGCATTATAAATTTCTCTGATTTTGTTAACTCTTTGAGGCGTTTTAATTTTTTCTGTAATGTTGCTTATCGGGTACAGATTTAAATCCTCTTTTTCAGACCATTTCCAGTTTTTAAGTGACTTTTGCATCGATTTCAGTAATACACCCTCTCCACATATTGATTCTACCTTTCCAAAAAAATTGGAATCTTCGTATACAAACATAAGATAGTCACCAATATTGTAATTTTCTTTATTATCATGTTCAGTCTGTAGGTTTTCAATCTCACTATCATTTTTGGAAACATCTTCACATGTGTCACTCAGCGAATAATTGACAGAATCCTCACTGGTTTCTGACTCTGATAGAGTTCTTCTCTTGGCCCTATTTGTAATCTTGGATTTGTTTTTATTCATTGATGTATTTTTTGCCAAAAGATTAATGGACTTTGCTTCATTATATTTAGTTGAAATAAGTTTTTTAGCCTTCATATTTTCAATTTCTTGTTTCTCTGGTGTATCAGTTAATATTCTGGATCTTCCTTTTCGTATTCCTTTACGAGGATCGGCTTTTGGATGAAAACGAATCATAACCGACGAAATCAAACTTGGCGATTTTCAGTGTATGATTTCAAAATCTGAGGTGGTCGGCTGGTTAAAAGGCACCTGATCAATTCTGTTAGGTGATTTTTCAAGTGGTGGATGATCAGAATAGGATGCGGGCATAAAATGAGCATCTATGTAGATGTTTTCATTTAAAGAATGGAAACCAGTTGAACTAAAACCTTTACAAATATTGTTTGGTGTGAAGGCAAGAGGAAAAGCTATTCCCACCAAACCAGCAATATCATAAATAGTTAATGGTTTTCCCACACGACCTGGAGTCATTCGTAACTCGTTAGCTGCTGTATTGAAATAATTCTTGAAAGACTCAAAAACTGACTTATCTAATGGTTGCATGTGCTTATTAGTATGTGGATGGAGAGTTATAAGCATTACACCATTATCTTTTGCTATTTGTATTGCTGGTACTGAAATATGATTTTGATGATTGTCTAATAACAGAATGACAAGTTGTTCTTTGGAAGGCTTTGTATATTTGAAAAAATGTTGAAGGAGTATCAGAAACATCGATTCGTTTGACCAACCGGCATCTCCAATACTGCCTTCTGGAGCTCCAGTTAACATACACTCCCTAAAGTTTACACGACGGAATATCAGCATGGGTGGAACGAAACCACCACCTGCCATTAATAGCCGCTATCATTGTTACTGTCGTTCCTCTTTCAATGCTTGTCATTGACCCAACCTGCTTTTCGCCAAGAGGTGCTAATATCTTCGGAGGCACATGGACGGTCGACAATCCAGCTTCGTCTAAATTCCAGATGTCAGTCGCTTTTATGTCAGGAGGACATTTAGAAAGAACATTCTTAAAATTATCAAAGGTTAAGCTTACTGTATGTTTATTAAACGCTAATGAGCGAGCCAATCTAGTAGTTTCAGACTTTCTCAAAGACAATTCGTTCTGGTGTCGCTTTCCAAATAACCACAGCCAATAATCTCCGGCCATTTTATTAATATCCCAGCTCTTAGGGTGCGTTTTTCCATTCGCTTTTACAAATTGATATGCAAGTGTTTTCACGTCTTTTAAAGTCAGTCCAAATTGTAAGTATACTACGTCTTTAATATAGTCAACAAGACTACGTTCTTTGTTATGATCAAAAAAATGATTAACTGCAAGATTTTCGTGACATTTGCTTACATCGTTACCTGTTTGTGTGTGTGCTTTAAATAACGACGCAAAGTTGTTCTTGATAATCCAAAATGTTTGAAAGCACCGAAAATTGTGATTTTTTCTCCTTAATCATTTTAATGGCATTTGACAGATTATCCACATTAATAGGCGTTCTTTTATTCTCCTCTTTACTTCTAGGCATGATTTCTGAAATATTAAATGTATTTTAATAAGAATCTATTGTGCAGATGTGGAATAAATAAAAATATATTCTCCTGGCCAAAGTACAACAACCAGATTGTACCTAGGCCACTGGCCAAGGTACAACTGATCGACAATAACCGAGGTACAACACTTGTACTTTGTTGTAGAAAACGGTGCATTTGAAATATTTTGAGGTTCCATATCGGGTAAGTTTATTATTGTTTTAACACTTGTTAAATCAAAGAACAAAGTTAAGCGACTATTACAAAACAAATAAAACTATCAGACTTCAAAATATATTAAATATACTTACTTTCTTCGGCAAAAAAGTATTCACTTCGATAATACCACACACTGACTTAATGGCGGTAAGCGACTAACTTCACATTGGATAGTCAGTAGTGATGTACCGAATACTATAGAAAACAGAATTTAATAATGCTGGAATATTTGAAACGAATCAATTTGCCTAGGTACACATAGTGCTGAGGTACAACAGGTTCCCCTACATCAGAAAAGCCAGGCAATAAATTTTCAGATTTAAAATTAGTAGTTTAATACTAACAACAAACCTAACACAAATTATATACAATAATCAAACTATTCATAAATCAATGTAGTCTAAACTTCCAATTTTGTTTGATGATCTACCCAAACACTAATCCATGCAAGCATTACACCTAAATTGCAAAATTTAATTAAATACACAATAGCAGTACAATATTCCAACAAAATAATAATTAAATATACCGATTTCTCCTAACGATAAAAGCAAAATCTCAAAATTCAGAAGCCATAAGTTATTTTACTGAATTAAAACCATAGCAGTTTCAGCATAACTTTAAATATTTTTAAATAGCATCTATTTTATACCGTAACTGAATAAAAACTGCATAACATGAACTTAACACCGTGTTAAACATGACGCACTCTTCTCCTAACCTGATCAGCCCTCATAAAGCCCTCAGGACAGGGTGATGAAATAATGCCAATTTAGCCTATATACAAATACAATACTTTATATATTAATATCGTACATATAGCTCGATCAAAATCCACAACCAAATAAGCTGATTTAAAGCTTTGAAGGCAAGTCTCCTCCAATTACTTCACCCTCTGAGCTACATGGTGCGAACAAACTCGAACTGGCGAGGTGATGAAAGGACACTAAATGACCACAATGATCGCTTACTATAATATAAAATGAAAACTAAACTTTAACATACTGCCCAACATAATAAAACCAAATTTAATCAACAACTACAATAAACTTCCACCTATTTAATTTTAACTTCTTGCAGATTTACGCTCCTACAGCAGAAAAGCAAAACGACCACGACGTTGAAGTATTTTACCAACAACTAAATAACACAGTAAATTTCCTAAAACCCAACGAGATCACATACATCTTATATAATTTTAATTCAAAAATTGATAAAGGTTTGACTTGTTAGGAGAATATGGCTTGGATGAAAGCAATGACTTCCCTTACTTCCTAAATGAAGATAGACCAACTTAACAAAGACCCAACAAGCACCTCTTAATAAAAATATTTAAACCCCTCTTTATATTGCCCCAGAAAACAAATTATAGCCCAAGAAACAGCGTAAACATAAAAAGATATAACTCAAACAGATATGACAAAGTTAAACCTAATAGAGCCTCTGTGGGATGGCCAAGCTTATCATGGATAACATTTCCTATCAGGAAATTCCCATTACCATTCCCTCTGAGGTTTGCGCTGCTACCGTTTATATTGTCTACAAACTAGCACCATTTTGTAATCTCCATATTTCTTTTTTTTGTCCCTGACTTAAGCTAATATATCGAATATTATTGCACAGCTTCCCCGTCCCATTATATTAATAGGAGACCTGAACGCCCACGGCTCCTTGTGGGGATGTCATTATACTAAGGGTAAAATAATTTCTGATGTCACCTCCCTTCACAATTTGCTACCCTTAAACGATAAAGTACCTATCTATATCTCACTTGCGTACAGTTCCCTGTCAAGTCCGAATTTGTTCAAATGTAGTCGCAGTCTATCCTTTGATCTACAGTGGAGTGTCCTAGATGACACCAGTAGCAGCGATGGCCACTTCCCAACTTACAGCATTCTCTGATTCGCACATTTGTCCTATTATATCTTTTAAAAGGTCAATTGGGATCTTTTCGGATTACCTTTTAGAATTCCTTCACGTTCATCAAACATCGACAAATTAATATTGGTATCCCCAAGGCTGAAATTAGACCCAATGAACTTCCAGTCCCATGAATAAAATGCAAAACTTCCATAAAAGTAGAAAACGGGCAATAAACAAACTCAAAATCTCCCCTTCACAAAAAAATCTTATGGAATACAAAAGACTTAGAGCATTTGTTAGGAAAACTCTCCACCAAGCTCGTATTAGCTGTTGGAAATTCTTTACAGAATCCATTGATCCTCATCTAGACCGTTCCATGGTATGGAAAAGTATGACCAGACTCAAAGAAAGAAGGTCTCACTCGGTATCTGGGATCGAGCTAAACGCAAACTGGATCACTGACCCCAACACAGTGGCTAACATCTTTGCCTTCCACTACTTGAAACTCTTCACAAATACTACCTCCTCCTCCTTTCACCACTCCTTTTCCCACTCGCAGAATGGTCCCTTTCTGTCCTACAACCTCCCCATGATCTTGAATAAATACCATTTTTAAAAGTTCGGCTCTGGGATCGCATAGAATAAGGACTTCCTATATCAAGAACCTCCTACTTCAGGGAGCTTAACACATACAACCAAATCTGATCTACAAGATCTCTACCCAAAATTTGGAAAGAATTCCTTCTTATCCCTATCCATAAACCAGAAAAGTTCAAAACTGTCCCCTCCAGCTACAAGCAAATTGCCTTAATTAGCCATCTTTACAAGAACCTGGAGAGAATAGTGAACTTTCTCTTACTTTGATTTATTGAAAAATGGACTTACTATTAAAACAACAGTTGGGCTTTAGACGAGACCGTTCAATACCTGATCGTTTGGTTGGTATAGAAATTGGTATACAAGCGGTTTTCCTCAACAAACAATACCTAACTGTATCTTTTCTACATTTAACATCTACTTTTGATTCAATTCACAGAAACTCTATCCTGCGCTGTCCGAATGAATACGGCATTAAAAGTAACATGTTCTATTTCATCGAAGAGTTTCTCGAAAAACGCTCCTTCCAGATTAAAATTAACAAGTGCGTATTTCCTACTTTACAACAGTTCTCCGGCGTCCCACAGCCCTTCCAATCTCAGCGGATGAGCCTTCTTCTTATGATAATTCATTTCCCCATCCAAGTCGGCTACTGTACATTTTTGTGAACGCAGATTGTGTCCTAAAATCTCTTCAATTCTACTGAAATCGAATCCAATTCCTAATCACTCGATCATAAATTCCTGGGATTTTACTTTGACTCTTCACTAAACTTTGATCAACCTTTAAAAAAATGTTCTATAGACATGCTGGAAATGCTGTTTAGTTTTAAATGGGGGATTTCACCGTATCTCATTATTGACCCTATAACATCCTTTCCAAATTGGATTACGGCTCTATTGCCTAATCTTCCGTCCCTTAATGCCAGCTTAATGGACTAAATTCAATCCACAATATCGGAATATATATGACATTGGTAGCTTTCCGCTCAAGTTCCCCCTCCAGTCTGTACTGTGAGTCGGAACTTCTGCCTCTTCGCTACAGAAAAAGTCTCCAACTTCTCGACTATGCTAATTCTTTTAAATTAAGACCTTCTGCACAGAACCCGATCCCCTAAACATATTAGATTTTTCTCCTTATGCCAAAATAGTCATTACCTGCATCTAGATCCCATTTTTCATGAGAGATCATATTTGCTCCATGGAACTCCTCCACCATCGAAGCCGATCTGTCCTTCCTGGAATATTCCCAGGAGAATTGCAACAGCATCCTTACCGCCGAAGTGTTTACGAATTACAAATCTACCGAGATTATCAAGAGATCCAACAAAAACTCTGGACCATTATCGCGGACTCTCTACCCTACCCATCCTCTCATGGCCATCTAATCGAACATACTAATCGTCCAACTTGCGATCAATGTGAAGTTGCCCTCTCAATAAAACATATTCAAGACTCGTATTCCAAATACTCTAACAACCTCAATCGACCACGACATTAAAGGCCCCCTCAAAGAAGAACTCACATACGACAACATAATGAGAATGACTGCTTTTCTCCGAGACACCTCTCTGTTACCCTACATCTAAAATCCTTAAAGTACCTGTTCATTTACATGTTTATTCCTGTGTGCTAGTCCTCTTAGTGACTTATAATTTATATGTTCTTTTTTAATAATGTATGTCCATGTCAAAATTGGGGCAGTATTGCCTCAACACTACACCTTTGTAGACACCAAAAAACCTTCATGGGTTATTTCA
This sequence comes from Diaprepes abbreviatus, assembly GCA_034092305.1. Classification (NCBI taxonomy): domain Eukaryota; kingdom Metazoa; phylum Arthropoda; class Insecta; order Coleoptera; family Curculionidae; genus Diaprepes; species Diaprepes abbreviatus. The sequence goes on along the minus strand of JASJET010000007.1, from coordinate 7,472,221 downwards.
CTCTAAAAATCAAAAATCAAAGTTCTCAAAGAAGCAAACTTATCAAATTTATTAAGGGGGCAACGCGTCTAAACCGGATTCAAAAGAACTCACATTCGCGAGAGAAATGAACTCACATTAAATAGTCAAAGAACTCATATTCGAAGGATAAATTGATCCCCCAACCAAAGTCAAAGACAATCAAGATGAAAATAACCCACAACCAAGCAACTATGCGTGGAAGCAAACCAATCTTCGTGTAGATTAGGAACACCTAGTGAAACCCCTGCTATATAAAGCTAGTCTTAACGCCGTGTGAATTAAGAATACCTGGTAATACTCTTAGCACGTAGCAGCTGACACAACCCGTGTGGATTAAGGTACCTATATAGTGACACCCCTAATAAGCCATAGCGATTATTCGTTCAATATTCAACCCCTCAAGGCTTCAAGAACTTCAACAAAGAATTTTCATTCACTTCAGGTAAGTTAATTTATTCATGCTTCAGTTGCACTGAATCAACTCAAAAAGAAAAATTCTTAATTCAATTGGTAACTGATTATTTTGAACTTACCCAACCTAAATTTAAATATCCTTTGAAATAACCATGGAAATTAAATTTTTGGACAAATTTACAAATGTTTGTAATAGAACTCATTAAATATGCACAAACGACCAAGAAGTTTTAATAGTAATTAAAATAAAAAATCAAAAGGAAAAGCCACACAATTGATACACTTTAGAAATATTTGAAACAACACAACCCAATATTTGACAGTTCATCTAACCCAAGGAAGTTGAAGGGGGTAAAAGGAAGGAAAATACCGTAATATAAATTCGGTCCGTCATCTACTCCCCTTAAAAGGGCTCTACTCTACTTGCGAAGTAGGTCAGGGAACAGCACTAGACTTGAGTAACCTTTTGTTACGTTATTATATCTGGAAAATTGCAATTTGTTTGAGTTCATTATTAACTTGTTAATAAAATAAATACTGACATAAAATAGATTTGGACATAATTCTCTGGGTACAAATTTGCATTACGGGAAATCTAGCAAAAATTACGTTTTTTTTGAAAAAGTGTCGGTACTTCTGTCTATTTCGAGATCGTAGAATACGATTTTAAACTCCGTTTTCCATAATTTATCCTCAGTTTTGCGCAAAATAGTGAAAAAGACTTTTTACTTTAGGTTCAATTTCATGTACTAAATCGTTAAAATTTTGTTACAACCACAAATTCCACACTGAAAGAAGCCTCTGTATTATTTAAAAATTTATAAATTTCCACCTTTTTATCGGAAATATCAAGATAATTATCAAAAAACAAATTAAAACAAAATGGCATCCCCCATTTAATATTGGTGTGACTCGTTTCTAAAACCCGAAAAAATAGCGCTGTTGCCAGATTGCCAATACGATTTTTGTGAAATTCACATATATTCTTTTATGTCACAGATTGTCCTGCCGTCACGTGGTTTCTGCTAAAAAATTTTGGGTGGTTAAGATTAATTTTACGCTTTTTTATACATTAGAAAAATTAAACTATGTTGTTAAATGTAATGGGTAAATTTTATAGATATAGGTCAACTTAGGTTAGTTTAGATTACTTTCAGTTTTACAAATTAACCAAAAGGTTAAGATTATTTTTTTCCCTGAGACTGTATAAAACATTACAAAAATTGAACTATATTGTTAACTGAGATGGTTAAATTTTAATTTTATACCACGTAAGCATTTTACATCTGGCAACGAGTAAACGAATATTAGTCGTTTTCACGAATATGATGGTCGACTAACTTTCCGGAACGTGTTTTTGGTTTTTCGTGAAAAATACAAGTTTTCTTATTTAATTTATTCATTAAAATTTGTGCAAAAATAGCTGAAATATATTACATACATGATATTTTAACTACTACCATTAAAAATAAATATGTTTGGTATTTTCTTCAGAATTAATATTGCTTAGTGAAGTAACGTTTGGCATTTTTGAGTTTTCCGAGAAAAAGACAAAAAATAGTGAAAAATCATAACCAAAATTGTGTTCTACGTCCTCGAAATAGGGGGGTAAATATCGAATTTTTCCCAAAAAACATTGTTTTCCTACATTTACAATAATGTAAATAATTACCAAAATATAAAAAACGTACTTACCGAAAATAATAAATTAACGTGATTTACAAAACAATACCATACATTGATTCATTGTTATAAATGAAAAGTCTGCACAAATGTCTTGATAACATACACAAATATAAGTTCCGAAATTTAACCAATGTCACTCCACGGCACAACAAAAAAAAATCAAGATAATTTTAAGCGTCGGGACGATGACAAACGATCACATTAAATACAAATAATACGCTGTTCTGTTTTCTGATTTTCATATTGCCAACCTCATACAATCGATTTACTAAGAAATTTTTTTCTGCGCTTATTCGACATAGCCACTTGATGTCAATTTATGACATTTATTTTCTACAAGAGTTAATTTTTTAGGTATTTCGCCTATTTTTGTAGTTTTCCGTATCCCCTCTAACTTCCTTGATATAACCTTTCTAATATAGGATTTACAACACAAGCATTAATTAAAAATTAAAGTCCTTTAACCTTTGTCGCCAGATTGCAAACACACAGTGCAAAAATGTGTTTTGCTGTTGCAAGACATGTTGTAAACCAAAATCAAAAAAATGTCCAAACCATCTTAATAGCACTTTTTCCTTTTACACTGCAAAAAAATATATTTAAACTATTAATCGTCCGATACTGAATATAATCAACAAACCCCCTCCCCTCCGATATTGTAAACAACTTTATCAAGTTGTCTTGTTTTGGTTTTTTAGCGAGTTTGGCTTTATCCGCCAGTGAATCTGCCAATCCCGATGCCACTTTAATTGTGGCCTATTTATTTCCAAATAAGAAAATATTTTTTAATTGAAAAATAACGATAAAAAAGACTGATAAAATAAAATTAGAAAATCACATATTTTATTTTAATTATTAGCGGTATTTATAAAAATAGAATAGCAAGTAATGCCAAGACTAATAAGAACCTAATGTAAAATTTTAAATTATAAACGATAAATAGAATCTTAAAAAATAAAGGTCGAATAAAAATAACTTAAAAGATATTATAATTGTTGTTATAAGGTCATGAAAATACAAGTCTGATTGGTTATATGACATCATTTTCAATAAGAAATAATGTAATCACATTTTAGAATACTGCTTTAAAATTTATTTATTTATAAGAATACATGAAGTAGTCAGTTTTATTAATTCGCCCTTAAAACAAAAGAATATTCTTAATTCGATCACTATCTATTTTTTTAAAATGTATCGCGATTATTTTGAAACGCCTAAATTGATTCAATAACATTTTTTTGCCAATCTGATTTTTTCAACATAACATTATTCATTCCTTAATTGGATACCACCAAAGATTATTATAGCTATCCGTTAGCTATAATAATCTTTGGTACCACGTTATGTTTAACCAATCAGAAATGATTTACAAGTTCGCACTTTTGCTGTTCGCAACTTTGTGAATCGCCGAATTACTCTGCTAGATTTCTAATAATCTGGACCGACCTAATATCAGGCCAATAACGGTGAAAGGAAGAAAAGCAACACAACCTAAATTATTTTTGTTCAAAAAAATTTCAAATAAGACTAGTTTTACAATACGTTTATTTGTGTAATAATTTTGCGAGGACATATGACTCCTAATGTGACCTAATATTAAGATAATTACTATATAATAATAGTATAACTCCTCTGTTTATGTTTTGAAAAGCCCTGGTCTGTTCAGAAAGTATTATTTTGTTTAAATTTATTCCAAGCAATAAGTTGACAAGATCATAATTGTTAATTCTGTTGACAATGGAGCCTCTAAGTTTACAAGAATGTTTAAAATCGAAGTCTAAAGATTTTATGTCAGATGATGTTCCTGAGTTAATCAATATTAAGCAAGAAATGTCGGCTAGTAATTGTAATGAAGACATTTACAAGATTGCAGAAAGAAATTTAGGCAGTATAAAATCTATAGAATACATACCAAGGTAAATTTTAACTAATTTTTTATGCAAACTGCCAATTTCTTGTCACAAATATGATATTTATCTACTACCTATATGGGGGATGTGTACTAAAACAAATTTTGAAACACTTTAGGCTTTGCAAAATAAAAAGCAAAAATGCAACACAAATATTATGTTTTCTAATGAGATATGTAGCCATGAGACAGGATCTCTTGGTGACATATATAAAGTGTATACAAGAATTAATATAAGGGTAAACAATCCCGTAATATATGTATCTAGAACCTACGATAAACTATCTCGGTATATAAAAAACCTAAAAATATGCAGGAGTGAGGTGTTGATATCTGTTTGGTCATTTAATAGATTACCTGTGTTCTTTAATCGATTTATTTCTATGACTTCTAAGAAATTCAGTTTATAACCTTTCCTTTCTATATGGAGAATTTCAAAATTATCCTCGAATTGATGATTTTGTTCTATTAAATGATTTGCATATGAAGAACTGTTTTTATTGTGTAAAAAATTATTTTTGTGTTCCTGAATCCTTTTTTTAAACGATCTGCCTGTTTGGCCTATATATACTTTTGGGCAACTTCCACATTTAAGTTTATAGACCCCAGACTTGTTATTTTTATTGGTTTTTGTTTTATAATTTTTTAAGTGTTTTCCTATTGAATTATTTGTTTTGAAGGCTCTCCCGATATCTTGTTTATTCAGAAACTTTTTAATTTTAATTGATGATTTACCAAAATATGTTAAAGCGGTACGGTTGCGTTTTTTGTTTTCTTGTGCTATAGGATAAACTTCTTGTGTGGCTTTCTTTTTTAATTTTTTTGTTAAAATTGAGTTGACCATTGATGGTAAGTAACCGTTGTTAACTGCAACTTGTGTAACTCAATTTAATTCTTTATTAAAATTCTCTTCAGATAAGGGAATGCTAATAAGACGATGAATGAAACTATGGTAAGCCGCTAATTTATGTTGTTCTGGGTGAGATGAAGTTCTATGTATGGTTGTATCCGTATGTGTGGGTTTGTGAAAAATTCCAAAAGAGTGTTTATTTAAAACTTTAGTAATGACTAGATCAAGAAAATTTATTGAGTTGTTTTCTTCTTTTTCCATAGTAAATTGAATGTTTTGGTGGATTGAGTTAATAAAATCTAAAGATTTATTAAGTTGTCGATCTATGCCTGTGAAACACACTAATATGTCATCCACATATCTGTACCAGTACAAGAAATGTTGGCTTATGTGGTTATTAAATATTATTTTTTCTATATTGTCCATAAAAATCTCTGCTAACAGTGGGTTTAAAGGGCTTCCTTCTTTGCTTTTGTAGACTTTATCATTAAACGCAAAATAGTTTTGGTTAAGGCAAGCCTCTAATAAGTTTAAAATATCGTTTTTTATAATCAAGTTTACTTTATTTTTGTTCAATAGATTTTCTACTAAAGAGAGCGTTTCTTTTGGTGGAATACTTGGGAATAAGTTCTTTTTGTTGACAAGTTGCATTGAATTTTTTATACTATATGTTGGTGTAAAGTTGCAAAAGTGTTTTATTTTATCTATTAGGAATGATGAGACATTATATGCTGGTGCAGACATGTAGGATACCACTGGTCTTATTGGATAATCTACTTTATGTAGTTTGATTGGAGAGTATAAATGAGGTATTTGAGGGTTCATTGTAAGTAGTTTAAATTTGTCTTTTTGTGATACAATGCTGAGTGCTTGGTTAATTTCTTGTTTAATTTCTTTTTGGAATTTTTCTGTAGGGTCTTTATTTAGGATTTCAAGAACACAGGTAATCTATTAAATGACCAAACAGATATCAACACCTCACCCCTGCTAAATATCCTTTAACAAAAACCAGTGTGGATTTCCCAATAATTTAAATAATAGGTAATAAAATGTAAATTAGGGTATTGCACTTATTCATTATTGTAAATCTAGGTATATGTTTTTCAAGTAACCAAATATTTTGTCATTTAAAATAGAACTTCTGATGAAGCTACAGTGTTAGCAAACCGCGTCAAGTTTTTTAGTTAAATATAGTGGAAATTTGACAGATATTCGTCTTTTATCAATCGTTGAATATGGAATGGTAATTATTTGGACTACTGGAAACACTAAATTTTTCGCTGATTTCCTGCAATATCCCATATTTTGGAGTCATGGAATAGTGGTCACATGTATTTTTCGCTGATTTTTTGCATACTCTCTGGTTTGGCGTTGTAAAATATGAACCTGTACATCCGTTTATATGTCACAGCATTTATTTATTCACTGTAAAAACCATGATACAAAAACAATTGGACTAAGCCCAACAGTAGGGAAAACAACATGCTTATACAAAACCAATCAATAAGTATGACTACCCACATGAAGCTCATACAAATAGCTTTAACTATAAATATCTAACATTTTCAATAAAGGAAATGACAGACTAGAATCAATAATCAACATCACAGAAACAACAGAAGTCAGTTAAAAAAGCGAAATGAGACTATCCAATAAGATTAAAAAAAACATAAAATTTACAAAAATAATAATACTAATAAATATTTTGTATAATAATTTAAATATATTGTTTTGATAATTCCCTATATTTATAAGTTATACTTATCACAGTAATCTCTTTAGTTTATTTTTGATGGAATACAATGTCTTTACAAATAAATCGCCATCAAATCAATTTGCATTATTCTAGACATGGTAGAATGTGGCCCATACAGAATACAATAATGGTCTAATTCAAACGTTTTGTTCTGTCAGAAGTATTTTTTGGGGAAAATCAAATTGAAGTTTAGCAAGCAATTCGCGACAGTTGATAAAGTTATTTTTTCACGGCGTCTCCGAACACTACAAATTTAATAAAATTTCCTCTGTTGATATGTGTAATTTCTAGGCCATAAATCTGAGAAATTTTCTCTATATACTATTGTTTATCAATGTAAGTTAAATAGTATGGATTCCAGACAACTGAATAATTCTCCAAGTGTGGTCTAACTAGAGAAACATATAATAATTTAAATACAAAGATATTACTGAAATTTTTGGTATTTGGTTTTTACAAAACCCAAAATGTGTAAACATGATAACTTCATAATTTTAGTATCTTTTGCATTGAAATTTTGCAGGTAATGTTTTCAATTAACATGGAAATAGACATGAGGCAAATAAAAAAAAAGTTAAGGTATCTTCCACTATGTTGAAACTAACGATAATTTTAAAAATTAAAAAAAAATTGACTGAATAACACTACAAATTGTATTCAATGAACATTATTACAGTTAAATAAAAAATAATAACTTTTTAAAATTTAATCTCTCCAATGTTTTAATATACTTTTTGATCAAAATATAATCATTTGCTATGAAATTTTGCAGAAACTTACTGTCAATTGACTCAAAGATAAATGTGAAAGGAAATTACAGAAAAAACTAGCAACGCCAATAACAGTTACGCTCTCCTAAGATAATATGAGCTAGACAAATACAGTTTATTATATGTTCTTAATTTTGTTTTACGTTCCATAGCCATTTATATAAACGCACTGTATAAATCTGAAGTAACTTGGCTTCTACTTATTGTTTTAGGGAAACTTTGACTTATCTTTGTGGTTAAGATATTCCCCTCTTGCTCCTAAATTAATATTGAACTAAGTAGTCAGGAAAATTAGACTAATGCAAAACATTTCCATCAATTTCAACCTGATGCACTCTTTTGTAACATCATCAATCCTCTTAGTTTATTGCCAAAAATCATTATATTCATTAGATATGATTTTAGGGCAAAAAGAAATGAATTACTGAATTAACTTTAGAACAAGTATAATGTTATTACTGTTTGTACCAACTGACATTTATTTACTTTCCTCTTTCTGCTTGACTTTTAGTGTTTTCTACTATATTTTAACAAAATGGTATGTGCAGTTTTATACCAGATGTAATATTTTTCAGGGTGTGTAAATATGTTTTAATAAAAGGTCAAAGTTTAAATGAATAGATCCCGGGAAGGTAAAATAATTTTTTCTTGAAAAAACTATGGCCCATCGCCAAAAAAAAAATTCAGAATTTTATTGTACGACTCCAAAATAGGAGGTATGCAAAAAATCAGCAAAAAAATTGGTAATTCCACTATTATTCTGAATAATTACCTGCTGCTTTTAAAGTTTCTGGTAAAACATCTAGTATAAGAATACAGTTTTATTTTATTATATGAATTAATGAACAGTCTTTATAGTAATGACTATGGTTATAATAAAACTTGTTTTAATGATAATGATTAAAGTTACTGAATAGGTGTTCACAAGGCAGTAGCATTGAAATTATTTTAAATTTATATGTTATTTGCAATTTTGATCCTTGCATTGTCCCTAGGCTGAGATAATAAGTCTGTGTCTATAAGTACTTGTGATATTAGTGTGATTGGTGTTTATAATGCAATTTATAATTTAAAAGATCATTTATCTCTTGATCCTGATGACATATCTGTGATATTTTTAAAAAAGTGTTCGTTTATTTTGGCCTTTGTCTTGAATATTATTTTTACAAAATTAGTTGCAACTGGGATTTATCCAGATATCTGGAAAAGGTCTTTTGTAACACCTATATTTAAGAATGGTGATAAGACTGAAGTTACTAACTATAGAGCAATAAGTAAAATGTCTTTGATAGCGAAAGTATTTGAAATGATTGTTGATTCTAAAATGACATCAAAACTTCAATCTATTTTAAATGAAATTCAACATGCTTTCGCCAGAGGTAGATCTACAGTAAGTAATTTACTTGTTTATGAGCAGTTTTTGACAAATTCTCTTGAGCACACTAATCAGATTGACTCTATTTGCACGGCCTTCTCTAAGGCTTTCGACAAGGTAAATCACTCTCTACTTTTGATAAAGTTGAAAAAATATGGCATATTTGGTGACCTTTTGCACTGGTTTTATAGTTACCTAACAAATATGAGACCGCAGGTAAAAATTGGCAATTTTGTCTCTAGAGCAAGTTCGCATTTAGCTTCACTTTTATTTAATTTTTTTACCGACAATGTGACTGAATGTGTGAAATATTGTAAGTGTTTTTTATACGCTGATGATTTAAAGATTTTTCGAATAGTCAAGGATGTAGAAGATTGTATGCGTTTTGAAGAAGATTTGAATGCTGTGAGTGAATGGTGCAATTTAAATGGCATGCAATTCAATGTAAGTAAATGTTTTGTCTTAAGATTCTATCGCATTAAGCATGTTATTCAATATGATTATTTAGTTGATAATATATCACTTGAAACTAAAAAAGAGCTCAAAAACCTAGAATTATATTTTGACAGCAATTTCAGTTTTAACTTTCATGTTAATCATATTACTAATAAGGCATTAAAATTTCTGGGCTTTATTAAAAGAGCCTTGCATAATTTTAATAACATTGCTTGCTTTAGAACATTATTTTGTTCCTATGTTAGGTCAGTCTTGGAATATGTTTGCCAGGTAAGGTCTCTTTACTATGGGCAGTATATTCAACAGGTTGAAAAAGTGCAAAAAAGATTCATTAGATTTTTGGGTTTCAAAATGGGGATACCAAGTGAAAACATCATATATGAAGAACTACTTAAGTCCATTAATTTGATACCTCTTAGGGAAAGGAAAACATATATAGATAGCGTACCTTTTATAAAATTTTGTATAGATTAATAGATTGTCCTGAATTATTAACTATGATAGACAAATGTTCTACAGAAAGTTTTGAGAGAATTCAATCCATTTAGTGTTCCTTATCACAGAACAAACTATGGCTTATCATCATCTCTCACTCGCTTTTCAATTACGGCCAATAAATTCGAAACTGATATCGATTTCTTTAATGATACATTGAATCCATTGAGCTCAAATATAAAGAATGCACTGTGATATGTGTATCTAGCCATTTTCTCTATAGATGGTAACTCGTTTTAGTATATGTATTTTATATTTGCCCAGCTATTGTGTGCCTCTATTTTTGTGTTTGTGGGCTTATTTTATACCCTATTTTATTTATATTGTACATCTTTAATTTCATATATTTTTGTATTTGCCTAATTATCTTATTATTTGTTCAATGTTTCGTTATATGTTAATGTTCATGCATATGCTACTAGGGATTTTTTAATATTACATGTATTGATTTTTTTCTTTGTAAATGATAAACAATAAGCATTTATTTATTATTTTATTTATTTATTTATAAAATATCCTGTGGCAGAAAATATTTTTATCTTCAAAGCTTTTTAGATGTGATAGAACTAATTTATTTCTTTCTACAAATTAATTTTGTATTTAATTAGTCAAGATTATTTTTATTGTAAAATGACCAATTCTCTGATAAACCTTTTGATAAAGGAATCTTTTTTAGTTCTTCAAACCTGGGCTGCTTCGCTAATAAAATACCATTAGTTCGCATTGTGAAAACAGAAACAATTAGAAATGGAGAAATGTTGGAGGAACGGAGTAAGCCAGGATATATGGAGGATATAAATGATGATACAGTTTTGTAAGTAATTATAGTATTTAGTAAGCAAAAATTTGACTAATAAGTTTTCCTCACTTAATAAGAAGAAATATAGTAATGAAATTCTATGGTGCCAATAAATTCAAAACATTGTTATTGATTTATAACTTCACATTTTGATTGCATGATTTTGTTAGATTGACGTTGAAAGTGATGCGTCAGGTTGCAATGATTTTATTGCACAAATATTGCATTAATGTAATTTCATTCACACCACCATAAGGAAGCATTTTAATATGTGACTTAATAAAATAGGTGCAGTTATTAGGAATTTATCTGAGTATTAAGTCTAAACAAACAAACTCTTAAAGTCAAAGTAGGTTGATTAAGCCAACTTATTTATATCCGATACTGCTTAGTTTAGGCGGTAGAAGACGTCAAAGTTTTAACAAAATATAGATTTTTCCCAAGTTTCTTGAAAACGTGGTATGTATGTATGTGTGTAGAGTTGGAGTCTGTACACTGCGACCTGATAGATCTATTGTGCCCCCCCCCCTCCTGCTGCCCGGTTATAAGAATTACCTTATCGGCTAGAGCAGGTCCGCCAGTCTTATTTCCCTTAGGAACCTTAGAATGTTGAAGGGCTTCAAGGTGGGTAGCTCCCTTTCTTCGATTTGGTGTGTTCCCAAGAACTGCATCCTAGAGTTTTCTAGAGCGCTGCGCTCTGAAAGGATATGAATAGAGGTTTCATTCTCCTCCTCACAGAATCTGCACTCTTCTCTTTCTGCCAGTCCGAGTTTCTTGAGGTGTCCCTTCAGATGGCAATACTCCATCAGGACCCCTGTCAGAACTCTGAGATATTTACTAGGAGCAAAAAAACGAAAAAAAAAATTAGCTGTAAAACTACATTCCGTATTAAAGTATCACATTCTACAGGTCCATCTTGTCCCAACAGACTTGCAAAAATTTTAAAATGCTTTACCTGAAAAGTATGTTAATTTAATCCATGCCAGAGGTTGCAACACTGAGCATTGTTATTACAGGCTTTTGATAGCATCAATATCAATTTTATTAGATATAAGCTTTCCAACTTAAATATAAGGATGGATGTGCTTGATTGGATTGTTAGCTTTCTGTCTGATCGAAAACTGTTTGTTCTTTTAAATGACTGTATGTCCAGTGAGTATGATGTTGATATGGGTGTCGCTCAGGGTTCTGTATTGGGGCCACTAATTTTTACTCTGTTTATAAATGATTTGCCTTCTTATATAACTAGAGGTCTGGTGGTGAACTATGCGGATGATACCTCAATAGCTCTATCAGAAGCAACTCCTGAAGAACTTGGAGCATCCATTAAACAGGTCGTTATTGACATGTCTAGGTGGTGTGAAAAAAAACAGACTCATATTAAATGTAGATAAAACTAAATGTGTATATTTTAACTGGAATAACTTGGCGATTCCAGGAATTTCGTATGCCTCCTATAGCAAGTTTTTGGGTTTGACAGTAGATAGAGGTACTACGTGGGAATTGCATATCAGGGAGATTACTAATAAACTCAATAGGGCATATTTTGTTCTTTTAATTTTACGACGTGACTTATCACGTACTACATTGCTGCAGGTATACTATGCTTTGGTGTATTCGGCGATGCCTTATCATGTGATTCTCTGGGGAGCTGCATCAAATACAGATAGAGTATTTTTAATACAGAAGAGAATTATTAGACTTATATTTAATTTAAAAAGGAGAGAATCATGTAGGGATATTTTTAAAAATCATAAAATACTAACTTTTGTATATGCATATGTTTTTGAGTGTTGTCTTTACGTTAAAAGCAACATTAAACGTTTTGAAACGAGTTTGACTTACCACCAGTATAACACCCGGAATGCAAATGTTCCACTTTACATCTCGCACAATACGACTCACTTTGAAAGATCTGTCAGTTATCACCCTATTCGTATATACAACAAACTTCCTCAAATTATCAAATCAGCCAATAACTACAATAGCTTTAAGAATAAATTAAGAAAATATTTAATTGAGAAGGGCTTCTACTCACTCGCGGAATGTTTTGAGGATTCTTAGTGATACGATGGTTGACTTAAGTTATGTGTTCCGTTTTTGTTCTTTGTTTTATTATAGGAAACTAGCTTTTAATTTTTAAGAAGTATAGTTAATGTTGTATGCATATTGTATAATTTTGATATATATATCTGACCATATGACGTCCTTCACATCAACCTTAATTGATGTTAAAGGTGAATAAATGTTTCACTTTGTTTGCTAATAGTGACAATAACTTTAAGAATAAATCTTTTAAAGTTCTCAAAATTGAAGGTGTGTTGCTGACGTTGTATGTCCTCATTTTTATTATTTATTCTTGTAACTAGTTTTTAATTCTTTGACCTCCTCTTGCTAGTGTTATTTTACTATATATTTTGGATATGTGATATACCTAAGTGTAAATATATTTGGATGTGTGGTGTGCCTAAATGTCAGTGTAAATTGATTTTAAAGGTGAATAAAGTATAAAGTATTAAATTGGCATTGTAATTATTTTTTTACTCTACCATTAAATTTTTGTTTTTATCAAAATTTTATGCGTGGTATTCTTTAAAGTAATACCTATATCATTTTAAGAAAATTGTAGAACTCATTTTCAATAAGGCCCTCAATTCCATTTAAAAGCTTTTTTTAGCATAGAAAGTTCCTTGTGTTCCTTTTTGTGCGGGATATGTAAATTCGGTACAAACGGGTCAAAATACATAATTTGAAAAGGTGAATTGTATATCATGAAAATAAAGCAAGTAGCTACATTCCAGAAACACAATATTTTTGTACATGTCATTATGCACTTTTTTGAATGAATTAATTCAACTTGGTGAAATTTGGGATACTTATATCACAATAACATATCTTGCATAATCATATAATTAATTTGGAATAAATTGTAGGAACCAGCATAAGAAAAATGAAAATTACTGGGAAAGTTCGAGTGAAATAAAAGTTGAAGAAATTAACTTAAAAGAAGAACTCATAAACAGGTATATAGCTATTATAGTTATTTTATATTAATAGTATGGGGTAAGCATCCTATTTAACCGGCTTCTCAAAAGAAGGAGGTTCCAAATTTAACCGCTACACAGGATGTCTCTAAAAGTCTGTACAGAACGCTAGTGCAAATTTCTGAAGCTAAAATATGAGGTTCTAGTTCAATTTACATTAGTTTAAAAGCTTATAGTTTCTAAAATACAGGGTGTCAAGGACTATAATTTTTTTTTTTTAATTTTGTAAATACTTATCTTAATAATGGCTTGATTTACATCAAATATGGTACTTTGGGATTCTTTAAGATGAGAAATCAAGCCCTGATTACAGTTTCAATGTAAATTGAAGAGGACGCCACCAGGAGCACTTCATAATTTTTTTGTGCTTCGGTATATTAAATTTCTAACTGAATTTTTTTTTCCTTGATATCTTCTATCCAAAAAACTTATACCTAGTAGGTGTCGCTTCAAGCAACCTTTTCTAAGATTTAAATGTTTCATTGCGTACGACGACTTGTAACCCCTCCACACTTTAATCTGACTAACCTAAATCGTTTAGTTTTAAAATTTGTTATTTAATTCTTAAATGTTTCGCGATGGCTTAACATAACACTGACGTACAAATTACCCATATGATATTAGTTTATGGTTGCTAAGGAAATGGTCGGAAGTGTAGATGAGAGTATACACAGAAATATTTCCAAATAGACGTGTACCAAACATTTGCCACTGTTGAAAGCCGTCTTCGAGAAACCGATAATATGGACGGAATGTTACGAGTGGAACGCCGGAGGTTGAGCAAGAAATTTTAGAACGAATTGAAGAAAATCGGGTCTAAGTACTAGATACTTAGGTTTGAAACTTGAGTTCCTAGGCCTGCAGCACATCCGCCAAAAAAGGCTTTAGAAATATAAAAAGCGACGGGATTTTTTTCTCTACTCTAGCCGTTTTTAAGGAAAAAAATATTTGTTTCCAAATTTTGATCTCGCTTAAAATTAAATATCGTTTCAAAAATAAAATAATGAAACTCGGAATTCCGGTTATGGCTTTGGATATTATTATGCTCGATAATAAATTTTCTGAAAATGACATTTTAGCTACAGAAAAGTAACAAATTTTTGAGCTGTTTCAAAAAATTTTTAAAAACGGCATTTGGAGAATACATATGTATTCTCCTTTTAAGAAAATAGAGGAAAGAATATATAGAAAAAAATGTATTTCTCGTAAACTCTGGTCCTCTCTCTAGATCGAACATGCAGAGTTTTCAACGAAAGATATCCTAACTGACAGTGACACACTTCACCATAGAAACATAGTATTAGTTTTTTTATCATGGCTTTCTTGCCAAAAATCACTAAAACTGCTGGATATTTGGAGGATTTTGCGAAAAGTCGTTAATAAGTTGAAAACTGTTCTAGCTAAGTATAAGGACACTCTATATAGACAGATAGAGAATATTCTTGTCTATCTACCGAATAAATCAACAACGTAACCGTGGTATTTAAAAAATTATTTTTTTTTTAATTTTTTGATAAAGCTAAAAATTTGTCACTTTTGCATTTCCCGGTATCTAAAATGTTATTTAGACGATCCATTATCGAGCACAATAATATCTAAAGCCACAACCGGAATTCCGAATTTCACTATTTTATTTTTGAAACGATATTCAGTTTTAGGCGACACCCTGTTAAAGATCAAAATCTGGAAAAAATAATTTCCTCAAAAACGGTAAAAAAAATTGAGTAAAAGTGCTTGGAAATGAATACAAAAAAAAATATAACATACAGGTTGATCCATTTAAAAAAGTAAGTATCAGATAACTTTCGGTATAACCAGAAATCGCACAAAATCGCTATTACTTCAGCTGAAGAGAGCGTCACCGAAAACTCCTTTATACAGATTTGCAGGATTCAAATCACAATACTTCCCGAGACATTCTAATGGACGGTCACCATGAGACATCCTGTACACTGATATTTAAATTACGTTAAGTTAATAATATTTCGCCATTTCGACCTGGTTTATGCCGTTCCATAATATTACAAGAACCGACCTCACCGATTTTGATCAGTTTCGGATATGTTGTAGCACTTGAAAAAATAATAGATACTATTTTTTTTATCGGCTGACATGCACTTTTAAAGGGTGAAATTTACCCCCAAAGTCAACCCTTAAAATATTTTTTTCAATATATATCAGCATCTATACTCTATTCAAGCACTAGAGAGAGTAATTAAAACTATCACCGAAACCTCCGATGTACCTGCTCCAGTGTCACAGGTAACTGAGGACTGCCATAAATCTAATTATATATAATTATATTTAAATATTATAAGCTTTTATAAATTTACTACAACAACAAAATTTCCCATAGTTCAGTTTAATTTCTGTCAGTGAGCAGAGTACACCTTGCAGTGTGTCCTTGGTGATTTTCCGTGTTTGCGCTTGTTTTTATATATTATTTGAGATCAGTAAAATACTGAAAAGATATGGCTTCCACCTCTATATTTATTCCAAAATCGTTAATCCAGGGCATTTATTACGATGAATGTTTATTATGATGCTTTAAGACATCAATATCCAGATAATAATGGTAAAAGCTCTGTTGAGGTTTGTTCTAAAATTATAGTAGATGGAAAATCTACTATGGACCGAATGCTGCAGGAGAAAAAGACAATTGGAATTGTTAGTGCTCCCAAGCCACATTCGATCACAGGAAGACGAAAAACTCCGTTGTAATACTTAGTGATAAAATAAACCTCCTTCCGACGTCTATAACAATTATTAAAATCTTTTTTAACACTTCACACTTCCAAATATCTATTGTTATCCAACCCTAATAGTTCATTATTATAGACCAGTATTTTTGATTATAAAATTTCTAACCCATTTCTATAAAAAATATATGTGTCTAACAAATTTTTCCAAAGACACCTGACTAAAGAACACAGGTAGTTTGCGAAAAAAAAAAGGGTGATAAATAATTTGTTACTCTCTTTATTTCTTGTATAGACTATAATGAATATTTGTAAATAAAATTAAGTGGAAAATATTTTCTTCATAAAAAGTCACAAGTAGGAGATATATTTAAGACTAAAGGGGTTACAACCCCTATTTTATATTCTAAAAAAACTACATTTTTTATGAATATTTTTGTTATAAATATATGGGAATGAATTTAAGAAAATTGTAAAAAGCATTTTCGTTAACAATATCGATCACTATAGTCTATTCAAGAACTAGAGAGAGTAATAAATCTTTTTTCACCCTTTTTTTCTTCGCAAACTACTTGTGTTCTTTAGTTCGGTATCTTTGGCAAAATCTGTTAGACACATATTTTTTATAGGAATGGGTTAGAAATTTTATAATCAAAAATAACAGTCTATAATAATGAACTATTTGGGGTGGATAACAATAGATATTTGGAAATGTGAAGTTTTAAAAAAGATTTTAATCATTATCATAGGTGTCGGAAGGAGGTTTATTACTAAATATTCCAACGGAGTTTTTCGTCTTCCTGTGACTGAATGTAGCTTGGGAGCACTAACAGTTCCAATCGTCTTTTTCTCCTTCAGCATTCGGTACATAGTATATTTTCCATCTCCTATCATTTTGGAATACATCTCAACAGAACTTTTAACATTATTATCTGGATATTGATGTCTTAAGGCACCGTAAACATTCACCGTAATATTTTTTTTTTTTGAGGAAAAAATACCCTGGTTTAACTATTTTGGAATAAATATAGAGGTGGAAGCCATATCTTTTGGGTGTCTTACTAATCTCCAATAATATATAAAAACAAGCGCATACAAGATAAATCACTAAGGACACACTGCAAGGTGTACCATTTGACAGAAATGAAACTGAACTTTGAGAATACTCGTAAACAAAATTAAGTAGAAAATATTCGTCATAAAAAGTCACAAATAGGAGATATATTTAAGACCACAGGGGTTGAAACCCCTATTTTATATTCTAAAAAAACTAAATTTTTTATGAATATTTTTGTTATAAATATATGGGAATGAACTTAAGACAATGGTAAAAAGCATTTTCGTTAACAATATCGATCACTAGTGTTGGCGTGTTTCAGGATTTCTCATATCACCACCACTAAATACCGTTAACTACCCCTTAAAACGATGGACCACATATAAGTGATAATTTTTTTTTCTTAAAAGTCATCCAATATGTAAAGCGTATGTAATTGATAGCAAATGTAAATATATTAATTTTTCTTCAATAATAAGTACTAAAAGGGTGAAAAAAGTCGCCCCAAAAAGTAAATACCTAATACATCACCAGTTCGAATTAAAATTCTCTAATAATAAAAAAAAATAAGTCCTGTATAACTGGAAAAGTAAACAACATTATTCTTTTCAATATACCAACATTTTTTTAAAGCGTGAAAACCATCCCAAAAGTTTGCCCTTAAAATTCATCTTAATGCAACCTTTATTTGTATTTGTATTTGTATATATTTATATTAAAAAAAATGGTTAAAAGAATTTTCTTTAACAATGTCGATTACACCGGCACACAAAAAAAAAGTGGTCTGATCTCGGTACCCCACCATGGTATTTTCATGTATTTTGACTAGCTGAATTCGAATACGGAGTCCGTTTGATCCCACCACCCACAGTTTTTCCGCAAATCTCGAAAAATAGCTGAAAAAGTGGAAAATTACTTACTTCACATTTTAACGTCACGACTGTCATGATAATGGATGCGATGGACGCATATATCAACTCCTCATAAGTTGGCTACTTGGCTTATGGGGGGTAAGGGGGCTACAAGGAGAATTCTAACATGACAGGCACATCAAAGGAAAAATTGGTTACGATGCAGGGATTCAGATACCCAGCATCGGCAACTGGTCAGGGTGAGCACGCGGGCCCGCAGGCATCGTCATCAAGCGACCGCAGCTCCTTATCAACTTGGCTGATAAGCAGTATGAAGCTCCAAGTAGAGCTAATGCACCTGCGAGGCATGAATACTGTCGCGACAGAAGCATGTTCTGTTACGTTTGCGGAAAATATGAAGTAAGCAAATTGCGTAGGAAAATGAGTGATACATGTAAAAATACATATCGTGAATGTTATGAAAGTGTAATATCTAATCAAGATGATACATGTGCTCCGCTCCGGACAGCATTTGCTGCTCTTGTTACAACAATCTCAGACGATGAACTGAAAAAACAAACAACAAAGTTCTAAAATACATCTCACCTACTATAAGGTCAGAACCTCAATCACAAGAGAACTGTTACTTTTGCAATACAATAGTAGAATGATTCAATGCAAAGACCAAATCAAAAATATCTTATTCGATAGTGTCTTCTGTTATACCAGCAAAAACGCAAATCCAATATTAAAGGTGTGGATACCAGCGCTACAATGAATAAAGAAACAGATAGAGAAGTGATGGAAGACAGTGAAGAAGAACCTGGAAGTGGTTGGGACCAAGAAGATAAAGATAAAGAATATCTGCCAAAAGGAAAAAGAAATAAACCTGTAAGACTATTTGATCAAGAAAGTTTGAGTGATTTCATCAGGTACATGGATCTACCTAAAGATGTATCTGAATATATGTCTGCAGAGTTGAAAAGCCGTGGGATGCTAAAACAAGGAACAAACTCGACGTTCTACAGGAATCGAGAGGAGCCATACCACCAATACTTCAATAAAGATGAAGCGGGATCTTTGGTGTATTGTACAAACGTTTGCGGTTTGATGAATCAGATGAAACAAGATTGTTATGTTCCTGAAGAATGGAGATTGTTCATAGACTCTTCAAAATGGAGTCTCAAGGCAGTACTGCTGCACAATGTAAATGATTATGCAAGTATTCCAATAGCTCATTCAACACGATTAAGAGAAAGTTATGAAAATATCAAATATGTATTACAGAAAATTCGATACTATGAGCATGGATGGCAAGTTTGTGGTGATTTGAAAATCATAGCGATCATCCTAGGCCAACAATCAGGATGTACAAAGTATCCCTGCTTCTTGTGTTTATGGAACACCCGAGATCGCGCAAATCATTACGAGAAAAAAGTTTGGCAGCAAGAGCAGGACTTGAACCAGGAAATAACAATGTACTAAAACAGCCTTTAAATGAACCACCAAAAGTATTACTTCTGCCTCTTCATATAAAATTTGGATGTATAAAACAATTTGTCAAGTCCTTAGATAAGGAAGGACAATATTATCAGTACCTGAAAAGCCAATTTCCTCAGTTGACTGAGGCTAAAGTGAAAGAAGGAATATTTGATCGACCTCAGATCCATAAAATGTTCAACAATGAATATTTCATTAGTACAATGAACGATGTTGAAAAAGCTGCATGGTTTTCGAGATGTTTCTTAACAAAAGTGATGACTATGCAGCTATCGTAGTAACCATAGTAAACAATTTTAGGCGTTTAGGATGTTTGATGACTCTCAAACTCCATTTCTTGGATTCTCATATGAGCTATTTTCCTGGAAACTTGGGCAACTACAGCGTTTCCATCAAGATATGAAAGAAGTTGAACGAAGGTGGCAAGGAAAATGGGACGTAAATATGATGGCAGATTACTGTTGGCTACTGAAGAGAGATACTGAAGATGACAGTAATTCGAAAAGGGTAAGAAAGAGAGAATAAAAAGTTTACTGAAATACAACCCATAGCTGCTCGATTAGAAAACTCGACTATTAGAAAAAAAAAAGATTAAGACTAACTTAAAGAACGATTGATGGATAGAATGACATGACAATTTTTCGCGAGATTGCAGTTTTAAGTCAAATCCTTCCATATCTTAGAAATATATATGGAAGCATTTCGTATTCGAATTCAGGTAGTTATTAAATCATACCAGACTTATTTTATATTTTGTTTTAATTAAAGAATTTTAATAAGACATCATGTTACATTAAGTATTTACTTTTGGTGGTGACCTTTTTCACCCTTTTGGTACTATTATTGAAAAAAAAATAAATAAAATATTTGCATTGCATTGCATTGCGCCAACACTAATAATCGATATTGTTAACAAAAATGCTTTTTATAATTCTTTTGAGTTCATTTCCTAACATATACAACAAAAATGTAAATTAGCGTTGAGATATATATAAAAAAAATAATTTTAAGGGTTAACTTTGGGGGTGAATTTCACCCCTTAAAAGTGGAATCAGCCGATAAAAAAATACGTATCTATTATTTTTTCAAGTACTACAACATATCCAAAAATGATCAAAGTCGGTGTGGTTGGGTTAGGGTGATTCCCTTGTTAGTGACTTCCTATAATATGGAAAAGAAGTATTACCAGGTCCATATTTATATGAATCTCTTTTATTTTTATAGATATTAGAGGCTAATGCATTTTCAATAATTCTATTGTAGGCAAGAAAGGCAGAAAAATGAAGAATGTTTGGTAGACTCTAATTTATTAAAAATTGAAGAAGCCAACATAAAGGAAAATGATAGCACAAACAGGTATTTCTTAAGGATATTTATACACGGTGTCCGGAAATTTCGTTTGTGTAGTTTGAGGAGAGATTCTACGTATGAAAACATGAAAAAAATTTCATATGAACGTAGTTTCGCAAGTGCGTCATAAGGAAGCTTTGGCCGTTTAAAGGTGGCCCTCGAATACGGGTTTTATTTAGTATCTTGTGATTCTTTATTATTTTAACATTAACCACAAGCCACTTGATGTTTTTTCGTATCAAATTTATAGTCGTTATAAGCCTACTTTGATGTTTCGTTTATACACAAATAAATCATAGTTTATGCATTAACTTTATAAAAGCGGGTTTCCTCTTAAACTAAAGGGTTTTTTAGTAAGGACGGGTCTATGTTGAAATTAAATAAAACAAGCTGTGTGTGAGGTGTTAACGAAATTCTTTTTTTATTTAAAAAGTCCATGGATGCGATTATATATGGAATATAACATCGTGCAAATGTTCACCGCGGCTTCTCACATTGGCACAGATCCAAGGAGTCCTATTTTTAATGACACTGCCGTATTGATCCTGCTGAATTTGAGCGATGGCATTGGTTATGTTGACTTTAAGGGCATTTTATGGTCTATATTACACCGAAATATAATGAACTGCTGGCTTGGTGTATATTACTTGGTTGTTAAGTAATATAAATTTAATCCAGCATGGAAATTATGGTTATTTGAAAAAATTTAGATGCTTACCCCCTTTTTCGTGGTCGTAGAACATGATTCTGGCCTTGATTTTTGACTATTTTTCCTCATTCTCCCGGAAAACTAAAAAAAAAAGCGTCACTTCACAAAGCACTTTTATTTCAGTTAAAGACCGAATTTACGTATTTATTTTTAATGGAACTAATTAAAATATATTGTACGTAATATATTTCAATTATTTTTCCACAAATTTTAGTAAACCAATTTAGAAAAATTTGTATTTTCAGCGAAAAATCAAAAGCACGTCTCGGGAACGTCCTCAACCGTCAGACTATCTAAACTGACCGCCGAATCACGTAAAAAGGCGCAACGTTGCCAGATGTAAAAAATTTTCATAATATAAACTATAAGATTTGTCTTTCTCAGTCAACTACATAGTTTAATTTTTTTAATGTTCAAAACAGTTCCTGAGTAAAAATAATCTTAACCCCTCAAAAATTTCGGTTGGTTTTGGTTAGGGTAGGTTGGTTCAGGTTTAGCTTGATTTTGGTTAATTTGGAAAACAGAAATTAACCTAAACTAACCTAAATTAACCTAGATTTATTAATTTAAAAAAAACACTTTCTGCTAACGGACATAAGCAATATGATCAATTCATATCATCCGCTTAAGACTACTGGTATTTGAAGGGAAACAGACAAAAGCAACTATAATCCTTAAAACCTTTAATATTTAGAGTCAAAATCGCACATCAAAGGCATAGACATAAGAGTAATTAATAGTACTTCAATAATCAAAGGAAAGGGAAAAAGTCTTTTTGGGACCTTTTCTTTCCAATTCAAATAGAAAGAGAAGAATATATATATATATATATATATATATATATATATATATATATATATATATATATATATATATATATGAATTTCAAAGAAATTGTTTTGGAATCTGGCAACATCGCCGACTTCAACAAGCACGCCATCTTTAGCGAACTATGCAAACGATTATTTGTTGTTGGCGGCGGTTTTCTTTTGATTTGTGATTTTTATCGTGATAATTTTTCGGATTTTTTCGATAAAAAAAGTGCATATTTTTGAATTATTGTATGATACAGAAGCTTCTATCACTGTGGAATCTGTGGTTATAACAAAAGTTTAGCGATTTAGTGAAAAAAATTGAACCTAAAGTGAAAAATGTTTTTCGCTGTTTTCCACAAAATTGAAGAAAAATTATGGAAAACCGAATCGTATTCTACGAGGGGGTATGTACCAAAATTTTTTCAAAAAACGTCATTTTCCTATCATTTCACTCTCTACGAATTCGTACCAAGATTTTTATGACAATCAATAATTTCACAACAATAACAACAACAATGGCGCTATTTTTTTTGACGATTAATCTGACGTGCGAAAACGTCACTTGCCCCAATATGGCGACGAGCTTATTAAGGACTTTTTTGGTCTGACAGATCAGTTTCAATGTGTTATCCATTTTATTTTTTGTTAAATCCGTGGTTTTAACCCACGAGCCTTAAAAGTCAATTTTTCCCGCGAATTTCTGCACTTAATAAAATAGTGCTCTCTTTCGCACTGGGACGGATCTAAGGCAGACAACGTATCGGTGATTATGCTTACGTTTACTTTGTAATATTAACAAGTACTTTTCCGAATATGTGGAAGGAAGTTAAAATTTGTCCCGTTTTTAAAAAAGGAGACAAAAGCGATATTCAAAATTATAGGCCAATTGCATTGATATCATATCCAGCAAAAATCTTTGAATCAATTATATATAACTACGTTTATAAACATGTCTCAACTAAAATTACTGAACTACAACACGGCTTTATGAATAAAAAGTCAGCAATTACCAATTTATGTAACATCACGCAATATATATCAGAAAGTTTAGATAATAAATCCCAAGTTGATGTAATATATATGGACTTTTCTAAAGCTTTTGATAAAGTATCGCATACTGTTCTCATGGAAAAACTGCACACTGAGTTCGGATTTTGATAACTTAGTTAAATTTTTCCTGTCATATTTAAAAAATAGACAACAAAGGGTGGTAGTTAGAGGCTATATGTCAAATTTTTTTTTCACCTTCCTCAGGCATCCTTCAGGGTTCCAACCTTGGTCCAATGTTATTCCTTTTATATGTGAATAATTTAGCAAAAGAAATTAATGGATGTAATATATTATTGTTTGCTGATGACTTAAAACTGTATTCAAAAGTTCAGCAAGACAGTGATTGTCTTATAGTGCAAGAAAATCTGAATAAACTCTATGAATGGTCAATTGGAAATGGTTTGAACTTTAATATTTGCAAGTGTTTTAATCTTAGCTTTACCAGAAAAAGACATATCTTAAAGTATGAATACAAAATGAATGGGATGTCATTGGCCCGGTTTGATGAGATGCGGGACCTTGGAGTTACTTTTGATGCTCAATTATCCTTTAGACCTCATCTGATGGATGTTACATCCAAAGCTTCAAAAATGTATAGTTTTATTATCAGAAACTGCAGATTGTTTGAAAACGACTGTATAAAAACATTGTATATTTCCTATGTTCGAAGTATATTGGAATACGCTTCCATAATATGGAATCCATATTATGCAAATCACAAAAACATGATTGAAAGAATACAGAACAGATTCCTAAGATATATCTATCTTAAAGAAACTGGAGTATATCAGTGACACATACCAAAAGACGAAATCATGAATAGATATAATCTTGGGAGTTTGGAATGTCGTAGAATAGTTGCATGTATAATTTTTTTGTTTAAGCTATTACATAATCAAATTGACGATTCAAATTTATTGGCATTAATACGACTGTATGTACCTAAATATAGGACAAGGAACTCGTTAACATTTTATACAGATAAAGCTCGTACTAATTATTATAGCAATTCACCTGTTATTAATATGTGTAAATTATATAATCAATTTAGAGATGATTTTGATATTTTTAACATAAACATAAGATCTTTGAAGAAATTGTTATTAACTTTAGATATTTAAATACTAGATTATTATTTATTCATAGTAGCAATAGGTCCTTTCCCTACTCTATAATTGGATATATCTGTAGAGTTTGTAATGAAATAAATAAATAAATTAGACGAAACATAACGGAAAAATAAAACTTCCGATTATACAAAACATCGTAGCATTAATGTGAGAAAATATGAAAATGCTACAAGATTATCTGTAGCAAATAAACAAAGTATACGTCTTTCACTATTTGATATAAAAATTTTGCTGCCTTGTTGAATTTGCCCTTTTGATTTTCCCCAAAAAAAAAACAAAATTTTTGAGCAATGTACTGCGAATTAAAGTTTGTGTGTTGACCCTTTTCGAATAAATTTCATACTTGTAGATATTCTCAAACTATCAATTTAATTTTTTTTTGACACAAAACGGCAAATCTGATAAAGCCGATTTAAAGTTTTTTAGAAGTATTTTTAACATTAAATTTATCCTGTTTCCAGATTGCTAAATGTTGGATTGGATAACAACCGAGAAACAGTCGAATTTCCGCGATCTAATTTGAAGAACATGATGATCGTCTTATACAAATGTAGCAAATGTGATTACAGCACCATGAACGCAACAAATTTTCAATCCCATATCGCCAGTCATGAAGTTTCCGAAGTTGAACTCCACTGCACCCAATGCGATTATCATACCAAACTCAAAGACAATTTCACTCGACATATATTCAAGCATACAAACCCCAACGAAGATAAAAAGTACAAGTGTAACGAATGTTCTTATGCAACGTTTAACAAAGTTCAGTTAAGGTCCCATAACCTTGAACATTTAAGTTCTACAGAAGAAATGACTTTAAAAAACAAAGTTTCCGAATATCATAGTCTTCCGACCGTTCAAATTAAAACACGAGCTAAAAAGTACCATTGCTCATACTGCAGATATTACACAGGCGTTCCCAGTGTATTGAAGATCCATGTACTACATAATCACGAAATTCCTAAAGAACGTGATTTTCACACGTGTTCGGTATGTTTTTTTACAACTCACGTTACTTCTGAGTTTAATACACACGTTCTCCTGCATAAAACTGATAC
This sequence comes from Diaprepes abbreviatus, assembly GCA_034092305.1. Lineage (NCBI taxonomy): Eukaryota > Metazoa > Arthropoda > Insecta > Coleoptera > Curculionidae > Diaprepes > Diaprepes abbreviatus. The sequence continues at coordinate 7,446,427 of JASJET010000007.1, read as the reverse complement.
CAAATTGTTCAAGTGTAACCATTGTCTGTATCAAACAACATCTAAAAGTTCTTTTGATCTACACAGTTTTCGACATCAACTTAGCCGTTTCGAAGTCAAAGTTGTGGTTTCTAAAGTAAGTCTATAATGTTTTTAAATGAACATTTACCAACAATAAAAGTGATAGTGAAATGAAGTGTGGCGTATGTGACTTTCAAACGAATCGGAAATGTGCTTTGAAAAAACACTTTCTCGTTCACAGAAGTGACGGCAAGTGTGCGATGAATGCTTGCCATTATTGCAACTATCGCACAAATTATAAAAGTGATCTTGATTTCCACATGATGGAAAAACACGATGTTAATATAGATAAATAGATAGGTAATACACTGCTGACTAAAATTGTGTATTCTCCTGGATATACAGGGTATCCCAAATTCGATACTTTTATGGGATTTCTCTTCAGAACTTTAAAATTTTCTTTTGTTTGGAAGATACAGGGTAAAATTAAAAAGTTGAAAATTTTTGTAATACCCTGTAACGGTCTTATTTGAAAAGATATTTTTATAATATTTTAAGCGTGACCTAACGGTGTAATCACAATTTTAATACGAGGTGCGGTTAAAAAGTTATTCATCCCAATTTGGTTATTTCAAATGGAACTCTATATATTTTTAGATGATTAGGTCGAGTTTTTACTTTATTTATAACAGTATACCACATTCTATGTCAAAACGAAAATCCATGCTGGATTTTGCGATTTTTTCATTAGAAAGTTGTAGTAATCCATGAATAAAAAACAAAAGAAGGTGTTATGGTACTTATATTTAAACTTAACGATATATTTTCAAATCACTTGAGTTTGCCATGAAAAAAAAAACAACTGATTGAAGATACGTCATTGAAGTTAATGACGATGTTTATTTCGTGAAGTTCTGCTTCCATTATAATTATTAAGAATGAGTTATGAAAATTATGAGAAGTATGATATGATATGTGCGCCCGGGTGTTCCATTTAAAATAACCAAATTGGGATGAATAACTTTTTAACTACACCTCTCAGATTAGGCATAAAATATTATAAAAATAAGTCGTTTAAAATATTGTAATATCTTTTCAAATAAGAACGTTACAGGGCACTATAAATATTGTCAACTTTTGAATTTTACCCTGTATCTTCAAAACAAAAAAAAAATAAGTTCTGTTAGTTTCCCTAAAACAGCTCGTGAATGCTACATTAGTTTTTGCTAACTTTAATAGTTAACGAGAAACCCCATAAAAGTACAGAATTTTGGATACCCTGTACACTGTGAAATAAAAGCAGAGTAACAAAGCACTGCTGTTCTTTTAATTAAAAAAATATATATGTAAACCTGTTATTCTATAGCTAATTTCTATAAAATATCCCCACCATCTTATTAATATTTCAGAACATTTTGATAAACATTGAATAAAATTTAAGTTGACCAATATACAGGACGATTCTCCGGGAAATTTATCGATCGATTGTGGGAAAACTATATTTAGCAAGAATCTGAAAATTTGACAGTGTACTAACGTGCATGGGGGACAGCCGGCTAAAATATTTTCAACATGGCGGCACTTCCGGTTATACCGGAAGTAGATGTCAACTTGCTTATTTTAAATGGAATACCCTATATTGCATTTTTGATTTCTACGTAAAATTCTAGACATTTTTGATGTATAATGTTCTATACTTAAGTATCATCGTTTTGGACATATTTAAATTTTTATATCAAAAATGACGTTTGCGGACCAAAACTTAACTATAAGTTTTTCCTATACGAAAGTCTTTATTATTTAATTTGGGTTAGTTTTCCTGTAGGCGAAGATTGACTTTAGTAATCTTTTTATGATATTGTGAAAATTATTAGTACAGAGTGGTCAAAAAAGATGAATAAAAATTATATTTAAAAAATCGTCACAAGTCAATTTTTTCAAATAGAAAACGCCTATTTTTATAATTTTATCATATTAAGCATTAAAATTAAGGACATCTTTGTATAAGGTTGTCTATTCCAAAAATTTCTAGTTTTCAAAATATTGGCAATTCAACACTTTTCTATTGTAAAAATGCTATACGGCTTTTAAGTTTTGTTATTAGTTGGCCATGACGGCGAGACGTGGCGAAAATAAAACTACAGAATTGTCACTATTTCTTGCCGTTTGACAATCATTAATAATAATCATGCCGGGGCGATTAAATTACACGCACGAAGATTATTTAAACTTATTTATTATTTATGGAGAATGTCATAGAGTTATTTCAAGAACATGCGATACCTTCGCGATGACCAAAGAAACAGAAACCAAAATCAACAACTGTTAAAAGGATAGAAAACTTCAAGAACTTTGGATCCATAAAAGAAATAGAAATAACCAGTTATAAATAATGGAAATATTGAAACTACTCAAAAGAGTGAGGTTATGCGGCATAACCTCACTCTTTTGAGTTGTTATTGCAAAGGTTTTATTGTTTTAATAATTTTAATTTATGCAGTGTTTTAAATGTGTTAGTTTTAATTTTAATTTGGGACAAATTTTTTAATTGTACATGACTTGTTCTGTGTTGAAGCTACGCTGGCGTTGTTGGAGACTGTTCTCAGACTGGCAGGGTTAAGGTGTGCCCTTTGACGAGTGAGTGTGGTTGGTGAGTACTGAGCAAGCTTATTTGCTGACCATATTCTCTTGTTTCTAGGGTCTGAGCCCTGAGGATGGTCTGAGTTAGACCGAAAGCGCTTGGCCGATAGTAATAATTTAAAAAAATATACACTGAAATACATAATCCGTCTATTAACAGTGTTTATATCCACATTATGCATCTCACACGGAGGAATCCGTGAAACCCGTATAAACATACACAAGCCATCCGACGAGAGGTCGGCGAAGCCGCGTTCAATGTTTGCATGCTTCCTTCCGATCTGTCCTTTGCACAACCAGGTGCATGTCGGTACCCTGATGAGTCTAGTGAGAGACGAAACATGTATCTCTGCCGTATCACTGTGGCGGGGAGGGTAAGTTTTGACTTTCTTCTCGGTGTGGTGGTACAGGTAGGCCACCATCTCGATGGTGGTGGAATAGGATGAACTGTGTTTTATTACAGTTTATTCTAACTGTGCAACATCTAATACAGAAAGGATATGATGGAGTGAAGTTTGCATTCACTGTTTCGCTTTTTACTGCATTTACATACGGAGTTGCATATAGTTGTACGTTTGCTGAATGTGATTTCAGCACTACAACAGCATAATGTGGATATAACCACTGCTAATGCATCTCACACGGAGGAATCTGTGAAACCCGTATAAACATATATATAAAGTAAAATGCGAAACAGTAAATGCAAACTTCTCTCCATCATATCCATTCTGTATTAGAGGTTGCACAGTTAGAATAAATTGTTATAAAATACAATTTATCCTATTCCACCACCATCGAGATGGTGGTCTACCTATACCCCCCCCCCCCACACACAGTGATACGGCAGAGGTACATGTTTCATATCTCATTAGACTCATCAGGGTACCGACATGCACCTGGTTGTGCAAAGGACAGATCAGAAGGAAGTATAATGTGGATATAACCACTGCTAATGCATCTCACACGGAGGAATCCGTGAAAGCTGTATAAACATATATACCCCATCCGGCGAGAGGTCGACGAAGCCGCGTTCAGTGTTGCATACTTCCTTCCGATCTGTCCTTTGCACAACCAGGTGCATGTCGGTACTTTGATGAGTCTAGTGAGAGACAAAACATGTACCTCCGCCGTATCACTGTGGCGGGGAGGGTAAGCTTTGACTTTCTTCTCGGTATGGGAGTATAGGTAGACCACCATCTCGATGGTGGTGGAATAGGATAAATTGTGTTTTATAACAATTTATTCTAATTGTGCAACCTCTAACACAGAAAGGATATGATGGAGAGAAGTTTACATTTATTGTTTCGCATTTTACTTCATTTACATACGGAGTTGCATATAGTTGTACGTTTGCTGAATGTGATTTCAGCATTACAACAGCATAATGTGGATATAACTACTGCTAATACATCTCACACGGAGGAATCCGTGAATGCCGTATAAACATGCCATCCGGCAAGAGGTCGGCGAAGCCGCGTTCAGTGTTGCGGTATGTTAATTATATATGTGTGTGTATATATATATATATATATATATATATATATATATATATATATATATATATATATATATATATGTTCTTACTTTTTTAATATATCATTAAATTGACATGTTTTCCATTTTCCATATTGAAAACCGGCCGATTTCCTTTACGTTAAAATGAAGCCACTCAAGGAATTTCAGACGAGTGTTAATCATTTTCAAAATAGTACCCTGTCCTGTGGCACAATACTTTTCCTAAAGTACATAAAACTCACAAAAATATTTACTAGGTATTATATTTTAAAATAAAAAGTATCATATATTTAGTAAATGCTTTAATTTTTAATAAATATTAACTACATTTTCTAAAAACTAACCAAAAAGTGTTTTCTAAGTTCTAACAATATCCCACAAACTTGAATTTCTCTTATAGAAAGCTTGTATTTCTGGTATTCTTATTCGATATTATTTGAAAAACATCCATATTATTCCTTCATTATACTTACATATGAATAGGCTGCTTTCATTATCTAAAAAGTTATTTTTAGTGATTATGATCATGATCGACAGCTGACAATGCTGTATTCAACTATCAGCAGTGTCAACCTCAATCAAAATCCCATTAAAATGAAACCCAAGAGTTATTTACCAATAAAAATGACTGAGTTGTCATAGGACCAAACGGACCAATAGTCATATACAAAGGTCTTTGAGCTCGTGCTATAATAATTTGTGTTAACTGTTTTCCTTCCTTATTCAACAAGAACCAGTTACCTTCATATGCGGCATCTGCAACGCCTAGACTCTAAAAAATATCTACCGTTAACTATTTTAAACCTAAACAAGAGTTATTTTGAGATAATAGTAAGTTTGTAATTTAATCTATTTTTTATATGTAAAAATTTCAATAAAATATACAGTGTGTCCGAAATTGATGATGACAGCATTGGAATCTCGAACGCTATGAAAAATATAAAAGCCGTTACATGGGGAAAGTTTTAGGCAGTTATGTCAGTAGGTTATTGGTGCTTGTGCATCAGTTCTGGTTTTTTGCATTTTTGAGATATTAAAAAAAGTAAAATGATACATGTCCTTAGATCGGCTATAGCTTTTTAATTTTGCAATATTTTTCCAGTCTGTAAACACATTTTTAATGCCACTTTTTACGCAGAATACGCCTATTTAATCAACTTTTAGTTACAACGTTTGGATTTTCTGGAACCATCATCAACTTCGAAAATCATGGTTCTTGGGTTTGGATCGTGTCAAATTAGAATTATTTTCCGACATTTCGCCTACGATTGCACCAGGCATCTTCAGGGATCTTTACTCCACGAGATCAGAACACCGAATGACCATCGAGAAGCAACAGCACGGTATTTATACCCGACTAGTGTTCAGCGAACCGTGATCCAGCGTTATAATCGATTTCCACGTGTGATATAGACTGTAACCTGTATCTCTATTATTTGAATATTTACAAAGTTCTTTGATTCTCTAATTTTACTTTTAAGGAAATGAGCCACTGATACTAGCATCTTAGTTTATTTTACATTAAAGTCGTGACCGGTGCAGTGCTGGTATTCAGCTACTGCAGATTGTAAAATTTGTTTATTTTTAATACATCTTTCATGTTCTTTAAGCCTAGTGGATAAAAACCACCCTGTTTCACCCAAATACACTTTATAACAAGAGCAAGGTATCTTATAAAAGCCTTTTGTTTGTAATGGTGGTGTGTCCTTTGCTGACTTCAAATATTGTCCAATTTTCCTTCATGTGTTGAAAATTGTCCAAATGTTTGATTTTCGGAGCAATTTGGCAATCGACAACACTGTCCATAGGTGGTATATTTATCACATTTTGTTAAGTAGGTAGTTTTTTATGTTTATTAATTGAACGTCTTATATCTTCAGCGCAATATCCGTTGCCTCTCAGAGCATTAGTCAGTTTTTATGTTTCTGATTTCAATAATTGTTAGTCACATATTGAAAGAGCTCTATTTACCAAAGAGTTAATGACGGATTGTTTTTGATGGAGTGACGTTGCATTAAGATATCGATTTGTATGAATTCGTTTGCTGTACACAGAATGCCCTAATTTGCCATTGTCTTTCCTTTATACTAGTACATCGAGAAAGGGAAGAGCACCCCTTGATTCAGATTCCATAGTGAATTTTATGCTAGGGTGTTGTTGGTTTAGATGATCCAGGAAATTATTAAGGTTATCTGCGGCATGCGGGCAAACTACGAACGTATCATTTATATATCTGCGCCAAAATTTAGGTTTTAGAGGAGCAGAAAACAAGGCGTTTTTTTCGAAAACTTCCATGAAGATGTTAGCGACCACAGGTGATTGTGGAGATCCCATGGCCTCTCCAGAAGTCTACACGTAAAAAGTTCCTCGAAAAGTGAAATAAAAGGAAGTCAGACATGCTTTAATTAATTTTACTAGGCTAGAGTACATGTTGTTATTTAGTAATATGTCCGATATTATGGAAACTGAATCATTTATAGGAACATTTGTATACAGATATTTTACATCCAAACTGATCACTATGTCTTCGGGCTCTAATTGGATAGTTTTTAATCTCTGGGCAAAGTGTCCAGAGTTTTTAACAAAGGATTCAGTTTTCCCTGTAAACATATGTAAAAGTTTGGCCAGATATTTACCTATTTTGTAAGTTGGTGAGTCTATTGGGCTGACGACTGGAGGTAGGGACAGACTTTAAAAATTTCAATTTCATATAAAAATTTATAGTTATTTTTCACTTTTTAGCGTACTTTTAGAAGTCAGTTCAATTTTTTTATAAAAATATTATTTTTCGATTTTTGATTTTGAATTCATTATGATATCCATAAATTATTTGAATGAACACTAATCGAGATTACCTTGCAATGACTCCAAGATGGCAAGAAAGTAACCATTTTATCCAAAGTTGTAAATCACCCTAAAATTAACCACTAGAAATTCTTTGATTCTTAGAATTCTCAAAATACCAGTGAAATTGTGTAAAACCAATATTTAGTCTAGTATAGTAAATCCACTATCTAAATTTAAAATTAATTTTAGATTGGTAGTATAAGCCCGATATATTTTATACTGCATATTGAGTTTGTATACGCCTCAAGAACCCCGAAATATCAATTTTAGGCAAAATCGGGAAATGTAAAATTTTCAGTCCCTCATATTGTATCTTATCCACCTAATAGTTGTAACAAATTAACTTAATATTCGTAATGCACTACCCCCTAATACCAAATCCAAAAAAGGCGGATAAGGTAAAGTTTTCAACTCACCATATTGGATCCACCATATTAAATTTCATAAAAATAATTTTAATGTCTTAATCTAATCTAAATCTAAACTCTTTGAAGCTCCTTAGTACCAATTTTGGATGAAATCCGGAAAGTTAAAATTTCTAAACCGTAATATTGCATCTGACACATTCTTAAAATAATTTTATATTCGCTATTTACATCCTCAAAAACAATCAGTCCGATCTTTGAACAAAATCGACAAATGTAAAATTTTTAGTCTGCTATATTGGATTTGCCATATTGAATCATGAAAAAATACTTTTAAATTTATCATTTTCACCCTCAAGAACCCCTTATATCAGTTTTGTAGAAAATCGAGAAATGTAAAATTTTTAGGACGCCATATTGAATCCGCCATAGTGAGTTTTTCAAAAAATATTTTAAATTCGAAATTAACACCAACAAAAATCCCCCAATACTAATTTTAAACAAAATCGAGAGATGTAGAATCTTTAATCCGCCATCTTGGATCAGCCATATTTAATTTATTTTTAAATAATTTCAGATTTGTAATGTGCGATTCCACCTTCCAACCCGCCTAGCCAGCGTGGAAGATTACGGCTAATAACCCTCAGAAGGCACAGGGCGAGTTTTCAAAACGACGGATCTGGTCCCCAGGTGGGTGAACCCAAGTCCCACCCCTCTATAGAGGGCTGCTTCATGGAATCTGGGGGAGGCAAAAATTCGCAGAAAACAAATATAAACAGAAATTTATCTAGAAAAGCAAAGGCGAAACATCACATAACACTGAAAGTAGCATCCTATAATGCCAGAACTCTGTCATCAGAGGAAAAGTTGGTTGAAATGGAAATAGAGCTGGGCAAGATCGCGTTGGACATTGTTGGAATCAGCGAAATCAGAAGGAAACGGGAAAGTCTGCAAACACTTAAGTCAGACAACCTCTTCTGTTATTTTGGCGATGAGCAAAGATTAGTTGGTGGAGTGGGGTTTCTTGTACATAAAAAACTCTCAGAAAATGGCAGCACCATACACGCCATATCTACAAGAGTCATATACTTGATCCTCCGACTAAATTCGAGATACAGCTTAAAAATAGTGCAGGTCTACGCACCAACTTCGGATCATACGTAAGAAGAAGTGGATACATTTTATGACGAGGTTACCGAAGTATTGAGGCAGAACCCTCCACACCACACAATACTGTGCGGCGATTTCAACGCTAAAATTTGAATAAAATCTGACCGATTTGAGTATGTTCTTGGCAGATTTGGCAGTCCGGGTAGGAACGAAAGAGGTAAAAATCTACTAAACTATCTTTTGGAGAACAACCTATACCAAATGAACAGCTTCTTTTACAAAAAACCACAGAGGAGGTAGACATGGAAGAGCCTGGATGGCAAAACCCGAAATGAGATTGATTACATAATAAGCGACAAAATACATATAATCAAAGACCTGACAGTGCTAAACAGCTTTACAACTGGAAGCGATCATAGATTGGTCAGAGCCACATTAGAGCTAAACATCAGAAAGGAACGAAATAGCATGGTACAGAAAAGGAATACAAGAAAGTGGACGCAACCTAGAAACGAACAAGAATTTCAGAAATACATAAATAACGCATTAAAAGAAATAACAACAAATGACCTAGATCTCCTTAATGATTCGATAACCCACACAATTGCAGAGGCCCAAATGAGGTTTTGCACACAAACTGAAAGAGAAGAAAGAATTAGACCCATGACGAAACTTAAAATAGAAAATAGAAGATCACTTTTAAGAAATTGTAATACAAGCCAACAAGAAATAAACCATGTAAACAAAGAAATATACAAAGCTATCAGGAAAGACATCAGAAAATATAAACAGGAAAAAATTACGCAGATTATAGAGGAGAATGGAAGTATGAAAGTACTTCGACGAAGGCTAACACTAGGCAAAAAAGACATAATAAAATTAAAGGACTAAAATGGGAAAATAAAATCTAACAGAGAAGAAATGTTAAACATTGTTGATGAATTCTACGAGACATTGTACAAAAACCAATTAATACTTGAACCCGACGAACACGAAACACTAAGAATCACAAATCAGGGCTCCGAAGATGTGCCAGAAATCTCAATTGAAGAAATTAACTACGCCTTGAACACTATGAAAAACAACAGAGCACTGGGAGAAGACGGAATAGTAATAGAGTCCATAAAATATGGGAGTCCTGCTCTTATTGAGAAAACTAAAAGATTATTGAATTTATGCCTTGAAAACCAAATTATTCCGGCCCAATTACGATCCTCATTCACAAAAAGGGCGACAAAACAAGCCTTGAGAACTATAGATCTGTCAGCCTCCTGAGTCACCTATATAAATTTCACACTCGTATAATCACCAATAGACTAGAGAATAAACTGGATCTTTACCAGCTGTGAGAACAAGGTAGGTTCCGCTCGGGCTACGGAACAAATGACCATTTGCAATGTGTCAAAGCACTTTTTGAAAAAACTGTAGAATACAACCGACCACTAAATCTTGTCTTTGTCGACTTTCACAAGGATTTCGATACCGTGGAATAGGTGTCGATTTTAAGAGCCAAAGATATTCCAACATCATCTACAATATTTATAAAAACGCAACAACAATAATTAACTTACACACTATGACGAAGAAAATAAAAATAAGAAGAGGAATTCAACAGGGAGATACAATATTCCCAAAACTGTTTACGGCAGTGCTAGAACATGCGTTTAAAGCTTTGAATTGGGAAGAGAAGGATATTATTATAGATGGGGAAAGATTAAGTCATCTTAGATTCGCTGACGATATAGTCCTAATATCAGACGATCTACAAGAAGTCAGAGAAATTCTAGAAGAACTACAACATGCAACACAAAGAGTAGGTATGAAGATAAATTACAACAAAACAAAAATGATGATAAATTTAGTACCAAGCGAGCCTATAAAAATAGAAAAAGAAATCATCGAAATTACCGAGAAATATAACTACCTTGCTCACGAAGTTAAGATTGGAAGGGACAACCAGACGAGTGAGCTATCCAGACGAATAGCTTTGGGATGGGCTGCTTATGGGAAACTCAGGAATATATTCAAGACAGAAATACCCATAAACCTGAAACGGAAAGCCTTTAACTAATGCGTTCTCCCAGTCTTAACATACGAAGCGGAGACACTAACATTGACGAAAATATCTGCTAAGAAACTGCAAATAACACAACGCAGAATGGAGAGATCCATGCTGGGGGTGTCCCTGAGAGATCGGGTCCGAAACGAGGAAGTTAGGAGAAGAACGGTGGTAGATGATGTCATTGTGCCCATTGCAAGGTTAAAGTGGCGATGGATCGGACATGTGGCTAGAATAGGGACAATAGATGGACGGAAAGAGTTTTGGAATGACGACCGAGAGCGGACAAGTGCAGTCAGGAAGGACCACCGACCAGATGGACAGACGACCTCAAAAGAATAGCAACAAACTGGATCGCAGTGGCTCAGAATAGAGGAGGATGGAAATCTCTTGAGGATGCCTATGTTCAGCAGTGGACAGAAATGGGCAGATCATGATGATGATAATGATGATTGGATCCGCCATATTGAATATTTTAAAAATATTTTGAATTCGTTATGTGGGACCCCGAAAACTCCCCCATTTTGGAGAAAATGGGACAAAATCAAATTTTTTTGTCCGCCATATTGAATTTTTTTAAAATAATTTCAGATTCGTTACATATGACCCCGAAAATTCCCTTATGCCAGTTTTGAAGAAAATTGGACAAAATTAATTTTTTTGACCGCCATATTGTCAGCGCCGTCTTGGATTTTACGGCAGCAATTTCATCTAAAAAAATATGGGACCACCGCAGCATAACGTGAAAAATTTTATTCAAATCGGTGCCGCATTTCCGGAATAATCGGTGTACATACACAAAAAATACATGGTCGACGAATTGAGAACCTCCTTCTTTTAGAAGTCAGTTGAAAAGGAGCATTTAATGCCTAATTTGTTGCAACCACAGTTGACTTGACAACCCTTCAAACATTTACATGCTATCTGTTCAAGCAAAGACTGTGGTGCAGGTGGTTGGGTTGCGAGAATCGGCATCAAACCATTTTTCATCCATTTACAACACTATTCAATAGCATTTAATTTGTGCCCTTTCCATTGTTGCATTTAGAAATAAGTTTGCAGTCCCTGTAATCTTGCAGCTTCAGCTGTCGGAGGCAATTGTGACTTTTTAAGTTTCATATTCTTGGACTTGACTTGAAATGATGCTAAACGACATTTAGCTAAAGACTTATCATTCGGTTTCGCACCATATAATAAAGCCACGATCGATTCTTTCTGCAGTACCTATCACATCTTCATTTACATCGTCTTGTAAAAAAACGTTTACATATTATTCTATATGTACAAAGTTTTAAAAAAATGTCATGAACTCCTTTTTTCCAATATTGGAAAATGCAAATGTGGTATCAGAACCGCTAAAATCATTTTCTATTTGTCTGCTTATCCGGAAAATGATAAATTCTCTTCACTTGCGTATCTTATCTTAGCAACAGTAATATCTGTCTTACGTATATAACTTTTATAACATTTATCATGCACTTTACCATTTTCAATACTGCTTAAAAGTATATGTTTGCCATAATTTTTTTGATGATGGTTTTTATCACACTTTTAATTACTGTCTCTTTTAATGTTCTAAATATTTCAAAGAAGGTAGAGAAGAACATCTCATGCTCAGTGAATCTGCGTCTGTGCCATAGTGAAATACATACATTTTCGTAAAATACATAGGTATTATACACATATACCTCCCCTTATATTACCTTTTATTACGTCAATATTATATTTTTTAAATTAAAAATGCGAAGAAAATTACGTAAAAGAAAAATCGATAAAAATTGCAAAAAGTGATAAATTTGAAATAGCTATATCTCAGCCAAATATACAAAAGTTTTTTTCAAAAGCTCATGTTAACGGATAAAACCTCAGCTTTCTTTTCTCTGAAGTTTGAAAAAAAAATTGAGAATTTTTTATTTTTTTCCTTTATTTTGCAGAATAAATAATTTTTTGCCCTTCGAAGACTACGTTTCGATAGAAAATTCAATTCTCTGCAAAAAATCGTAGTATATATATACTCAAAATGCATAGTTCTTGAGTTATTTTGAAAAACCGAAAAAGTGCTATTTTCACCCCATTCTCAAAAACGCATCGCTGAAGTTAGTAGCACTTTATGATTTTATCATATGTGGGTGCCAGAGGAACGTATTCAATCATCAAAATGCTGTTACTGATTTGTTCCATAAGGAACAGAATTCTTTGTCGAAACATACAGAGCTGCTAAAATCCCTAACTCCAGGTTTATCCCGATAAAAATAACCCAATAACGCTAAACCGGCAAAAGATAAAATAACTTATCAACTAAATTTAATTACCAGGATCATTTAATATGTTTTAAAACCCAAAATCCCAAAGGATGAAAACAGGAAAAGTGAAAGTTAAAGCAAAATGGCCTCCATTTTATATGCAAGATCCATAGTTAGCCACAACCCTATATCTTTTAGGCGCATTCAAACTTTTGACATATTGGAAACAAATGACTTCTCAAAAATGACTTTGGGCAACAACAGTCGGCTGAAAATAGTTGTTAAATAATTCATTAATCATTAGCATTTTCGGCTCAAAATTAAATAAGCAAAATACATTTCAAGTAAAAGAATAATTTTCACGAAAATTTGGGAACCAAATTACAAAATAGAAATGCAACCCAAAAAACATAAAATCAAAAGACTTCGATGAGGGGTTCAAGGTAACCTGTCGATGCAAATTCGCAAAGAACATATGATATAACCTAAGAATAATATGAACAAAATCCACGGAATTATTGAAATCAACGGATAAAAGGAACAATTTTACTCGAATAGTAGGCAGGAAAACCGAAATTTAGCTGGAAAAAAGGTAACAGTAAATTCAGCTTCAATAAAAATAACCACCCACAGTCTGGCAAAATAGCGATAATAATGGTCAAACTGATAATCAAATGTAACTTAAAACCCTATTTTGTAGTGTAAGAATCTAGTCAAAATTCAGGGAGATAAAAATAACCGGGCTGGGAGAGGAATTGGCAAGGAAATAGAACTACGGAGTTCGTAGTATAACCAACAAGAAGCTAAAATGAATCGAATTAGCCATAGTAAACTTAAATTGAAATCTGAACCTTATTAGAAGCATTCTTTGCATGACTTGAGATTTCTTCATTTTGAGCAATCGACGATAAAACCGTCCTTCAAATTGGAGAATTTACCACCAATACGAGGTGCAGCAGCGCAGCATTGCCTGTGAACTTATTTACAAATTCAGGTATGGTTGGGCAATTATATTAAGTACGGTTTTTAAGTGGTATAAACAAAATATCCTTTAGTATATTAGCTGAAGCAACTTCAAAAAAATCTTTTGTCGGTGTGAGAAAAGCTGCGAAAAGTCTTGTGGATGTCAGAAAAATTATTTATAATACTCAAGATGGTGTGGGCATGTCAAGAAGAGAACTGCACCAATGCGTATAATACCGTATTCGTGCAGGCATTAGACAGTATAAATGAATTGTTGTTCAATTGTTATGATGTTGAAGATGTTGAAATATCACAGCTATCTAAAAAAAAAGAAAAGTTAACTAGTATAGTAAGTACTTGTTCCTCTACTTCTGGCTGTGACTAGCACTTATATGTTGTAAATCTAAATGCCGATAGTATTAATAAAAATTGTTTTTTTTTTAATTATTTGGTGTATATATGATACAATTATTGTACATTGTAACGAAGTTACTGAATTTTTGGGCACGAGTATGTTCGCCGGGATTTAATTTATTTATTTTACATCCGAAAAATCTGATTCTTGCGGGAAAAGATTGCTTAAAGTTTCAATATTACCGGTATATAATTAGATTTACCCCGCTATACCGGGAAATATCATTTTCCGAGATTTTCAGAGCGTCCGACCATAGTAATCGCGCGCCGCATACAGCAGTATTGTATACGCGATCAACGCCCGCCGTCACACGTTAGCATAGTGGGAGCTCGGGCCGACTACTTAAGCTCGAGCAGACCATTATTTCGCGGATGACTGCACGTTCTCCACCTGGGTCAACAGTCCAAACGGACTGGACTGGGTCGCCTGCCGGACCGTGCCTTCCTGGTCTAGCGATGTAGGTGAGGCTAGGCTTGTGTGTATATGGTGTTTCACCATACACTTCCTTCCTTACGTTCTACCCCGCTAATGACCAGCATTGCCGAGGACCCTTGTAAGAACGAGCAATATTGTGTCATCCTACCGTCACTGCCGAGGACCCTTATAAAAACGGGCAGTGTCGGTTCCTTTCCTAATTCCCTACCGCTATTGGTCGACATTGTCGAGGACCCTTATAAGAACGGACAATTTAATTCCATCCTGCTGACGCTGTCGAGAACCCTTATAAGAACGGGCAGCGTCAGTTTCTTTCTTTCCTTCCTACCGTCACCTACACACACGCACTGAATGCCGTAAGTTTAGTTTTGTTTCCGTATTGACCAGGGATATGTTTTACCGCCAGGTGCCCTCCGATGTCCGTTGATGAGGGCGCTTAACAACTGTCGCCCCGACGCCTATCGCCGCCGCCGCGTGTAGCGATCGTCGTCGTGTAGAGACACCGCCTATCGCCGATCGATGCCGAGTAATTGTTACCGCGTATACCGCCGTCGGTCGAATTTTAATTCTCTTGCCCTCCAGACCGTTTAATTGTTAGTTTGTTGTAGATCTAGATTGTAAGTTAGTTTTAGGCCATATCTTTATATAAGTATGGAATACAGGATACAGGATGTTTTATAATCATTTGTTTCATTATCTAGTCCCATATGCCTCACAAATTTGGCATCTAGTCCCATTTGTAACATTACATATTGGCAGCCGGCAGCCAGCACTAATACGCACAATTGACCCCTGGCTGGCCGTTTCACCACCGTAACAAGCTGCCCGATGCATACGTGGGCCCTCGACCACATAAATCCCGAGGGTGGCGCCCGAGAACGAACCACCGAGTGGATGTTTTGACCTTCGGTCAGTCAAACCGTTGATCAGTTCAGAGAGCAGGGATATCCCGACTATAAGTAGATACCGTCAAACCGATACCCCTGCTCTGAGCATTTGACCGATGACTGTCTGCACGAGAAATATTCACTGACCGATGTTCCGCTGCCGTAATCAAAGCAGATTCCCAGAGCACGACCGGCTCGACCTGCTCGCCTCCTACCAAAACGCGTCACAACATTTAAAAGTGTAAGTATGAAAAGTACTAAACATCCCAATAGATAAACCAGTGGATACTCTTTGGACCCTAGAATTATTTTAATGTCTTCTGTACAGTGTCGAGTTTGACACGTGCTTACTGGACATACACACCAATAAGTTTTTGCGCTTCTAGCTTATCTTTTCTAACTGACATATAGCGCAATTTCATTCCTGGTCCCATTCCAGAATGATTTATCCAAAAAGTGATACTATCTTCCCCTATAAAAATCGATGCTTCTTTTAAACCTATCGATTGGACTAAGTTTCATATATAAATATTAAAAATTCATGGGAAGTTGTCACAGAATTTTTACCTCACGTCATCATTATCAACATCACCCAACCCGTTGAGTTCACTGCTCCTTCATTGACATCCAGTTTGTTCGATATTGTGCGGATTGAATCCATTTACTAGCAATTCTTTTGATATTATCGGATCATCGAACAAGTGGTCTTCGTCTGTTTCATTTTTTTGCTCTTGGATGCTACATCTTCTGTTTGCCATTTGGGTTGTTAGGCTATTGACTATAGCGAAAAAACGAGGTATTATTAACTCGTATACGTATTATACGTATTGCTGCAGTTCTCTTCTTGACATGCCCACAACATCTTGAATATTATACATCATTTTTCTGACATCCACAAGAATTTTCGCAGCTTTTTTCACATCGACAAAAGATTTTTTTGAAGTTGCTTAAGCTAATATACTAAAGGATATTTTATTTATACCACTTAAAAACCGTACTCAATATAATTGCTGCGCTACTGCACCTCGTGTTGGTGGTAAATTCTCCAATTTGAAGGACGGTTTTATCGTCGATTGCTCAAAATGAAGAAATCTCAAGTCATTCAAAGAATGCTTCTAATAAGGTTCCGATTTCAGTTTAAGTTTACTATGGCTAATTCGAATTAATTTTATCTTTTTGTTGCAAATACTCATGTTGAGGGCAAACACAATATCCTTTTCTGTTCAAGCATATCTCACAAATTCCTTAAAAACATACCGTTTGTTGGTTGAGTTGCATTTTGTTTGGTTGGTTATACTACAAACTCCGTAGTTCTATTTCCTTGCCAATTTCTCTCCCAGCCCGGTTATTTTTATCTCCCTGAATTTTGACTAGATTCTTACACTAGAAAGAAGGGTTTTGAGTTATATTTGATTATCAGTTTGACCATTATTACTGTTTTACTAGACTGGGTGTTTATTTTTATTGAAGCTGAATTCACTGTTACCTTTTTTCCAGATAAATTTCGGTTTTCCAGCCTACTATTCGAGTAAAATTCTTCCTTTTATCCTTTCTTATGGCGGTTTCCTAGAAATTATTTTAAACAATTCCGTAGATTTTATTTATATTATTCTCAGGTCATATGTCACTTGCGAATTTGCATCGACAGGTTACCTTACACCACTCATCGAAGTATTTTGATTTTATGTTTTTTGGGTTGCATTTCTACTTTGTAATTTGCCTTTATCCC
Source organism: Diaprepes abbreviatus (assembly GCA_034092305.1). Taxonomy (NCBI): domain Eukaryota; kingdom Metazoa; phylum Arthropoda; class Insecta; order Coleoptera; family Curculionidae; genus Diaprepes; species Diaprepes abbreviatus. Next base: position 7,429,219 of record JASJET010000007.1, on the reverse strand, counting down.
CAAACTTTCATGAAATATATTTCCTTACTTGAAATGTATTGCTTTAATTTAAGAATAACTAATAGCGTTCTTATTTAATTTTGAGCCGAAAATGCTAATAATTAATGAATTATTTAACAATTATTTTCACCGACTGTTGTTGCCCAAGGTCATTTTTGAACAGTCACTTGTTTCAAATGTGTCAAAATTTTGAACGCGCCTAAAAGAGGTGTAGCATTAGGGCTATTCTTTTGAGTCACTATCACTTTCACTTCTATCCCTTGAAGTAATCATGATCACTTCAGCCCAATGATAAGTAAATGCATATTCAAAAGAACATGAAGTTATCAGTCTCACTTTGTTCACTTTAATCAATTGATAATTACTCAAAAGAATATAGCCATTGTAGGCAAGTATGCATCTTGTATATAAAATGGAGGCCATTTTTCTTTGACTTTTCGTGTTTGAAATAACGAAAGAAATTGTAGTTTCACATCTCAATTTATATTTTCCATCTTTTGGGATTTTAAGCTGTAAAACATGTTAAATCATCCTGGTAACTAAGTTTAGTTGATTGGTTACTTTATGTTTTCCTGTTTAGCGTTATTGTCTTATTTTTACCGAAATAAACCTGAAGATAGGAATTTTAGCAGTTCTGTAAGTTTCAACAAAGAATTATGTTAAACCCCAATAACAACATAGGGTAAGATCCATTAATTATAATTTATTTATATAATCTTTCATAGATTTTATGATTTATTAAAATTTAAACTCAAAATAGATTTTTAAGGAATGAGTTTAATGTCTTTTTATATCTAATTACTATCTAAATTGGAGGAGTAAAATACAGATTGGCTTAGAACAAAAACATGCGTCGTTTTCTCACAATAAGTTAATAAAAAAATATCTCTGCATAAACAAATGAACGTATCTCCGCAACAAAACAATCTTTATCAATACATAAGTACCCATTTTCTTTATTACTTTGATGGTTCTCTTTTAAGGGACTAAAACCAACTGAAAATTAATTTTTGCAGTAACTATTGCATCAACGAAAAAACATTAATTTTACTGTTTTTTCGCTTTTTTTGTAATAACTTATTAATAAAATAAATCGCGCCTTAGCTCAAATTGTAGATTTGACGTTTTAGTGTAGTGGGTGACAAAATTTTAGGGTTGTCGCATTTAATTAAACTAACAATAAAAGTCTTATATAAAATAGAAAATTTTTGTTACCTGCATACAAAGTTCATTGCAACTATAGGACAAGCAAAATATCTGTAGAACTAACAGACAGAAAAAGAAGAGTAACCAAGCCAACTCTGCTGCATCCAACTACAAATATCAATTTTATATATCTTTATTGTGTATGAATAAAGTTAGAATTAATCACCACAAGCTAGTTACCAAAATTATAAATTGTAAAGTAAAAAAAAATGTAACAGTAAAAAATATAAATATCTCAAAAACTATGAGGAATAGGTTAGGACTTATTAAACAAAAGTTATAGAATTTTTATGAGGCTATAAGATAAAATAAAAAAATACAAGGTATACCTATAGAAAAAAAAGATATATTTCAATTTAAAATCTTTCAAATTTGAAACATTGTGTTGAACAACCTGTAGTTTTTATTGCAAATGTTAGTATTTACTTAATCTTGGTCTTTCTTGATAATACATCTGAATATATTTCTCGCAAAATTAAGAAACTGTACCCACATACGACGAAATGTTTCTAAAAAGATTTCATTGAAACGTTTCTATGAAAATATTTCGTAAACATTTCAATAATGAAAGTTTTCTTTGAAATATTTCTATAACATTTCATGAAATAAACCACAAACGGTAAAATACAGTGTTTCATGAAATATTACGGAAAGATTGAAACAACATTTCATTGAAGATTTCATGAAATTGCTTAAAAAAAGAATATGAAATGTTTATAAGAACGTTTTTGAAATCTTTGCGAAATCTTTACTGAAAGCTTTCATGGTAAATTTAAAATCTAATTAAGATATGTTTCGGAAATATTTAAGAAACATTCCATAAATCATGTTCTGAAATGCTATATAAACCATCTTCTGAAAGCTTTCAAGAAACCTCCTCGAAATATTTTGGCAGTGTTTTTCAACTACCTTTATAGTGCGACAAATATGCAGCAAAAAAGATTTCCAAATGGTTTCATAAACGTTTCGAGGAAAGTTTCATGAAACGTATCATAAATCTTTTCAGAATATTTCGAGAAATCTCTTCGAAACCTTTGCGAAAGTTTTACTAAAAGCTTTCATGATGAATTTAAAAACGACTCAAGATGTTTGGTAAATATTTAACAAACATTCCCTGAATCGTTTTCCGAAACGTTATTCAAACCATCTTCCAAAAAACCTTTTCGAAATATTTTCGCAGTGTTTCTCAACAGCCTTTATGAGTACGATAAATAAGCAGCGAAAAAGATTGCCAAATCATTCATTAAACATTTCGAGAAAAACTTCATAAAACGTATCATAAACCTTTTCAAAAATGTTTAAAGAAACGTTTTTGAAACCTTTGCGAAATATCTACTAAAAGATTTCATGATGAATTTAAAAACGAATCAAGATCTGTTTCGGAAATATTTAAGAAACATTCCATGAATCGTTTTTTGAAATGATATTCAAACCATCTTCCAAAAGCTTTAAAGACACTTTTTTGAAATATTTTCGCAGTATTTCCCAACAGCCTTAATGACTGCCACAAATAGGCAGCGAAAAAGATTTCCAAATCATTCCCTAAACATTTCGAGAAAAGTTTCATGAAACGTATCATAAACCTTTTCAGAGATATTTCTATTTTTCATTTGCTATTTAAATAGATCTCGCAAGATATTTTTCTGTTCAGATTGCATGAAATTCCGAGAGATGGTGCACCTTGTATTGAGCTTTCTGTTTAGTTTCATATAAGATGTTTAAAATATTCTTATTGAGCGGTGTACTTGGCTGCTTTGTACTGACAAGAATCAATGAGTTCAAAACCGATGTACAGATGGCGGTACATTACCAAAGGGACAAGTTTCTACTTTTTTGTGGTAGTTTCTTGCAATCTGAAGTAGTATTGCTTTTGATTCCCAACTAGAACAAAGCAAGCCTGTTCTTATAACATAAGACTTTTTCAGTTGGTTTCTTCTAAACATAAACGTCAAATATATAGAATGTTTCAAAAAATTTCGAAAATCCTTTCTTTTTAAATTGACAAAACATTTATGAAATATTTCTGTGTTCAGTGTGCACTCAAAGATTTTTTAAAAAAGCTTTCGAAACATTTTATGTAACGTTCTGGAAACATTTCTAAAAACTTGCGTCAACTTCTCCAAAAGTATTAAATAGCTCGCATTAAAGTTAGTTAAGATTTTTCTTAAATCTTTCATAAATACTTAAGGAAACGTTTATTGTAATATTTCATTAAGTTTTCATGCAATATTGTCGAAACTTTTTTGGAATCCTTTCAGAAACATTTATTTCTATGTCATATCGTCCTTTCTAAAACATTTCAATGCAACCTTTCTGAAACGTTTAGATTCTCGCATGAAACGTTTCTGAAACATTTCGTCTTATGTACGTTTGAATGGCTGTTGAAAATAGGACTCTTTTCTTAAATTCAATTATCTCAAAAAATATAAAGTTAATAAAAAAAGTTCCAAAATTACATGTTAAATTGAAAAAAATGATTCGTATATAGGGTGTTTTATTTAAAAAATATGTCTTCATTTTCGGGCATACCTTGTAAAGTCCCAAATATTTTTAAAATATGGATATGAGTCAACTATATAATATAGTTTCTTGGTAAATTATACCCAATTATACCCAAAATTACTTAATCTAATCGTTAACTCATCCTGTACAAAACTTGAGTACGAACAAGCGATCAATTCAAATTGCATTCGTAAGAGTTCGGTAAAATCGTTATGTTTGTTCCAGTAGGTCGAATACTTTCAGTGAAGCTTATATTTATACCAACTTCTATGATCTTATTCAAATAAATTTAAAAAAGTAAATATGTTATACAAATTAAAGTGACCTTAAAACATTTTTTACATGACCTAACTAAAGCCGGAGAGACAGAATACAAAAAATAATGATGGCTTACTATTTGCATCAAATACCTCTATGTATGGTGTTTTATGACATTTTAAATTAATTTGAAAAAATATATCTATAAATGCTTATTGATATTACCTTTATCATATTGACTGCTACTGATGCGACGTCCAAAGAACTTAAAATAAACTCCATCATTACTATATTCTTACACTGATCATTTAGTCGACTCGTAAAGCTAAAAAAACATATATATATATATATATATATATATATATATATATATATATATATATATATATATATATATATATAAATAGATTAGTTTTTGTCCGTGTAATTTAAAATAAAATAGAATAAAATATTGGCGAAGCGGACTTGAAAATTCGTCAATCTACATGATTCTCGTGTTAAAAAGTGCGGAGCACTCCAAAATAAGGAAAAACTCCAGGTCCGACAGATGGCGACAGCGTTGGAAATATATATATATATATATATATATATATATATATATATATATATATATATATATATATATATATATATATATATATGTATGTCGGATATTCTCACGGGTGTGATGTGTAATCGAAGGTTTTCAGGCATCCCGTGTATGTGCTGAGTCTCTCTCAGGACTGTAAGGCAGCTGTCGTTTCGGTGAAATCTCATTCACCATTTTCAAAGCTCACTGTATGGCGTCTACGAGCGAACTGACGCCTGCGACTCCGGTGTTGTCGGTACCGTGTGCGCGTCGGACGTGTTCGTTTTCCGACTGGTTCCGGACCATCAGGTGGCGTGATCTGCTGCGCGTCATCGGCCCTGTTGCCAGTGTTTATGGTTGCGTTGCCGAGTTGTAATCTCTTTCGTTACTAAGTGGTACTGGTTGATGTTTTGTAAGCAGATTTTTCCAAGTATTAGGCACACGTATCATCTCTGCTATTTAAGTTGTTGGGCCTCTTTGCAATTTCAATAGCCTCCCTTATAACTCTTGTGGACAGGTTTTCACATCTCGATAGAATTTTTGTTCCCGAGAAATTTATCTTATGTCCTGTGTTTAACCAGTGTTGGGCCAGAGCAGAAGTTGTTTTCTGCTTGACAGCGTTTATATGTCCGTCTCTTCTGGCGCTTATTTTACGGTTGGTTTGGCCTACGTAAGATGAGCTGCACTCTCCGCATGGAATTTCGTACACTCCCTGGTTTTCTAGAGGGATTCTTTCTTTAGGTGTTGGCAAGAGATCTTTTACTTTACGGTCTGTGGTGAAAATGGTTTCAATGTTGTGTCTCCTGAAAATTCTTGCGATCTCGTTTGTGGTGCCTCTTACATAAGGAACAAAAGCCTTGGAGCTATTCTTTTGGATTTCATGATTTTTTGGGGCCAAGTGTTTCTTTTTTAGAACCTTGTCTATATGTTCTTTTTTATAACCGTTCTTTGTTAGGGCTTCCTGCAGTATGTTCATCTCTTTGTGATAATTTTCTGGATCTGTAAGGGACTGCGATCGAAACGCAAGTGATTTCACTACTGCAAATAATTGGGCGGGGTGGTGATGTGAATCGGCGTTGAGGTACCTGTTGGTGTGAGTGGGCTTTCTGTAGACAGTGTGCGAAAGCAAGCCATCCTCTTTTCTTTTCAGTAGGATATCCAGAAACGGTAGTTCTCTTCCCTGTTCTGTCTCCATGGTGAATTTAATTTTGGGATGTATACTGTTTATGTGTTCCAGGAAACTTTTGAGATTTTCTTCCCCATGTTGCCAGATAACGAATGTGTCATCCACGTAACGTAGCCACAGTCTTGGTTTATGTGAAGAGGTCTTCAAAGCTTTTGATTCAAAGTCTTCCATAAATAAGTTAGCGAGTGCAGGAGATAGCGGCGATCCCATCGGGGCTCCCTCGACTTCTTTATATCGTCGGCCTTCATAAGTAAAATAGGTGTTATCAAGACAGTGTCTAGCTAATTCGATGATATATTTTGGCAGATTGTATTTGTTTTCTATTACAGAAAGAGCCTCTTTAACTGATATTTGTGTGAAAAGTGATGTTACGTCAAAACTAACCAGACATTCTTTTTCTTGTAAACGTATGTTTTTGATTATTTCGCAAAAATGTTGCGAGTTTTTAACGTAGGAGGCCGTTTTTTCGACGAAGGGTTGGAGAATGGTGGCTAGATGTTTTGCTAGGGCATGAGTTGGAGAGCCAACAGAGCTTACAATTGGTCGCAAGGGGGCTCCGGGCTTGTGTATTTTGGGTAAGCCATAAAGTTTAGGACATATGGATGATTTTTTTCTTGGTGTGATCTTCTTCTTTATTTCTTCGGTAAGTGGAGATGCCCTGATCAATGTTTTGGTGGTCTTTTCTAGATAAGTGGTATGGTCTCTGTTTATCGGCTTGTAGGCAGGATCGTTTAACAGGGCGATCATCTTATCATGATAGTCTGTTTTGTTTAGAACCACTGTCGAATTTCCTTTGTCCGCCGGAAGTATCACGATCGAGGCATCTTTGCGCAGGTCTTGTAAGGCTCGATGTTCTTCTGCAGATAGATTACTTTTTGGAGGTTTTGCTTTGCGCAAAACGGCTGAATTTTCTTAGCGGATAGTTTCTGCTGTGTCGTTGTTTATGTTGTTTAGAGCTGTTTCAACTCCATATATTATGTTATCGGTTGGGATACGTGATGGTGCTATCGCGAAATTAAAACCTTTGGTTAAAACACTTTTAGCGGATGGTGTCAAAACTTTGTCAGATAAATTGTGTATGACTTCTGGCTCCTCCGTTAGCTGTTTCTTTAAAGGTGCCCTTGATGACTCTTTTAATCGGAAAATTTTCCTTTTCTGTCTCTCTGTTCTTATTAAGAAATCTGTTTCGGCCCTGAATTCTGCTTGAGTGTTATAGTAGACCATAGTGACACGTGTATAGTGTTGCTTAAGCGGAGCCGTAATCTATATAACTGACAGTCGATGGAATTTAGACTTGTTCTTGTCTGTTGTATTCTTTCTCGAAGCAGGGCTAGACTGGTATTCTTTAGTATTCTGTCTATTTTAGAGTTTTTTATGTGATATTTAATCTTGCAGCAGGTCGATATGAGGTGTTGATATCGGCAGTTGCGTAAGAAGGCGAGATCGCAAAGCAGTCTCGATTTCTTCGTCCATAGCTTTTCGAATGTTTTAGAGTCGTGGTAGGTTTCCTCCCCGTAAAGGTAAACTATGTTATGTCGGATATTCTCACGGGTGTGATGTGTAATCGAAGGTGTTCGAGCATCCCGTGTATGTGCTGAGTCCCTCTCAGGACTGTAAGGCAGCTGACGTTTCGGTGAAACACTGGCAACAGGGCCGATGACGCGCAGCAGGTCACGCCACCTGATGGTCCGGAACCATTCGGAAAACGAACACGTCCGACGCGCACACGGTACCGACAACACCGGAGTTGCAAGCGTCAGTTCGCTCGTAGACGTCATACAGTGAGCTTTGAAAATGGTGAATGAGATTTCATCGAAACGTCAGCTGCCTTACAGTCCTGACAGGGACTCAGTACATACACGGGATGCCCGAAAACCTTCGATTACATACATATACATATATATATATATATATATATATATATATATATATATATATATATATATATATATAAGTTCCAGACCTTCTTTCATAGACGTTTCTTGAGAAAATTAAACAAAGGTAAAATAAATTATGAACTAATAGAAAATAAACCTACAGCCCAACAAACTACAAACACAAACTAATATATATATATATATATATATATATATATATATATATATATATATATATATATATATAAATAAAAGGTAACTTAGTACATCACTGGAATCGCAGAGACAGAGATAGGACAGGACACTATCGCCCTCTGCACCACCAGAGGATGCCCTCACTTATGTGGAGCTTAATTGTAGATCGAGTCCTCTGTGCTCTGACTGATCTCGGCATATCTTGTCAGGGCTATGCCGTGGGGGTCATCAAGAGGCAAATTCGAGAGTACCCTCTGTGGCATAGTTCAAAGAGGGCTTGAATACACCGGAGAATGGTGCCAGATGATGGAACTAAACATCAAACCTACCAAAACCACCCTAATAGCCTTCACAAGGGAAAGAAACCTTAATCTCGAAAGCATCAAAATGGATGTTTTTGACCCCTTCAAAAGTAAACTGAAAATAGCTTTTAACAATTGATACATTCGAAACGTTTGAAAAACCATGTCCATATATAACATAGTAGAACTAAGAAAATCGACCTTCTTGGAATTTTGTAGACCAAAGAACATCACAAGTGGCCCGAAATTTGGCCATTCAACAAACTTGCATTTGGGGTCGATGATTTTGCGCCTCTGGAGATTTTTGATATTAATTCTCAACATGAAAACGATGAAAATAGGCCGAAGATGGAGACAGAGGAAGTTGATATAAGTAGTACAGCAACCAGGATTCTATTACATTTTTGATCAACTGCGCATGCGCGAAAAGAAAAAAAAACAAAAAAAAAAAAAAACAAAAAAAAACAGGTGACTAGTGTGAATATAACTTTAGACGTACATAGTGCAAAAGTGTCCTAAAAGGTTATATATATATATATATATATATATATATATATATTAGGAGTACGTCGTGTAAAAGGATCTAATAAGGTAGTATATAAGTTACATATACATACATTGCTAGTTCCTTGGGAATAAATCCACTCGAACAAGGAAACCTTTGAATGTCAATACATAAAAGAGTCTGTTCTTTAGACATTTTTAATATATAGGTTTCCTAACGACCTTACACGACAAAATCTTTATTTATATAAGCAAATAATGTAATATTATGTTAAAATTATATTAATTCTATTTTTCGACGATTTTACGTCATACCTTTTTACTGATAAGAATATAAAGTATAAACATATAATAAAGCTCTTAGTTTCAATTGATCATACAAGCTATTCCCACCACATTTACCTACAAAATATTTAGAATTATACTTTTTTTCATATATTTTTTAGTATACGCAAATAGCGTTGATTTTAATGATGCAAACGATACTTGCGATCTATATAAACACAAATATGATTACCTAAAAGACGATTTCGATACTCTATATAACACCAGTTTACATTTATATACAGATTGTACCTCAGAACTTGATAATTATATAGAATTATATGACAATGAATTAACAGTTACGGACCTGTGTATGGATAAACTTAAAGAATGTGAAAATACTACTGCAGACCTAACCAACTTAGCAAATTACACCAACCAAGTTAAATTAATAAAACAAAATATAGAATTAGAATCGGAAATGCTTTCACAAAAGAAGAAGTTTAAACTTTTGGAAGAAAAAAATAATGTTGCCTATTCACTTGTAACGAAGTTACAATATTTTTGGGCATGAGTATGTTCGCCGGGATTTAATTTATTTTACATCCGAAAAATCTGATTATTGCGGGAATATATTGCTTAAAGTTTCAATATTACCGGAATATAATTAGATTTACCGCGCCATGCCTGGAAATATCATTTTCCGAGATTTTTAGAACGTCCGACCATAGTAATCGCGCGCCGCATACAGCAGTACTGTATGCGCGATCACCGCGCGCCGTCACGCATCAGCATAGTGGGAGCTGGGGCCGTCTATTTAAGCCTGAGCAGACCATTATTTCGCTGAGAACTACACGTTCTCCACCCGGGTGAACAGTCCAAACGGAGTGGACTGAGTCGCCTGCCGGACCGCGCCTTCCTAGTCTAGCAATGTGGGTGAGACTAGGCTTGTTTGTATATGGTGTTTCACCATACACTTCCCTCCTTACGTCCTACCCTGCTAATGGCCAGCATTGCCGAGGACCCTTATAAGAACGAGCAGTGTTGTGTCATTCTACCGTCACTGCCGAGGACCCTTATAAGAACGGGCAGTGTCAGTTCCTTTCCTAATTTCCTACCGCTGTTGGTCGACATAGTCGAGGACCCTTATAAGAACGGGCAATGTTGTTCCATCCTGCTGGCGCTGTCGAGGACCCTTATAAGAACGGGCAGCGTCAGTTCCTTTCTTTCCTTCTATACACACACGCACTGATGCTGTAAGTTTAGTTTTATTTCCGTATTGACCAGGAATGTGTTTTACCGCCAGGTGCCCTCCGACGTCCGTTGATAAGGTCGCTTAACAACTGTCGCCCCGACGCCTATCGCCGCCGTCGCGTGTAGAGATCGCCGCCGTGTAGAGATCGCCGCTGTGTAGAGATCGCCGCCGTGTAGAGACGCCGCCTATCGCCGATCGATGCCGGGTTTTTGTTACATACCGCGTATACCGCCGTCGGTCGAATTTTAATACGAAGCGTCGTTTACCGTTAACGCGGATTTTAGATGCGAGGCGCGATAATTTGTGTACGAGCCGTCGTGAATAGCGTCGCAACCGTATAGTACGAGGCACGTGAATAGCGTCGTGAATGATACCACCGGGCTACTGTCTTCAGCGCAACCGACCAATACGAGCTACCGTGAACAGCTCTCAAAACATACTCCAGACCGTTTATTTGTTTATATTATTATCCATCTTAGAGTGTAAGTTAGTTTTAGGCCAGGATACAAGATGTTTTATAACCGTTTGTTTCATTACCTAGTCCCATTTTTAACATTACACATAATAATTGGCAGCCAGCAGCCAGTACTAATACACGCAATTGACCTCTGGCTTGCCGTTTCTCCACTGTAACAAGCTGCCCGGTGCATAAGTGAGCCCTCGACCACATGAATCCCGAGGGTAGTGCCCGAGAACCGACCACCGAGAGAATGTTTTGACCTTCAGGCAGTCAAACCGTTGATCAGTTCAGATAGCAGGGATATCCCGAATATAAGTAGATACCGCCGAACCGATACCCCTGCGCTGAGCATTTGACCGATGACTGTCTGCACGAGAAATATCCACTGACCGATGTTCCGCTGCCGTGAACGAAGTAGATCCGTAGAGCACGGCCTGCTCACCTTCGAAAACGCGTCACACACTAATCTCAGAATATAAAGAAGAAATAGTTGCCTTAAAAAATATTACAGATTTATTTCATGAGATTTATAATTTGGACAATAAATTAGTTTTAAACGATTTAAAACAACAATTAAAAAATCATAATAAAATTTTTACAAATCTAAATGCATGTCTAGAAAGAGAAGAACTTACTCAGGAACAAAAAAATAAATATGTTGTTAGATTAACTAGTTGTAGAAAAAATCTCAACAAGAAAAATATCAAAACGTATACAATATTTAACCCAATAAAATATAAGTAGATAATTGCAAAATTTGCAGCTAACTTTTAAATTTTTTATATGTAATTTGATAAAATGCATGTTCAATTTAATGAAGAAAGAAACAAATTACTCTACATGGTGGCTTGGTCATTTGCTTATAAGGCTGCTAGAATAAGTACATGGGCAATGTTTGCGAGAGATCGAGAACGCTTCCAGAGAAAAATTATAGAATATAAACCAATTTTAGAAGAAATACTCAATCCGAATCACAGAAGTAAAATATTTTTACAACGTTTTAAATAATAAATAAAATTTTGACTATAATAAACATATTACTGTAAACAGTATTCAATATATACATATAAAAACGTATTTTCTTTTCCTTTACCTAACCCTGCCTCGTCCCGCCTTGCCTAGCCTTGTCTGGTCTCCGCTCCTCTTTCAAATTTCACACACTCTTCTAGTCGCTTTACAGTGTTGTCAATGTTACATTTTTATCTTTTTCACTTATGTTTTACTGATATTACTTACTCCTTCTTTATTTCTCTTTCTCTCTTACATTTCATCACACACTTTCCTTTGGGAAATTTAAAAGTCACATGACTTCCTATTTTAACCTATATTTACTACCCAAAAGTCATATGACTTCTTAGGTTAACTTATATACTACCTTATTAGGTCCTTTTATATTACGTACCCCTAAGTTAAAATATATACATATATATATATATATATATATATATATATATATATATATATATATATATATATATATATATATATATTCACGCATGCGCAGTTGATCAAAAATGTAATAGAATCGCAGTTGCTGTACTACTGATATATGGATACAAGTTAATATGACCAAGTAGTTGATAAGGGTGAAAGAAGCGAGACAGTAACTGATAAAGCCGATCTTCTAGGCAACCGGTGGAACATTGTTGCATCTCCGAACATTGATCCACCTTTCAGCCTTATTACATCTTTGATGGTTGTTCCGTCAAGTTCTATGATTATATTCGCCACAAGCAGTAAGATCATATCCAAAAAAAGTCGTTAATCAAAAATCACCTAGAAAGGGAAAATAAAAAGTGAAAGCAAGGGTTTATACTGAAACGCCAGAGAAAGATAAATTACAAATGTTATAAGAATAAAAAGAAAGAAACCGACAACTGAAGCTGATGAAGCATAATGCAAGGGCGTTCAAAACAGCAAAGAATTTATTGTGTTTTACAGAAACTAAGAAATCTAAAAAGAAAAGAATCTGTTCCCGTTAACAATCGCAGTCTGATTCCGATTCCAACCAGAATGATTCACTGAAATTAAGCCATTCCGACGAAAACGATTCGTCATCTGATGTAGAAGGTGGGGGAAATTTTGCCGCTCTCAATCCTGAAAATATAGATTTTGGGGATTTTTTGTACATCAAATTTTAAAAAAATAGATCTGTTTATTATGTGACCAAAGTCATGTCGAAATAAAATTTGACTGATTATGAAGTGTCATATCTTAAAAAAAAAACAGGCTTTTGCTTTTTTGTTTTTCTAATTGTTGAGGACCAAGCAAGTGTTGATTTCGCAAATATAGTTTTACGCTTGCCTGAACCAAATTCCTCAAAAGTCAATTAAGTACAAACAACGTACAATAGAAGCCTTTTCAATATTGTTACGTTCAACAATAAAAGTATTATGACCAAAGAAATCTTTTAAATTAATGCCAATTCCATTTGTATCGAAGTGCCCCACGCGATGTGTGGAAGTGCCTCGTAGGTGGGGCAGAATGATTCAGATCCCATTTTTTACTTAAAATGTTATATTCTTTTTATCTACTAACTTAAACAGTTTTTTAATTAATATAAAAATATTGATATATTTAGCCATGTACTAAGCTTAGAAAAATGTTGTTTGGTATTTTTTCTGGAATAAAATGTATTTTGAATTTTTCGACATCAATCACTTCTCCTAAAGGCTGTTTTTTTAATTGTTTATATTTAAAAATAAATAATAATGTATGCAAAAAACTTTCTTTGGATTTGTTTCATGAAGGGTGCAATAAATAAAATAGAGATTGGTGTACTAGGTACAAATGATGACTGTCCTTATAGGGCAGAAACCTTGTTAACCAATATAATTAAACAAATTTATGCCACTGTAACACTTTACACAAACACATAGATATCACATAAAGAGTTCTTACTCTATAAGATGCTGATGTTCAGCTATCATTTCTTTTAACACTCCAGTCTTTTCATCTATTTCATCTTCGCTAAGCTTTTCGGGAATGTAGGTTCTCAAACGATGTTGTAGCAAAGCTAAGTGTGTGCACACGTACACTAATAATGTAATCAAAATTACATGAGTTGCAATGTTCCAAGTAAGTCCAGCGTACAGAAAAAAAGCATTTAGGCTTATAACGAATGTCAGATGATCCAATTTGTTTCCCGGGAACCAAAATTGGTACGTCAGATGTGGTTCTATAGATGCGTTATTAGCCTGATTGTATGCACGCATTTGTGTATAACCAAATCCAGCTAAAATTAGAAGTACTTTTTTTAATATCTTAATTTTATTAATAAGAAAATAGTTTTGGTACACCGTGATTACGTATAATATATATATTTTCACAAAACACTTTTTAAAAAAATGTATTTTCTTATTTAAACAATTATTTTAAAACTTTCAAAATTAAATACAATCAGATCTTAAACTAACAGAGTAACAGAAATTGCTTTGTTTACTGTTACTAACTTAACAACTAATAAAAATTTTATAAAAAAAAATTGAACCGACTTCTAAAAGTGCGCTAAAAAGTGAAAAATAAATATTAATTTTTATATGCAATTGAAAATTTTGAAGTCGGCGCCAAACTAATACCTGATAAAATCTGATCGGCATAAACAGATTAAAAATACTTTATTCGTAATTGCTTTCTTACCATAATTTGTATATATTAGTACTTATTTATTTCATTTGGAAACAATTTGGCGCCGACTTCAAAGATTTCAATTTCATATAAAAATTTATAGTTATTTTTAACTATTTTGCGCACTTTTAGAAGGCGGTTCAATTTTTTTTATAAAAATTTTATTTTTCGATTTTTAGTTTTGAAATCAATATCATATCCATAAATTATTTGAACTAAGTACCAATCGAGATTAGTGCACCTCGCAATGATTCCATGGTGGCAAAAAGTGCCCATTTTATCCAGAGTTGTATATCACTCTAAAATGAATCACTAATAACTCTGATTATTAGAGTTATCCAGTGAAATTGTGTCACACAAATATTTAGTCTGTCATAGTAAATCCATTATCTTAAATTTCAAATTAATTTTAGATTGGTAATATAGGCCGCAAAACCTTCCAATATCAATATTTAAAGAGCCTGAGACGTAAATTTCTTAGCCCGATATATTTTATACTGCATATAGAATTTGTATATACCCCAAGAACCCCGCAATATCAATTTTAGACAAAATTAGAAAATATGAAATTTTCAGTTCCTTATACTGTATCTTATAAACCTAATAGTTGTAAAAATTAACTTCATATTCGTAGTACATGACCTCGAAAACCTCCTAGTTCCAAATCGGAAAAAATGGTAATAAGCTAAAATTTTCAAACCTCCGTATTGGATCCGCCATATTGAATTAAGAATAATAATTTTAACGTCTTAATCTAATCTAAATCTAAACCCTTCAAAGCCCCCTACTACAAATTTTGGATGAAATGAAAAATTTCTAGATCGTCATATTACATCTGACATATCAGATTTTCGTAAAATAATTTTTGTTCACTCAAAATTCGGTCGCACCTATGAAGAAAATCGAAAAATGTAAGTTTTAGTCCGCTATATTGGATCCGCCATTTTGAATTTTTTTTAAATATTTTGGATTCATTATGTGAGACTCCGAAAATACCCTCACACCAATTTAGGAGAAAGGACAAAATTAAATTTTTTTGTCCGCCATTTTGGATCCGCCATATTAATTTTTTTTTAAATAATTTCAGATTCGTTGTGTACGACCCCGGAAATTCCCATATACCAATTTTGTAAAAAAATCGGACAGAATTAACTTTTTTGGCTGCCATATTGTCAGCGCCATCTTGAACTTTATTGCACCAATTTCGTCCAACTTCCTGAACATAACGTAAAAAATTTCATTCAAATCAGTGCCGCCGTTCCAGAATAATCGGTGTACATACATAAAAAAATACATAGTCGACGAATTGAGAACCTGTTTTTTTTAGAAGTCGGTTAAAAAGGGAAGGTATTTATATTTCCCTATAACAGCGTCAGCAAGTTTGCATGGTCAAAAGTTACGTACTCACGTATTGTAACATTGCTGATTTTTCTTAGTTGAAAAAATGTTTGGTTGTTATTGCGACATCTGACATCGCGGTTAATGAACAAGTTATTAGTTATAAGCATAGGCGTAGAATCGCATGTAACAACTCCTCCTTTTAAATAAAAGTTCTGCTTTGCAGCAACTTTTTAATCTTCTCATCTGAGTTCCATTTCGTCTTCATGTAGTGATTCCTCAAGGCGGATGGTGGATCTTCTTCTTGAGAGGATACTGCAAAGGCTGAAGCCATTTTTCCGATTTGTTGGTCTTGATTCTGAAGAGGAATCATCGTCGGAGGGGTGTAAGGTTATCATCGGTAGTCTTCCGCGTCGCGTCGGCATTTGGATAGGGTTGTAGTTAGGAGAACGATTATGACTTCTGTCAACACTGTAAATCAGGGTAGATGCTTGTTTATGAAAAGTTGGGAGATGATTTTATCCAATTCTTCCGAATGTTGGTCTAACTTATGTTGAGCAATGTTGAGGTCATCTGTATCAATTTTGTTCAAGGGTTCGACGTCCGGTATGGATGATTTCTTTGGAAGGTATTAGCAATACTTGTATGAAATTTCGATTGACAGATTTCTGTATGTGATATTTTGGTACACATCAATTAGACGATTCCAATGAACTCGTGGTTCCAATGAATGCGTTGCAGTCTGGTTGAAGACGTAGAAGGGTGTTGACTTGGACGACATTCGTAGTGAGTGGCTTTTCGTCGCATTTCATAGTGATGGGTAGTGGATCTGACACTAAAGTTAACTAAAGGTTTTGGTCGATTTACTGGACATTGTATCCTTTTGCTAACAGCAAACTTGATTGGCAGGTTCCTGGTAATAGATGAATCGGTTGTTTCAGAAGTTGTGCTTCGCAGATGGAGTCATTGTCTATCGGGTGTTGGAATACTTCGGAGCAGATCTTTTAGTGTAAGCTAATTAATTTATAAGTATTAAGGCTTTAAAGTGAAACGTAGAGCATCAAACATCATCTCTCGCAATGTATCTGAGTATTAGCAATGAAATGATGAAACCCTGTACGATTATCCGATATTGGTATTGGATAAAGATGATACATAATGTATGTTTCAGGATCAACCAGAGGCATTTTCAAGATAAACAATACTCTAAAGTCCGATTGGTATGCTTCTAACTCGATAATGTCGATATACTTAGCGAGACTAGAGGAATAAACCGGTAATGGTAAATTGTTTTTTTGTAGAGCTCGATCAGATCTAGTAGGATAATAAAAGAGCTATGTAGAATTTTCAAGCAAGCGGATATTATAGCGTTTAGGACATCAGTAAGATAATTTTCTATGAAAGAGTAGCTCTTCATAAGGGATCCGCTCAAATCCAAAGTATCTAGTTTTGCATTATAAAAGACTAGATCATCTGATATGTCCGTTATAGCGGCTAGTATGTTTCTTATGTCATCGTTAAAAGTTTCTTCGTCGATTCCTAATTTTTGAATGGTAAAATTAAAATTTTTAATTGCTGAAGTTGTCACCAAAATTTGATTTTTCATTAAATTCTCGATTTCTCTCTTCCCGCGTGCTTTTCTTTATACACTGTTGAAGTATTCTCTATCTGACGCATCTAGGTTACCGGTAATTGTTTTCCATATTATTCTGATTCCATTAATTATTCCGCGTTTATTCCTTTAGGCGTAATTTTGGGTGTCCGCGATTATGTCTTTTATTTAAGATTAACGGAGTCAGGGATTTGTCCGAGTAGGTTAATGTGAGTCGGTACTTCTCCGTAAAGGCTATTAATCTAGGTTTTGATTTCCGGCGAGACCAGGTTATCTAGCGTCGAATTTAAGATTTTATCATTATGTAAAATAGCTTCCTTTATGGGCAGTAGTTCCTTGTAGACAAGAAATGTTGATTTGTTGTTCGATATTTTAATGGTGCCTTCTGCGTGGAAGAGATTCCAATGGTATTGTTTGTGGGCGTTATGAATTACTACGATTGCACAGATTCTGAAAAAGAAATAACCCTTTTTGAAAATAAGGTTTTAACCGATCGAAGTTAATTTTAGTAGATTGATTTGTTTCGGAATTAATTAGGGTAGCTGTATTTTGGAAAATTTCTGTAATTTCGAACGGACCATTAAATTCTGCTTTAGTTTTAATTTGAGATCCCTTTACATATACTTTGTCTTCGACTTTGTATTCGTAAGGATTTTTTGCGACTCTTTGGTCGTATATTTCTTTCGATTTTTGTTTTCGTGTCTCGGTTCTGTCCCTTGCAACTTCATAATAGTATTTCATCCTATTATTAAGATCTCTCACATGTTTGGAGATAAGTTCCATTTGATTGTATAGTTTTTCGGGACATCTAATTGCGGAGTGTTCAAATGATAACATATTACGACCTAAGGTAAGATATTAAACGGCTGTTCTTCGGAGTTTCCTCCAAGATTTGCACGGATCATTTTAAAGCAGCAAGGAATCTTTTCAGCCACCCATTCGAGTGAGTGTGGGTAAGGCTCGGAAAGCATAATTTTATATCGAAAAGGTGACAGAGGTCCTTCATAAGGGAATTATTGAATTATCTGCCGTAGTCACATACTATTCTTAACGGAGTGTCTTAGTGTTGGAAAAACACCAGGAGAGTCTTTACTATTAACTTAGTTGATTTGTCCTGAATAGGGTAAGCTTGTGTAAATTTGGTGCATGATTTTTCGTGGGGTATTCGAAAATGTCTATATTGATTCTTTTGAAAGGTGCTCTTGGCGTTTCCGTTATAACTCAAGGTCTACTCAAGTTTTCCCTGCATATCTTGACCTTGTGGCATATTTCCCAGGTCACAATGAATTTTTCGACGTCCTTAAGGCCATGTATATTTTTCTTTTACACGCCGTACGGTCTCATTTATTCCCTTATGTAAATTAGTTTTTCCTCAGTGGTAGTGATCTAAAATTTGTGGGATTTCCTCCTCTGAGGGTGTCTTAACCACAACTTTTTAATTTTATCTCTGTCCGAGAATATATAGAACAGAGTTTCCAGAATTGGGAGTTCGAGGTTATTTTCGATACAATATGTTTTCGACACATCAGACTTATTTTGGGCTTTACGAAGAACATAAAATAAGCGTTGAGCTATCGTGTCTGAATCGGACGGGAGTGGTACGATGTAATATTTCCTATTTTTGATGGACTTGCTGTTAACTATGTTAACGTTTGTTGTTTGATATTCGAAATTTTCCTCGAATATATCGTCCATTATTTTGTGGTGTAAATCTTGTCAAAAGAAGATGAATATGTTTTTATGATCTTTATCAAAAAGTTATGTATTTGATGTTTCTATTTTTGAGTAGTCGATTAAAGATCTTGTTTTATAGAGTTCCACAAATTTGTTATATTCTTTAATTATTTGATGGTCGTTAATATCTTAGTTTTCTTCGGAAGTACTTGTGGCTTCGTCTTGCGGCTCGTCATCTTGATCATTTGATACAAAGATCTTTATTTTTGATTATAGTTTTGAACACTCTTTGAAGTGACTTATTTTTATTCTGGTGATTGCTACTGCATTTTTATTTATCTTGCCAGATTTTGTTCGATCTTGTAGTTGTATTTTTCGAGTTTAATACGCCACCTTACTAGTCTACTTCCGGGGTCTTTTATGGCTAGGTCAAGGGTCTGTCATCTGTAATAAGGTTAAACTGTCTACCAAAAAGATAAGGGCGAAAGTGCTTAACGGCTCAGACTATGGCAAGTAGTTCTCTTTAAATCGTAGAGTACTTAGTCTCTGCACTGCAAAGAGTCCTAGATTCGAAGGCTATGAGAAGGTTCCTTTCTACAAGTTCCTGGGAAAGAACGGCATCAATTGCAAACGCGCTCGCGTCTGTTGTAAGAAGGAATGGCTCTTCAAAATCGGGGTAAATTAAAATCGAGTCGGAGATTTTTTTGGAGAAGTCTAGTAAGGGATTTCGAGATTTTGGTAAAGTTAGGTATAAAGCGACGGTAGTAGCCTACCAGTCCAAGAAAGCCTTTTATTTTCTTTGGCGTTTTAGGTTCGAGAAATTCCTGAATACATTCTACTTTGAAGGGATTTGGTTTTACACCGTTTTTAGTGACAAGGTGTCCAAGATAGATGACTTCTTTTGATTGGTTGACTTTACGGAGCCTTTTAAAAACATCTTTGAGACGATTCATGTGTTCATGGATAGTAGGAGAGTGTATAATGATGTCGTACATGTAAATAAGGCAACTCGCGTTTTGAATGTCTGGCAAAATATTGTCTATCATTCTCTGGAAAGTGAAAGGGACATTCTTTAAGCCAAAAAGCATACGAACAAATTCGTAGTGGCTACTGTTGACAGAAAAAGCAGATTTAGAAATATGGCTGAGACTTATCTCAATCTGGTGAAATCCAGATGCGAGATCAAGAGTAGAAAAGTACTGGCACTTTCCAAGTTGACCTAAGAGGTCGGAAATATTGGGGAGTGGATACTTATCGTCCACAGTTAACCCATTTAGCTTGCAATAATCAATAACTACACGCCATATCTTTTTTTCATAACCATAACCCATACAGAGGAGGACCAAGGTGACACAAATTTGTATTTTCATTTCCTCCTCATGCACCTGTGGACACTTATAAGATTTGGTAAATACAGGCCTGGAATTATCTGTCTCAATTTTGTGTTTAATTTCTTTAGTGATAGTTAATTTGTCACCGTCTATGTAAAATGTGTCGGTATATTCTAGACACAATTGTGTTAACAGCTTCTTGCTCTTCTGCATTTAGATGCTCAGTTCTCAACTGATCCCTAATTATTTTTATCCTACCTACTCGTCCCGTATCTTTATATACGTCCTATATAGAAATTATATTTCGAGTGTTCCTGCTAGTCTGTTTAGTTTGTCGTATAGTTAGAATCTGGTTTGTGTAATGGAATGGTTTAGAATTTGTTATAAGCGTTTTGGAATTTAAGTCTATTAAGCATTGATGGTGTTCCAGAAAATCTAGGCCTAATATTCCATCAAATTCTATCGAGATTATATATAAAAATTTTATGGGGACCACCTGTACAAAATGGAACCAGGGTGAATTCAGTTATAAGTAATTTTTGATCGGTTATTCCTTGAATAGTGATATTTTCTAGGGCTCTATTGAGAAAATTTTTTTGGGCTGTTTTTTTTTTTGAAAATGGATATGCCGGCACCGATAACAATTAGTAGCTTAAATTTCCAGATGTGTTATGAATATAGTAAATATTTTTTGGATTAGCAGCAAAAAGGGGACTTAAAGGAATTTCTGTTCTGGGAAATTTTAATCCAGGTTCATATCGTACAGATTTAAAATGTTGATTTGATCTTGTATAGTTTCTAAAAGGTTTGTTATCGGGGTAGTCTGGCTCGGGGGTTGATTGTGATTCGGGAGAGAGTAAAAATTTGAGTTTTGGTATTCATCACTCGGAGGCAAAGTAAAATCACCAGAATATTATTCGTTGTCATAATAATTATTTTCGAAACCTTGTTCATATTCATAGTAATCTTGAGAGTTTTCTTCGTATTGTGAGGAATGCTTTTCGTATGGTTGCGGATGGTAATTCATGTGGTGGGATCTGGATTGATACTGAAAGTTTGGATTTCGTTGGACCGTTGATGGAAACGAAGAAGTAAGAAGACGCACGAAAATAGAGGATTTGATAAAATGCATTGCTAATTTGAAACGGACGTAAGTGGGATACGTCGCTAGGCAAGACTTTACAAGGTGGACAAAACATATATTGCAATGAAGACCTAGGTGGTCAAAAAGAAGTATCGGAAGACCCCCAAAAAGATGAATAGACGACATAAAAAGGAAAGTAGTTAGAAACTGGCACCGGATTGCAGAAAATATCATATATATATATATATATATATATATATATATATATATATATATATATATATATATATATATTGAAATCTTTTCTTGAGCATACATACATACATAACTTTAAAAATTTGTCAGCTGATTGTCGGCATGATACTCTAAGTAATTGAAAAAAATCGGCAGTATGCCGAAGCAAAACCCGTCACACGGTGATCGACGCTCACGCCTGTTTTCCGCGCTACACCCTTCACTGTATCAGCTGACAATCTTTTCACCGAAGTACAGGCAGCTGACGATTTGATTTATTCAAAGTAGCATGTAAACTATCATCTGACAAATTTTTAACTGATAAGAAATTACTGAACATATTTTTTTTTCATGGTCGTGTGACCAGCTGATGTATAATCCAATACCTTACAGCCATATGACCCTCTTTTTCTTCAAAATATTGTGTCAACTACCATTTAACAAATTTTCAATCGGGAGGAGATGATTAAAAAAAAAATTTCTACTTGAGTGGGGAATTGCCGTTACCCAACCCACCCACGGAGCCGCAGCTGACGTTCACGAGACTTAATGACACAACTCTGAAGCATTTCACTAGTTATCGCTTGAGAGGAATTTGGTCTAGAAAACCTGTGGCTGGCTTGTAGTCTATAAGCTAATCATCTGAATGTTTGCAGAATCTATACTAAAATCAATTTTTCGTAACCTACCAGTAAAATTTAAAATCACTACCAGTATGGAAGTTGAAGAAGTTAACAAAAAGTTAAATAGTTTGCCAAGTTTTACATTTTGGTAAATGTCATAGGGAGCATCATCATTTGTGGCCTTATCATTCATTTCAACTTCATCCAGTAAGTCCAATACATGATTTTTGTAGTAGATTATTAGTTTTACTAATATTCTTGTTGCATTTAACACAATGCTGATACTGCTAATTATTAGGTCGTTCGTATAACCTTGTGTTATTAATCTTATTAGTTCCATGACGATAGTGATATACAAAAAGGCATAGTCCATTTTCATTATTATGGAATATAAAATATATATTTTTCTGAAAAATGGTTCTGTAAAGAAGTTTTTGGACCATATTCCGACAGAGATCATAGGCCATTTTGCAAGATTTATAATTGGATCTTTCTTTCTGTATCCCATTTTGTTTGAAGACCGTCTACAGAAAACTGAACTTAAGAAGTAATAATGGATTGATTATATTTTCGCTTTCGTGCCATACTTATAAATATTAAATGTAATATTTTTTTTCTACGATTTTACTTGGGCGGTATTATATATTGTAGAAGTGGCAAATAATGTAAAAAATTCATTTACAGCCCATTCTACCAAAAACATTTATAGGTGTTGATATGATGGTTTCTCAAAATACCGGCGGATTTCGTTTTCCAGTTGCTATTGTTATTTTAGAATTCACTATTAAATATTTGACAATTAAGGCAGGGAAAAATTAATAAAGAATTCAGAATGTAACCGCTATTAGTGCTACACGAGAAAAATGGAAAATTTGAATGAATATTATATTTTATATATTAACGAAATTAAAATCTGAAATAGCTTTAAATTGTTAATCTTCATTTAATGAAAAAGTACCTCGAGTCAAAAAAAGTTTTTGTTCAATCATGTGATCAAACGTCGTTCTCCCTTGTATAAACAAAACAATAAGGCCTTATTGAAGAAATACGTTAACTCCTAGAATACAAAGACTGACTCATTTGTAACGTCATCACTCGGACGCCTGAAATCAACACATTAGTATCGCCTTTTAACCGACTTCTAAAAGAAAGAGGTTCTCAATTCAACCTCTATATTTTTTTCATCTATCTACATCGATTATTCCAGAACAACAGCACAGATTTGAATGAAATTTTTGTTATGTTCAGGAAGTTGCTGCGGTGGTTCCATACAATTTTGGTTGAAATTGGTGAAGTAAATTCCAAGATGGCGTTGACAATATGCCGTTCGAAAAATTAATTTTGTCTCAAATTTAGTATGGGGGTTTTTCGAAGTCGTACACAATGAATCTAAAATTATTTTTAAAAAATTCAATATGGTGGATACAATATGGCGGACAAAAAAAATTTTGTTCTATTTTCTCTAAAATTGGTACGGGAGAGTTTTCGGGATCGCACATAACGAATCTAAAATATACTGATTTAATATGGCGGATAAAAAAATTAATTTTGGCTGATTATCTCCGAAATTGATATCGGGGAGTTTTCGGGATCGCGCAAAACAAATTTGAAATTATTGTTAAAAAATTCAATATGGTGGGCAAAAATTCTTTTTTCCGATTTTCTCCAAAATTATTAAGGGGGAATTTTCGGGGTTGCACATAATTAATCTGTAATTATTTCAAAAAAAAATTAATATAGCGGATCCAATATGAGGGAATAAACATTTTAAATCTGTCCAAAATCGATTTTGGAGGATTTTTGTAAATATTAATTACGAATTAAAAATATTTTTTTAAATTCAGTATGGAAGGCCCAATATGACATCCTAAAAATTTTGTATCTCTTGGTTTTCTCAAAACTGGCATAGGAAGTGTAAATTACGATTTTAAAATTAGTTTCAGAAACAGATTCAATATAGCGAATCCAATATGGTTGATTAAAAATTTTACACTTTTTGGTTTTGTCCTAAATTGGTATTATGTCGTTTTTGACGGTGTAAATAGCGAAATTAAAATCATTTTATGAAAATTTAATGTCAGAAGCAATATGACGGGCTAAACAGTTTACATTTCCGAACTTTGTCAAAATTGGTACTAGGAGGTTTTCGTAGATGTAGATTAGATTAAGAAGTTAAAATAACTATTTTCAAATTCAGTATGACAGATCTAATAAGGTGGGCTGAAAATTTGACGTTATTCATATTTTTTCAAATTTGGTATTAGGGAGTCTTCGGGGTCGTCGGTGAAGAAAATGAAGCTAATTTCAGTACTTAACATGGCAAATACAATAAGGAGGACTAAAAATTTTCCATTTTTCCGATTTTGTTCAAAATTGATATGGGGGGAGGGGAGGTTCTTGAAACGTATACAAACTCAATGTGCAGGATAAAATATATCAGATCAATATCAGGTTCTATAAATATGGCTATTGGGAGGTTTTGGTGGCCTATATTAATAATCCAAAATTAATTTGAAATTCGCGATAGCCGATTTACCGTAGCAGACTAAATATCAAGAAATTAAATTATCCGTTGATTTGTTTTTTAAATAAAATATTTCTTTAATAATTTTTTTAGGCAATGCCTTTGAAAGTAGGAACTATGTTTATTTGTTTATTTATTGTGTTTTATGTATAAATAATATGTAGTTTTGTTATTTAACATTTATGTACCTCCATTAACCTGATGTACTGAATTTGGATTATTAGACTTTCCATAGAAAAATAGGCTCAGTTTTCATAAAAATAGTATTTTATTAGTATTTTAGAGATCAACAAAAGTATGTTGATAATAAAATATTTTGGTTTCCTAATGTTAGCATTAAACTTTTTGTTTTGTTAAAATCGCCCGGCATTTTGAGAAATCATCATGTACAAGCTTCTTTAATAACTATTCATCTACCTTTTCGTAAAAGAGTTAAATAGGGTGGTTTTAGGACATAATATTACCCAAAATCGTGAAAGGCTTCTGAGTATCTATTATTATTTAATTATTTATTAATGTAAAAGTAATGTTACCCGGGATTATATTCAGTTAAAATATATATCCAAAAAAATTAAACCGACTTGCTAATTTAAAAATTTACCATGATAATATGCTAGTTTATATTAAAATGTTTTTAAATTAGAACAAATGAAAGGAACTACCTAGCAACAGTCATCAATTAAAATTGACTTACTTTTACTTTTAAAACCTTCAAGTGTTTAAGCTGGCATAACTGTAGGTGACAATCGTATGAAATTTTGATTGGAACGAGAAATTTTAACCATGTCGAAATCGACTGAGCATGGAATTTACATTAAATTTGCAACATGCAAACGTTGAAAATGTAAAAAAGATCCATCTGGAGAATTTTATATCGCGTACAAGAGTTGTTAAGTGGCATTAGGTATTCACTAAAGGCAGTAAAGCCATCGAAGATGAACAATTGAAGATATCAAGGAAGGATGATTTAATAGAATTTTCATAGCTGCAATTGAGGTGGTTCTGATTGAACCCGTTATGCAAAGACATGCTAGTCGTTGGAGTTTGAATAGCATTGGCCCTGCCTTTCACTGTTCTGTTTTACAAAGTCGTAGATTATACTATGCAACAAATTATAATCTTTTTCTTCACTGGGTTAACAGTATGTAATAATAATAATGGGATAAACTAGGACTTTGCGAAACTCGCTTGCCAGGAGAGAAATGCACGACCTTAAAATTCGGTCATACCCTATTCCAGAAGAACTCAGATGAAAACAGCCATATAGGTGGGGTAGCGCTTCTGATAAATAAAAGGTTTCCCTACGAAATAACAAAATACTGCGCAGTGTCTAACAGGGTCATATACATTATAATAACTTTAAACAAAAGATACAGCCTACAGATCATACACGGATATGCACCGACGGGAAACTCAGAAGACGAAGAATCTGAAACCTTCTATGAAGATTTGGTAACGGCAAGAGGAAAAGAGAAAACACAATTCGTAATAATTACAGGAGATTTTAACGCAAAAATCGGAAAGAAAGAGCAGGGAGACATACACTATATTGGCCACTTCGGGCTGGGTGATAGGAACGAGAGAGGGGAGATGTTATACAACTACCTGAACAACGAAAACCTATTTTATCTCAATACCTTTCATAAAAAACCCAAACACGTAAGTGGACCTGGACCAGCCCAGACAAAACAACTAAAAACGAAATGGACTATATTCTCTCTAATAGGAAAAACATATGTACCGACTTGACAACACTGAATAAGTTTTATACCGGAAGCGACCACAGATTAGTACGAGCGAAGGTCAAGATACACATGAAAACAGAACGCAACAAGCTCATCAAACAAGAACGCTACCCAACCACGGAAACCCTAACACAAGAACAAATCAACTATCAAAATTAATTAGAAAAAAGATTAACACCACTAGAGACAATAAAGCAAATGCAAATAAACGAACTAGCCACGAAAATAAAAGAAACCATAAACACATCGGTAAAAAAAGTCTGCTCAAAATCAAAAATAACAAAGACCTTCAAACTACAACCAAATACCTTAAGACTTCTCAAAGAAAGACGAGAAAGGACAGCTCGAACAACAGACAATTTCAAAACTTTAAACAAGGAAGTGAAAAAGGAAATTAGAAAAGACAATAGAAATTACACTAATAAACTAATAAAAGACACAATAAGTGAAAACTGTAACATGAAAGTACTAAAAACAAAAAACTCAAGAGGCAAAACAAGAATAATAAAAATAAAAAAACGCGAAAAACGTGATCGTCCAGGACGAAAAGGAAATAAGCAGAGCCATAGAAGAATTCTACACCAAGCTATACTCGCCACACGCACAACAAGAGCAACAACGAACAAAAAGAACCATACTCAACATAGGTTCAGAGGAAATTCCAGAAGTAACAAACTCAGAGATAAGAATGGCACTAAATAAATTAAAGAACAATAAATGTGCAGGAGAAGATAAAATTACAGTAGAGATGCTGAAAATTGGCGGCAGAAAAATAGAACAAATATTGAAGATTCTATTTAATAAAATAATTGAAGAGGGAAAAATTCCACAGGATTGATATAATTCCGAAGTAATCTTAATATTCAAAAAGGGGGACAATACAAATATTGAAAACTACCGACCAATATCCCTACTATCACACACTTACAAGTTGTTAACCGAAATCATAACCAACCGCATAATAAACAAACTCGATTTTTAACAACCTGTCGAACAAGCTGGATTCAGAAAACACTTTAGCACCACAGATCACCTACACATCATAAGAATACTAATTGAGAAGTGCACCGAATATAACGTACCGCTCCATATGGCTTTTGTAGATTTCCAGAAGGCATTCGAGTCCGTCGAAATATGGGCAGTATTACAATCCTTAGAAAATGCAAGAATCTATTCAAGATACATAAACATCATAAAGAACATATACGAAAATGCAACCATTCAAATAAAAATAGACTACAAGACGAAAACGAACCCCATAAAACTACAAGGGGGAGTGAGACAAGGGGACACTATCTCACCAAAACTGTTCCCCTAGTCCTAGAGGACGTTTTTAAGGAACTTAAATGGGGCATCAAAGGTATAAACATCGACGGAATATACTTGAACCATCTCAGATTTGCTGATGACGTAATCTTAATAGCAAGTAATCTCCAAGAATTGAACGAAATGCTACAACAGCTAAATGACATCCGCATCTATAGCCCTTAAAATGAACTACAACAAAACAAAATAATGAGCCACGAACAAGCAAACATAACAATACAGAACCAGAGGGTAGAAAACGTCGAACACTATGTATACTTGGGTCATGATATCAGACTAGGGAAATCAAACCAGGATGCTGAAATAAAAAGAAGAACACAGCTGACATGGGCCGCTTTCGGCAAACTTGCATACATCCTGAAAAATAATTCAATTCCCATAAATCTAAAAAGAAAAGTATACGACACATGCATACTACCGGTGTGTACGTATGGATTAGAGACCATGTCCCTCACCAAAAAATCCGCTAAAAAATTAGAAACAGTCCAAAGAGCGATGGAAAGAAACGTGCTTGAAATATCATTAAGAGACAGGATTAGAAACACCGAGACATCGTGAAGGAGGTTGCAAAGATGAAGTGGCGATGGGCTGGTCACATAGCTCGATATGAGGACAACAGATGCACACGAAGAATCCTGGAATGGAGACCGAAGGAGACAACAAGAAGCACGGAAAGACCTCAAAAAAGATGGGTAGACATAAGGACAGTGGCGGGTAAACAGTGGATGAGATTGGCAAGGAATAGAGAAAGATGGAAACAATTGAGAGAGACCTACATCCAGGAGTGGATGGACAGAAGTTGACTTAATTAAGACTTATAAATAAACCAGTCACATAACATCGGGTTACATAGTGGAAAAGATATATTTATTTTTTCAAATCAGTTTAAATTAACAGCATGAAATCTTATTTATCAATAAAAAAAAAATAAGATTTTTGAACGATTGCCTTCCCTGTAGTAGACACTCCTCTCAGTATCCGTGTGAAGGCACCAACATATGTCTGCCAGCATGGCTGGTTCCTATCTACCCTGAACTTTGCTATTTCCTGGTGAAAACATTCGCCATGTCTATCATTAACTCGGCCCATATTTTTCGGAAAGATACTTAAACAGAAATGTAGAAAATGGATTCTTAATAGCATATTACATCCTACTTTATATAGGCATCCAGCATTATTTTTAGTTTTTCATGGAAGTCCGGTGATTTGTGGTTGCAGAGTAATTTTTTTGTGACATCGATACAAGCCAACCATTCTGTAAATATATTTTTAGTATTCACTTTCCTTACCTCTTTCAAGACAGTGACATACTTGTGCATTACTACAAATTCAAAAAATCTACACGATCCTTATGATAACAACGTCTTTCCCTTTACTTCTTTAAAATCCCAGCCTTTATCCTTTTTCTGTGGAACTAGAGCTGGATAAAGAATAGGTATTATCGATTAATTTTCTTATATCAAGCTCTACAAAAATTCCATCTTTAATTTTGGCATAACTATTTTTATGAGAAAATGAAATCCAGGCCCGTCTTTACATAGTGGTTTGACAAAATTCTTGATTATATCGACTTTGATGTGCAATGGAAGTAAAATGATTTTTTTAGGTAGCATCAATGATTCATTTTTAACATTTAACATTTTTCTGAGCAAGAACTTATCGATTTCGTAAAAGTTAGTTTTGTTTTACTTACAAGGGAACCATCGCAACCCGACCTCACTGATTTTGATCATTTTTGAATATGTTATAATACTTGAAATAATAATAAGTATGTTTTTTTTTGTCGGCTGACATCCACTTTTAAGGGGTGAAATTCACCCACAATATTAACCCTTAAAATTTCTTTTTCAATATATCTCAACATCTAATGAATATTTTTGAACAAAATCAAATCGAAAATCGAAAAAACTACCTTTTTTATAAATATTTGTGTTATATATATATATATATATATGTATATATATATATATATATATATATATATATATATATATATATATATATATATATACATACATACATATATCAAGGAGTGAACTCAAAAGAATTAGAAAAAGCATTTTTATGTTTGTTTGAAGGTCATAGACAACGATGTTTCTTGCGAAGTAGTGGATATCTGTGGGATTTCCATTGTCTTTGTTTTTGTTGAATATCATGACGTTTCGGTTAGTAGTTATTTCTAGCCGTTTTCAAGTGAAACTAAATAGATCCCTTAGCTACATGACTATTTATACTAAAAATAAATGCAGTGGAGTGTGACTGAGATGGGTGCAGTCATGCCTGCTACGGCAAAATCCCAGTTTTTTATGCTGCATCGAGTTTTTGTTTGCAATTATTAAGAAGTGGTTTCCACACTTCTCTTATATCTGAAGATGGTTTACTAAAACAACTCGAGTTCTGATATATAACCGCGGCTTCTTTGAATTTCCGTTTTCTCCAATGTTGTTCTCGGTGTAGTATTCTAGCTTCAGACCATTTTATGTGGTGTCTATGACTCCAGGCATGATTGGCGGCACCAGATTTTTCTGTTTCTCCTCGAGATATGCATTTTTGGTGTTCTTTGATCCTTACGTCAAGAGATCTCTTTGTTTCGCTAACGTAGAAATTACCACATTCACATGGTATCTGATATACATAGTTCTTCATGTCCCTTTAATTTGTTGGTTTGACCCTAGTGTGCCGACTTTTCAGAAAGTTATTGGA
Source organism: Diaprepes abbreviatus (assembly GCA_034092305.1). Lineage (NCBI taxonomy): Eukaryota > Metazoa > Arthropoda > Insecta > Coleoptera > Curculionidae > Diaprepes > Diaprepes abbreviatus. Next base: position 7,398,821 of record JASJET010000007.1, on the reverse strand, counting down.
ATTGAAAACAACGTTGATTTTATATCGTTTTCCTATCCTTCTAACTTTTTCTAAAATGCCTTTAACATAGGGGATGTTCCGTACTGGTTTTCGTTCTTCATTCCTTGTCGATATTGTCCTATTTCTGCGTTGTTCTAGAAATTTATCCACTAGATATACTGGGTATCCGTTGGCTGTCAGATTATTTTTAATGTAATCTATCTCTTTCATCAAGCTCTCGTTAGAGTTGGAGAGAGTTAAAGCTCTATCTACGAGATTTCTTATAATTCCTTGTTTGGTGTTGTTGGAGTGATTAGATGAATAATTAAGGTATTGTCCTGTGTGCGTGGCTTTTCTGTAAACCGAAGTTTGAATTTGTCTGCCATTCCTTTCAACCAAGACATCTAAGAATAGTAATTTATTTTCTACTTATTTCTCCATGGCGAGTTTAATAGTTGGGCTGATATTGTTGAGATGAAAAAGAAAGTTTGGAAGTTCTTCGTCATTTCCACTTCAAATAATAAAAGTATCGTCTACGTATCTGAGCCATAACTTTGGTTTCTTAGTTGTGGATTCAATTGCAAACGTCTCGAACCATTCCATGAAAATATTTGCGACCACCGGTGAGAGTGAAGATCCCATCGGCAGTCCATCATTCTGGATGTACAATTTTTCCTTTTCTTGAAAATAGAAATTAGTCAAACAAGTTTCCAATAAGTCCAAAATGGCGTGCGGTGGTAAAGATGTTCTTTCTGCTAAGGTCTGGTCTTCTTCAAGTTTCTTTCTTATGATTTTTAGTGACTCCTTAACTGGAACGTTGGTGTATAGGCTTTCCACGTCAAAGCTAATAAAATGGTCTTCCGGTTGTACTTCTATTTCACGTATAATTTCTACGAAATATTGCGAGTTCTTAACCCAGTACGATGTATTTCCTTGTAATGGTTTCAGGATTGGAAGAAGAAATTTGGCAAGTTCAGAAGTTGGAGAGTTCCAGGAGTTCGGAGAGTTCCAGGAACTCGTGATAGGTCGTAAGGGCATGTCTTGCTTATGTATTTTCGGGAGTCCATAAAGATGTGGAGTTTTGCTATGGTGTGGGGTCAAGTCCGGATTCTCTCAGGAATATATCGTTCATGTTTCTTAAGAACGCGATAAATTCTTCCTTCAATCGCAGATGTGGGATCTTTAGAAAGAGATGTATAATTTCCTTTCCTTAAAACTTCGTCAATTTTTTGATTGTATGTCTCAGCATTCATTACGACTGTAGCATTTCCTTTATCCGCTGGTAGAATTTTAATACTGGAGTCCTTCTGTAGGTTAGCTAGGGCAGTTTTCTCGTCTTTGCTGATGTTTGGTTCGGTTTTTCTAGATTGAGATGGCTGTTGTCGTTCTTGTCTGCTCACATAAAATGGTCTGAAGCTAAAATACTACACCGAGAACAACATTGGAGAAAACGGAAATTCAAAGAAGCCGCGGTTATATATCAGAACCCGAGTTGTTTTAGTAAACCATCTTTAGATATAAGAGAAGTGTGGAAATCCCTTCTAAATAATTGCGAACTAAAACTAAATGCAGCATTAAAAAAATGGGATTTTGCCGCAGAAGGCATGACTGCACCCATCTCAGTCACACTTCACTGCATTTACTTTAGTATAAATAGTCATGTAGCTAAGGTATTTATTTAGTTTCACTTGAAAACGGCTAGAGATAACTACTAGCCGAAACGTCGTAATATTCAACAAAAATAAAGACAATGGAAGTCCAACAGATATCTACTACTTCGCAAGAAACATCGTTGTCTATGACCTTCAGACAAACACTAGAAGCCCGGTACAAGTGACAAATCTCGAGGCAAAGAGAAATCCAAGATTAAGCTTACAAAAGAGGAGACGCACATCCAGTTTCTACGACAAGCACGAGATCAGGGAATAATATCAGATGGTTTTCGTATAAAACCTCCAGTTCCAAGACAACGGGCAAACAGGATATTGGAAAATGCTAGTAAGGCATTAATACGTTCACAGATAAACTATCATCGTTTCAAGAAGGCAACACTACTAGAGGACATTCGCCAACGGTTCGAAGAAATTGAAGAATATACATTAAAAGAAGACTACGCCCCCATCCTAAGAAAAATTGACGCTACTTGTGACAAAGTGAGAACAAAACAAGAAATCATACACCAAAAGAAATTTTCCAAATACCAGAGCAGACAAGAACGACAACAGCCATCTCAAAGCCAGAGGACAATTGTTAATATATCTGCTAAGGAATTAACCTCATCGGAAAACTCACTACTTGTCAATGGTTTGAACTTCACGGTTGCTCCAAAAGAGGTTCCCATTCTCGATATAATTAGTGCCGCAGACTCAGCGAACATCGAAGACCCTTTTGCAGATGAGTTCAGGTGGAAAATAAGAGAAACTCTACAAAAATCTAGAAAAACCGAACCAAACATCAGCAAAGACGAGAAAACTGCCCTAGCTAACCTACAGAGGGATTCCAGTATTAAAATTCTACCAGCGGATAAAGGAAATGTTACAGTCGTAATGAATGCTGAGACATACAATCAAAAAATTGACCAGAGGGATTCCAGTATTAAAATTCTACCAGCGGATAAAGGAAATGTTACAGTCGTAATGAATGCTGAGACATACAATCAAAAAAGTGACGAAGTTTTAAGGAAAGGAAATAATACATCTCTTTCCAAAGATCCCACATCTGCGATTGAAGGAAGAATTTATCGCGTTCTTAAGAAACATGAACGGTATATTCCTGAGAAAATCCGAACTCAGTTGACGCCACACCATAGCAAAACTCGACATCTTTATGGACTCCCGAAAATACATAAGCAAGACATGCCCTTACGACCTATCACGAGTTCCTGGAACTCTCCGAACTCCTGGAACTCTCCAACTTCTGAACTTGCCCAATTTCTTCTTCCAATCCTGAGACCATTACAAGGAAATACATCATCCTGGGTTAAGAACTCGCAACATTTCGTAGAAATTATACGTGAAATAGAAGTACAACCGGAAGACCATTTTATCAGCTTTGACGTGGAAAGCCTATACACCAACGTTCCAGTTAAGGAGTCACTAAAAATCATAAGAAAGAAACTTGAAGAAGACCAGACCCTAGCAGAAATAACATCTTTACCACCGCACGCCATTATGGACTTATTGGAAAGTTGTTTGACTAATTCCTATTTTCAAGAAAAGGAAAAATTCTACATCCAGGATGATGGACTACCGATGGGATCTTCACTCTCACCGGTGGTCGCAAATATTTTAATGGAATGGTTCGAGACGTTTGCAATTGAATCCACAACTAAGAAATCAAAGTTATGGCTCAAATACGTAGACGATACTTTTATTATTTGGAGTGGAAACGACGAAGAACTTCGAAACTTCCTTTTTCATCTCAACAATATCAGCCTAACTATTAAACTCACCATGGAGAAAGAAGTAGAAAATAAATTATCATTCTTAAATGTCTTGGTTGAAAGAAATGGCAGATAAATTCAAACTTCGGTTTACAGAAAAGCCACGCACACAGAACAATATCTTAATTATTCATCTAATCACTCCAACAACACCAAACAAGGAATTATAAGAAAACTCGTAGATAGAGCTTTAACTCTCTGCAACTCTAACGAGAGCTTGATGAAAGAGATAGATTACATTAAAAATGATTTGACAGACAATGGATAAATTTCTAGAACAACGCAGAAATAGGACAATATCGACAAGGAATGAAGAACGAAAACCAGTACTGAACATCCCCTATGTTAAAGGCATTTCAGAAAAAGTTAGAAGGATAGGACAATGGAAGTCCAACAGATATCTACTACAAAAAAAGCATTTTTGTTAACAATATCGATTATTAGTGTTGGCGTGTATCGGGATTTTTCAAATAAACACCCCTAAATATCGTTAACAACCCCTTACAATAATGAGAGATGGCACTGCTTGCATTAGATTTTATATTTTGTCTGATATAATTTGCTTAAAGGATTTCTTTTCTTTGTCGAGGTGCGCTTGCCTACTCTGTCCTCACGAGAACCAATAAGTTCGCAACCGATCTACACATGACGGTACACTACCATGCGAAATGCTTCCAACATGTTCTGATATTCTTGCGATCTCAAATAGTGCTTTTTCTCTAACCCTGTTAGAAAAAGTACGTCTGTCCTTATAGTAAAAGATTTTTTCAGTTGCTTGAGAACTAAAATAGTTTATCTTATATAATTGTAATTATACACCCAACTGCAAAGTATATTACTCCACTTTTGGTATATTTAAAAAAAAATGAAGTTTAGAGTTAATAATGTATCTGAAACCACTGTTTCGTTTCCTAAATGCAAGTAGAACGACACTTCTCTAACTGTAAATTGATTCCTAGAGTGCTGTTATATCATTATACACGGCCATCACTTTTTAACCGACTTCTAAAAGAAGGAGGTTCTCAATTCGTCGAGTATGTATTTTTTTTTTATGTACGTACACCGATTACTCTGGAACGGCTGCACCGATTTGAATGAAATTTTTTACGTTACGTTCAGAAAGTTGCTGTGGTGATCCCATATTTTTTTAGATGAAATTGGTGCAGTAGAATCCAAGATGGCGCTTACAATATGGCGGCCAAAAAAATTAATTTTGTTCGATTTTCTCCAAAATTGGTATGGAGGAATTTTCGGGGTTGAACCCAACGAATCTGAAATTATTTTAAAAAAATTCGCGATGACGGATTCAACATGACGAGCAAAAAAATTTAATTTTGTCCGATTTTCTCCAAAATTGGTATGGGAGAGTTTTCGGAGTCACACATGACATATCCAAAATTATATTTAAAAAAATTCAACATGGCGGATCCAATATAACGGACTAAATAATCAATTTTGTCCGATTCTCTCCAAAATGGGTAAAGGGGAGTTTTCGAGGTCTCACATAATAAATCTTAAATTATTTTAAAAAAATTCAATATGGCGGATCTAATATGGCGGACGAAATAATTTAATTTTGTTCGATTTTCTCCAAAATTGGTATGGGGAAGTTTTCGAGGTCGCACATAACGAATTCAAAATATTTTTTAAAAATTGAATATGGTGGATCCAATATAGCGGACAAAAAAATCAATTTTCTCCAATTTCCTCCAAAATTGGAACGGGGGAGTTTTCGGGGTCACACATGACGAATCTAAAATTATTTTTAAAAAATTCAATATGGAGTATCCATTATGGTGGATAAAAAATTAATTTTTACCGATTTTTTCCAAAATTGTTATGGGAGAGTTTTTTGGATAGCACATTACGAATCTGACATTATTTAAAAAATAAATAAATATGGCGGATCTAAGATGACGGATTAAAGATTCTTCATCTCTTGATTTTGTGTAAAGTCAGTATAGGGGGATTTTTGTTAGTGTTAATTACGAAATTAAAATAATGTTTGAAAAACTCAAGTTGGCAGAATCAATATGGTGTCCTAAAAATTTTACATTTTTCGACTTTCTCCAACACTGATATAGAGGGTTTTTGAGGATGTAAATTATGAATTTAAGAGTATTTTTCAGGATTCAATATGGCGAATGCAATATCACCGACTAAAGATTTTACATTTTTCGACTTTGTTCAAATGAGGAACTGAATCGTTCCTGAAGATGTAAATAGCAAATATAAAATTATTTTAAGAAAATCTAATACGTCAGATGCAATATGACCGTTTAGAAATTTTTTTTGGGGGTGGGGGTGGTGTATCACGAATATGAAGTTAATTTTTTACAACTATTAGGTTAATAAGATACAATATGAGGAACTAAAAATTTTACATTTTCCAGTTTTATATAAAATTGATATTGCAGGGTTCTTGGGCGTATACAAAGTCAATACAAAATATATCGGGCTAAGAAATTTACGTCTCAAATTCTTTAAATATCAATATTGGAAGGTTTTGGGGTCTAATCTAAAATTAATTTAAAATTTAAGATAGTGGATTTACTATGACAGACTAAATATTTGTTTGACACAATTTCATTGGTATTTGGAGAACTCTAAGAATCAAAGAATTTTTAGTGGTTCATTTTAGGGTGATTTACAATTCTGGATAAAATGGATATTTTTTTGCCATCTTGGAGTCATTGCGAGGTACACTAATCTCGATTAGCACTAAGATCAAATAATTTATGAATATCATAACGAATTCAAAACTAAAAATCGAAAAATAAAATTTTTATAAAAAAATTGAACCGACTTCTAAAAGTGCGCTAAAAAGTGAAAAGTAACTATAAATTTTTATATGAAATTGAAATTTTTGAAGTTGGCGCCAAATTATTTCCAAATGAAATAAATAACTACTATATATACAAATTATTAGTTATTTTTCACTTTTTAGCGCACTTTTAGAAGTCAGTTCAATTTTTTGATAAAAATTTTATTGCTTTTGCGTTTCTAGCAGAGTCGGTGCAGCATCCTCTTTGATAGTTGTTGTGGAATAGTGGCATATTTCGACTTGTGATATTTTTCATGAATGAAGATGAGTTAATTGTTATACATTGTATTATCATAATTATAGACCGTCAGCTGTCCATAAGGTGAAATTTTTTTGTCTGCTCTTTAGAGAGCTAAAAGATCTAAGTGAGTTTATGAAAAGAGTTCATGGGATCAACCCTGGTAGCCCTTTCGAAAATTTGAAAAATCGATTTTCATTTGCAAAAAAATCTATTTTTTCCAAATCTCAAATTGTCTGCCATTAAAGTGAAAGGGTAGTCACCCAAATTGAATTCACGAAAAAAAATGACAGAGAAGTTGTAATGGTCGAAGGGGTGGAAACGTAGGGGTGAACTTACAAAAAAAAAATCAAAAAAATCCTGATTTATTTTCGTCTGCCAATAATCAATATGAAAAATAAAGTAACAAATTGTGTGTAAAAAAAATGGCAGATGGTTTACCCATCACGAAATTTTTTTACAGGTGGAAAATTATGAGAAAATTTCGATCAAGTTTCCACGATCAGAATCTACATAAAACTAAGACTCACGTATATCTGCATTGGCAGACAAGTACAGTGCATAGCAAATTTATAAATAAATAAAAAAGTTTTGAATAAGACAGAAAATTTCCCTGATAAGTTATGTCTCCCATTTTGTATTTCGATTAAAGATATCATAAAATGTTCATATCTACATTGGCAGACAAGTCGTTATTTTTGCGATATTTTCAACGTGTTTAAAATTCTTCGATTTTAAATGAATTAAACGCTATTTTTTTATTCATGATGCAACAAACATTTAATTTAAGCTGTTATAATCTCATCAAAGTTAAACTAGACAAAAACAAAGCAGATATTTTATTTGTGTATAAGACGAAAAGTACCACTTTCTCTTAAGTAATTTATTTTAACAAATTTCAAAGTCACAGAAATGAAGATTTGTACGGAATTATATTTCTACGTCTGCCTGTGTAACTTTTTAGCCATATTTATTGTTAAAAATGTTGATTTTTAACCAAAATACAAAATAGTAGACCAAAAAACAAAATCAGGGAAATTTATTCATAAACATGAATCCTGCGTGTTGTAACATATGTTTTTAAGTATTAACTTTTTTATTTATTTATAAATTTGCGAAGCGCTGTACTTGTCTGCCAATGTAGGTAGGAACATTTTATGATACTTCTAATCGAAAAACAAAATAACAGAAAAAATAAATCAAGGAAAATATAAAATTTTTTTGTCGAATTTTCCTTTGTCTGTCACAATTTTTCCAACTTCCAATTTGTCTGCCAAATTTATAGCCCTCATAAATTAATATTATCTTGAAGTAGCCACATCGGCAGACAAATTCTGATCGTGAAAACGTGGTCGCAATTTTCTTATAATTTTCAACCGAAAAAAAAAAGATTTCGTTATGGGCAAACCGTCTGCCATTTTTTACACACAATTTGTTACTCTATCTTTAATATTGTTCGTTGACACACGAAAATAAATCTGGATTTTTTCGATTTTTTTTTTGTAAGTTCACTCCTACGTTTCCACCTCTTCAACCATTGCAACTTGTCTGTTATTTTTTTTTCCGTGAATTCAATTTGGGTGACTACCCTTTCACTTTAATGGCAGACAATTTGAGATCAGGAAAAAACAGATTTTTTTTTGCAAATAAAAATTGTTTTTCCAAATGCTTTAAGGGGCTGCCATTGTTGATCCCATGGACTCTTTTCACGAACTTACTTAGATCTTTTAGTCCTCCAAAGGGCAGACAAAAAAAAATGAGTCCATTTCACCTTATGGACAGCTGACGATCAGAGTCGTATCACTATTCATCTTAACAATTAGTTGTGTTGTTGGATTTATAGTGTTTTGAGTTTGATTCATTATTTCTGACCGAATACACTAAGGTTCTTGTTATCAAAAAAATTTAATTTGTTAAGTTTTGAGATACAGCAATATTCTTCTTCTTCTTCTAGGTAGAACCAAGTTCTGATATCTACACAATGCCTCATCGATTCTCGTTTGGGGTCGAAATCCAGCTGTCTCTCCATCTTTTGGGGGGCCGTCCAGGCGGCCGTTTGGTGTTTGGTTTCTCTCTCATCACGATTTTTGCTAGTCTGTCATCGTCCATTCGTTCCACGTGATCTCTCCACTGCCTACGACGGTTTCGAATCCACTTCACAACATCCCCCACTCCGCTGTCCTCGTGTATTTTTGCGTTTCTTATTCTCTTAAACTTGTTCCCGTGATCATTTTCAGTGTTTTCATTTCTGTGGTTCTCATAATTTGTTTTGCCTTTGTTGTTTCATTTCTCGGTGATGTTTTAAATTGGTCTAAAAATGTCAGCTTCCCAAATATGAAAACAGAATTTTTTTATCGGAAATCACAAAAAAGTTATTTAATTTGTTTACAAGGTAAAAATAATAGTGGTTTTCTATTGAAATTTAAACACATTTAAAATTAATTTTGCTCAATTCCATGTGATACTTCTTATAGAAGAAGACTTCCTATTTCATGAGATGTGCTCAGAATCGGTGTATCTTCATCGATGGAGCTAGAATGTTATTGCAAAATTCGCTCGCCTGTGATAAACAAATTAAATTTTGCACAAACTATTTGATGAATCTATCTGAAATTTTTACCACATATTAAGCACTAAAAGACTAAACTTTTTACGTAACAACAAAGTCGTAGGTTGCATTTAGCAATAGTTATTGTTAATTGAATATTATAACAATTTTGGCCTTGTTTTGCATTTTTCTCAACAACAAATAAAAATATCGAGATCGGTAAAAAAACAATTTACAGGTTTTTCAATTCTCTACAAAACGGCTATTCCATTTTGTCCAAAAATTTCTTTAGTTTTTGCTGGTAAGCAAAAAGATGCAAAAAATGCATTTCTTGCCCTTTAATTGTTTACAAAAAGTTTATGACACAAAATCTTGCGCAGAAAACATATACGGTTTATTTCTATAGGCCTATATTAACCGAAAATCCGGGTCTCTGCCTGGATGATTAAGTGTCCCGGCAAAATGCTTATTTGAATGATGTATTTCTGTTGGGTCACCGATTCGAAATATTCTGAAAGACAAACATTTTGACAGCACTCTATCAGTTATTGAAAAATATGCTTGGCATGAAATGAAATAATTTATTAGCCATAAAACTGATACTTCAGAATTGGTTTCGTCTACAGTATACAATTAAATAAAAAATATATACATAGCATACCTTAAAGCTAGAAAAAACCAGAAACAATTGTATTAGTTAGTATCATTAGATACTTGTTATAATATAAAAAATGTAAAATAACTTAATCTAATATTTAATAATAAAAACCACAGATTAAAATCCTAAAGCAACTAATGGGAAAGAAAAAAATAAAACGATAAGAACACAATCCGTAGCACTGGTCAGCGAACGACGCAACGAAATAATCACTCAGTACACAGTAAAAGAGTCAGTACATCCTACAGGCTTAAGTATTCGTTAAAAGAATAAAATGACTCCTGAACAAGAAATTTTTTTATTTCTGTTTTGAATTTATTACTGTTTGATATGTTTTTTAATTTTGCAGGCAATTTGTTAAACAGAATAATGAAATTATAAATTGGGGATTTCTCAAAGAATGCCGTTCTATGTTTATGTATGCTAAGAATGTCACTATTTTGTGTATCATATCTGTGACCCTGGCCAAGAGTTTTAAACTCTGAGTAATTTTGTTTTAGATATAAAACGCATTTTAGAATATAAATAGAGTAAAAGGTCAAAATGCTGTTTTCCTTAAAAATGGGTCTACACGAATCCGTCGGCTTAAGACCAAATATCAACCTCAGTATTATTTTCTGAGCCAGAAACACTCTATTCACCTCACACCCTCTTCCCCAAGACATGACATTGCTTGACAGATGACTGTATGCCAAAGAATAATACACAGTCAGCAATCCAGTCCGGTCCAGAGATGACCTCATCTGCAAAATAGCAAAGAAGGCAGAATTTAATTTTTTACAAACATGTTCGATACGGGAAAAGAAATGCAGCGATTCATCAAGCCATGTGCCTAAAAATTTAGTATAAGCTGAGGTTTCAATATTATATGTTTCTTTATCCTCTACCAGCAATGGTTTTTTAATATTGAAATTTATATATACAGTCTTTGTTGGGTTTATTAACTGATTACGCTGACACCAAATCTCCAGCTCCTCACATACCCCTTCCGCTGTACGCAACAGCTCCTCTGGGGCATCCGCAGATATAGCTATCGTGGTATCATCAGCAAACATAACCAACTTTCCCCTACTGATGAATCTAAGTAGGTCGTTAACATAAATCATAAACAAGAGCGGCCCCAAAACTGACCCCTGCGGCACACCCAAGGCGATTTTTTGCAATCTGATTTACTTTTTTGGTATCGAACAAATATACTCCTATCAGACATATACGAATTGATGAGTTTTAGGATATTTCCTCTTATGCCCGAAGCAAAGAGCTTTCTCAATAAGAACTCTTTACTCACAGTATCAAACGAACTTGTTAAGTCAAACATTAGACACATCACATACTTGCCCCTGTCGAGCTCTGCATATACAAAATTAAGTAAATCACAGCATGCTGTCTCGATGGATTTGTTCTGTCTGAAACCATGTTGGCAAGGAGTAATAATTGAATTCTGGTTAAAAAAATTTATCAAATTTTCGTATATTATTTTTTCAAAAACTTCAGAAAATACACAGTATAGATATTTGCCTGTAATTGGCCGGGTTGTGAGGATCATCCTTTTTATATATTGGCGTAACTGTCGCCTGCTTTAGTATTTGAGGGAAAATGCCCTCTGAAAGTGATCTGTTTATTAAATATGTCAAGAGAAGTGCGACAGATTCTGAAATTAATTTTAAAATTTGAGGACTTATACTATCGGAACCTGAGGACTTTCGCCTCGTGATCACTAATTTTTTCGAAAATAAAAAGCTGATAATTACGTTACTCTTGTTGAAAATGTGCTGACATCGTATCAAAAAATGGGTTGAAATATGTCTCTTAAGATCCATTTCCTACACTCACATCTAGGCTTTTTCCTGACAACTACGGAACTGTAAGTGATGAGCACAACGAACGCTTTCATCAGGATAATCAACAATGAAAAAAAGGTACCAGGGAAAGTGAAATGCTCCCATGCTTGTCGACTACTGTTGGACTCTTGTTTGAGATGCTCCAGAAACAATTCACAAAAGAAAAGCAAAAGACAGGATATTTAGTGTCTCTACAAGTGTAAAAGTTCGTATTTTTATCATTTTGTTAAAAATAAAATAAAAAAAACTTATTCTTATAAATTACAACTAAGATTTTTGTGATCAGCGCCCCAAAATTTATAAGAAAAAATGCAATTTCATACACGATACAACAAATAAACTAGAATTTGTTGCCTAGTGTAATTTGATACAATTTAACATGTTTTTATTTTTGTTTTATTGTACATATAATTTATTTTACCATAATGATACTTTTCATAACTAATAAACGTCCATAAATATATTTAAGTCAGCGATTCTCAACCTTCAGGGCGATTCTTAGAGAAAGTTATCATAGGGGACTTAATTTACTACTTGTATGACGATGTTGGACTTGTAATGGTGTAACAAGACAAAAAAAAATGAATAAAAGAAATTTAGTTGGAACTCTAAAAATTAAAACTGGTATTTCAAATACTGAAAGGTTAAGAAACGCTGCCTTAACCTACCTGTTACATTTAGCACCACTACTAGCACGACACTTGAAACACATAGCAAAAATCTAAACAGTCTGCCAAGTTTGACGGTGTTCTGGTAAACTTCGCAAGGTGCATCATCATTTTTAGCCTTATCCTTTAATTCAACTTCATCAAATAACTCCAATACATGGTTTTTGTAATATATTATTATTTTTACTACTATTTTTGTTGCATTCACCACTATGCTGAAACTTTTTAATATTATCTCACTCTCATAACCCTGTATTATTAACCTTAATAATTCTATAATGATAGTGAAATACAAAAATGCAAGGTTCATTTTCATTATTAAGGAATATAAAAAATATATTCTTCTAAAAATTGGATTTGTAAAGAAGTTTTTGGGCCATATTCCAGCACCGATCATGGGCCATTTTGCTACATTTATAACTCGATCTTTTTTTTCATATCCCATTTTACCTAAAAACCTTCCACAAAACTCTATACGTAAGAAGTAATATTGGTTTGATTATATTTTCTCTTTTAACACTTCGTGTTATAAATATTAAATGCCATGTTCTACTCGCCGGCTTTGAGTGTTATTATTTATATCTTCTAGTGGTTTTAAATAATGCAACAGAATATAAATATTCCACTCGATTTTACAAGAAGTATTTATTTAAGCCTTTACAATGACGATATTCACAACAAGTTTATTAATAATTGTTTATCTACTATCTTTTAGAAGGGTTAAAGAAGATGATTCTATAAATAATGTTGCTGAAAACCTTTTAATATTCATGAACATTTTACTGTTGTATGAATTTAACGTCTGACAAAAATTATACTCACAAAAGCATATATTAACCGAACTAATTCGAAGAATTTTTATTTCAAATAAAGAAAGACTACTTGAGATATCAGGTTAATTTTTATTTTCAAATAAGTATATTTCATAATATTTCCAAAGATTATTATAGCTAGCGCTATAGATATTCTGCGTCGTGTTAAATTTTTGTTAACCTCTATGGAGCCAGACGATTTAGGATGGGGCTCCAGCGGGCCGGATGTAGCGTAATGGAGCTTCGCCGCGACCAAAATTTGAGCCTCGCTATTTCGATGCCCCAAGGAACCTGTCTCGTCTGTCGATCCGGAAAAAATATAATTGATTTTCATTCTGAATGTTCTACTTGTTTGTTATGATTTGCCCTGCCATTTATTTCGTTTTATTTTAAATAGTTTACCGAAACTGGAAGAATTTGAATAGGCTTCAGAACGGATATTCCGATGTTAAAAATAATTTTATTGCCAGGAAAAATTAAAATAAATAAAATATTTATTCCTGTATAAATACGTATATATTTTGGTTATCGTTTGGAATGTAAGACATATATATATATATATATATATATATATATATATATATATATATATATATATATATATTTATATGGCTTTTACGGATTCTTCTGTGTGAGATGCAATAGCAGTGGATATATCCAAATTATACTGTTGTAGTGCTGAAATCACATCAACAAACATACAACTATATGCAACACTTCGTTCCATCATATCCATGTTACAGGTTGCACAGTTTGAATAAGATGCTCCAGAACACAATCCATCCTATTCCCCAACCATCGAAATGATGACCTACTTGTACCACCATATCAAGAAGAAAGTCAAGACTTACCATCCCCGCTACGGTGATACGGCAGATGTATATGTTTCGTCTTTACTAGACTCATCAAGGTGCCAACATGCACCTGTTTGTGTAAATAACAGATTGGAAGGAAGCATGCAACACTGACTTTTCACCGGATGGCATATATATGTTTATGAGGCTTTCACGGATTCCTCCATGTGAGAGGCAATAGCAGTGGATATATCCACATTATGCTGTTATAGTGCTGAAATCACATTCAACAAACGGAGTTGCATATAGTTGTGCTATTGCATCTCACACGGAGGAATCCGTGAAAAACGCATATATATATATATATATATATATATATATATATATATATATATATATATATAATAAAATAGAATAAAATATTTGGCGAAGCGGACGTGAAAATTTGTCAATCTACATGATTCTCGTATTAAAAAGTGCGGAGCACTCCAAAGTATGGAATAACTCCGGGTCCGACAGATGGCGACAGCGCTGTTTCGTCCTAATATGGGACTCGTCAGGCCACCGCAGTCGGTACAAACCATCATCTCGCCTTTGCATCGTATAAGCCATACTTATAATCAAAATACGGCAAATAAGACGACAGATGTCGCCTTTGTCGTCTTATTTGCCGTATTTTGATTATAAGTATGGCTTATACGATGCAAAGGCGAGATGATGGTTTGTACCGACTGCGGTGGCCTGACGAGTCCCATATTAGGACGAAACAGCGCTGTCGCCATCTGTCGGACCCGGAGTTATTCCATACTTTGGAGTGCTCCGCACTTTTTAATACGAGAATCATGTAGATTGACAAATTTTCACGTCCGCTTCGCCAAATATTTTATTCTATTTTATTTTAAATTACACGGGCAAAAACTTATCTACATATTTATATATATATATATATATATATATATATATATATATATATATATATATATATATATATATATATACGCCATCCGGCATGCTTCCTTCCGATCTGTCCTTTGCACAGACAGGTGCATGTCGGTACCCTGATGAGTCTAGTAGAGACGAAACATGTACTTCTGCAGCATCGCTGCGCCGCTGCCGTAGTGCTGCGGTGCTGGAGTATGATGGAAGCAATCCGTTAAGAAGACCGGCACTGCCAAAAATTAATTCATCCAAAAAATTGGGTGCCATGTTGGACATCATGAACAATCGGATTTTACCAGCTTATGTTTCAGATGCTTACACTCTGGAGTCCTTGCATATGACTATCTACTGTGCCGCGACTGCTAAAGCTAGAGCTTTAGAAATTAAAGTTACAACAGAGCGCCGATCAGCAAGAACAGAACCCAACACACCACCATGGGAAGAACGTCTAAATAAGAAAATTGAAAATCTTCGAATAGATATAGGACAGCTGACGGAGTATATCAGGGGCACAAGAACAAGTAGACTGCAAAGGCGAATTGAAGAAATCATGAATCGTGTCCGATATCATTCGCAACAAGACCCAGCGAATGTTACTGCTCAGCAATGCCTTGATACGCTTAAACAGAAGCTCTCTGTTATTGCAGGACGGCTAAAGAGATATAAGACCAGCAATAACCGAAAACGCGACAATGCGCTCTTCCAACGATCAGAAAAGACTTTCTACCGTAAGCTAAACTCCCCACCTAATATAGCAGATATCCCAATAGAAAGCAGGTAGAAGAGTTCTGGGGAAACCAACTTTCCACACCAGCCAATTGTAACATCGCAGCTGGTTGGATCAATGAAGAACACCAAATCTGCCAAGACTACAGCCATATGTAGTTTGAGCCATTTACCACCGAGGAAATTTCAAGAATAATCAAGGAATCCCATAACTGGAAATCTCCAGGTCTCGACGGGATCCAGAACTACTGGCTCAAAAAGTTCTGGTGTATGCACCGTCAGCTGGCTCATCTTATTAATGATGTTTTTCTTAACCCAGCAAAAATGTCATTGTTCTTGACAGAAGGTATTACGTACCTCCTACCAAAGGACCAACACAACACACATGACCCAGCTAAGTATAGACCAATCACCTGCCTTCCCACACTGTATGAAGTGATCACCTCCTGTTTGACCCAACGCATCTATGCACATTGTGAGCAAAATAACATCATTGCAACTCAACAGAAAGGATGCACGAGGGAAGCAATGGAATGCAAGGAACAATTGATTGTTGACTCTGTCATATGTAACCAAGCTTGTACCAACCGAAGAAACCTCTTTGCTGCCTACGTGGATTATAAAAAGACCTTCGACTTAGTGCCACATGAGTGGCTCAAAACTATATTGAGAATGTACAGGGTCGATAATAATTTTGTTTTCTTTTTAGAACGCATCATGTCTACCTGGAGAAATAGGATTCAATTGCAAGTGCCATCCAGCGACACTATCCAAACTAACATCATTCCGATACGAAGGGGAATATTTCAAGGCGATTCACTTAGCCTATTGTGGTTTTGCCTTGCAATGAACCCACTATCACGCCGTTTGAACTCCACCAGATACGGCTTTAGTATTAGAAATAACAACGAAGAGGTAGTAAGAGTGAATCATCTTCTATACATGGATGATCTTAAACTGATGACTGCTACAAGAAACCAGTTTTAACAAATGCTTCAAATTGTAGAGTTCTCCGGGGATATCGGAATGCAATTTGGACTTAACAAGTGCCGTATTTTGAACACCGTTAAAGGAAAGATACAACCGGGGGCTCTTGAAATGCAGAACGGTGAAACTATAGCTGCAATGGAAGCAGACCATGGCCCTATGAAAGCCGAATTGACAACCAAATTTGTCAGAAGGGTAAGCCGGGTATTACGAACTAACTTAAACAGTAGACATTTGTTTAAAGCTCTCAACACGTATGCTTGCTCTGCGCTAAGCTACACTTTTGGAATTGTAAAATGGAGCAGGACGGACATCCAAAACCTGCATAGAAAAATACGGATACTCCTAACAAAAGCATAAAAACATCACCCTCGGAGTGCTATTGAACGTATAATGCTTCCAAGACACCAAGCAGGAAGAGGATTGGTGGATATTGGTAAGCAGCTCGATCAACAAATAATAAAATTTCATTCATATTTCCACAGGTTAGCGGATACTTCCACACTACATCGAGCAATATGCGAGGCAGACGATTCCACGCCGCTACAGTTGAAGAAACAAGATATTACTTCTCACCACCAAACAGAGCAAGAGAAGTTACAAACCTGGCTACAGAAGCTACTTCATGGACGGCATCCAAATGAGGTCAATCAGGACAATGTCGACAACTCAGCGTCGAACTACTGGTTGATTTCAAGACAGATGTTTCCGGAAACAGAGGGCTTCTTGTTAGCTATCCAAGACCAGGTTATTCCGACGAAGAACTATCGGAAGTTCATCATTAGAGATCCCTTAATAGAAAATGACCAATGCAGATATGGCTGTCGAACATCGGAGACAATTTAGCACATAACTGGAGGATGCCAAGCGTTTGCCGCAACCGAGTATAAGGAAATACACGACTCAGCCGCTAAGATACTCCACCAAGAGTTAGCAGAAAAGTTAAACCTATTACACGTAGGAAAAGTGCCTTTACAAGTACAATCCGGAGCCTATTCTGGAGAACAACCAGTTCAAGTTATATTGGGACCGAACGGTTCTGACGGATCAGACAGTAGCTCATAACAGACCAGACATTATACTAATAGATAAAATTTCTAGGCGAACTACACTAATCGACATTGCTATACCTAATAAAAACAACCCAAGGCCAAAATACAACGAGAAGATCGCCAAATACAAAGATCTGGACGTCCAAATCCGAAGACAATGGGTAATGAACAGCGTCCAAACGATTCCCATAATACTGTCAACAACTGGAGTGATACCAAAGAACCTCCTGCAGAACATCTAGGGACTTGGCCTTAGTGAGCATCTGTATAAACCTATGCAGAAAGCAGTTCTCCTTGTAACCGCGAGAACCGTCCGAAAGTTCGTAGGAAATACAGCAGACAACGTCACCTAGAACCCGATAACATGGAAAGAGTTC
Organism: Diaprepes abbreviatus; assembly: GCA_034092305.1. NCBI lineage: Eukaryota > Metazoa > Arthropoda > Insecta > Coleoptera > Curculionidae > Diaprepes > Diaprepes abbreviatus. Next base: position 7,380,936 of record JASJET010000007.1, on the reverse strand, counting down.
CCATAAAGCTTCATACTTTTGGTGTCTTTGTATGCCTGGTATGAGTGAATAATCCCTGGAGGGAGTGCGAAGCCGTTTGGCTTGAAAATCATAATAATCAAAAGTAAAATGTTCACAATAATTAAGAATATTACGTTTACTACTACAAATTAACAGACTTCAATGTTAAATACTAATAACTTACCTGATGCAAAGTGTTGCTTTTACATGACTTAGAAGTTAGTCGGCGTAAACACGACTAAAATCAGCTGTGAAAACAAAATGGCTTACTTTTTATTTATTGGCATTGACAACTCGATAACTTGGAAAAATAAACTAAGTGAGTTTTGTTTCATTGAGTATATTTTATAAAAATAAAAAAAAGTTCATCGACCCCAAAAATCCCGTTTTTTTTTTAAAATTCAATCCCGAAAATCTTGGAACTGTAAAAGAGCCGGAATCCCGAAATCCCGGAGTCCGGGATCTCGGGTTTATATCCCATATTTACAATATAATTTTAATGGAAGCTCGTCATAACATTTGGTTTAGTTACAGATTTCTGATACACTAAATTTTTGCTCTTTTTTAACTAATTTTATTTTATATTAATAAGAAATCAAACAAATGCTCTTAATGTAACTCAAGTTTATTAAAAACTAAATCAAAATAATAAAATAATGGTGATAAGGCAGATGTATATGTTTCGTCTCTACTAGACTCATCAAGGTGCCAACATGCACCTGTTTGTGTAAATAACAGATTGGAAGGAAGCATGCAACACTGACTTTTCACCGGATGGCATATATATGTTTATGAGGCTTTCACGGATTCCTCCATGTGAGAGGCAATAGCAGTGGATATATCCACATTATGCTGTTATAGTGCTGAAATCACATTCAACAAACGGAGTTGCATATAGTTGTGCTATTGCATCTCACACGGAGGAATCCGTGAAAAACGCATATATATATATATATATATATATATATATATATATATATATATATATATATATATATATATATATATATATATATACAGGTCTGGAAAATCCAAACCGGAACCTGGACGTTTCTTAAGTAAGAAAAAGAAAATACTATATTATTCATCAAATCAGAATGAGACAGAAGAATAAGCATCGTAAGCATCGGCATACGTGTAAATTACCAGTTTGGCCCTAGGGTGAGGGGTAATACAATGCTGGCGCAGTCAGAGCGGGCGGCAGCATACGCCACGCCCTAGCACAGCAAGAGGATTCCAAGTTATTTGCTTGCATTCAGGCCGTCGAAGCGTAAGTACCGTGTTTCACGCCAAATTTTTTTGTTACAATGGTAGTTTATTCCACGGAGCAAAAAGAGCAGATTATTAAGTTGTACTATTCTGGTAAATAATCGGCAGATTTGCATTTACGCGCGAAAATCATCCTGTTCCTTGAAAATTTAGAATTTCGGGAATTATTAAAAAATTTGAGACAACCGGTTTTCTAAAAATTTGTAAATAATGCACTGATAATAATGAGGAGCAACCGGTTCCTCAAATTACTGAAGAACGAGCAAATCGGGAGATTGACGTTTGTAGTTTAGCAGAAATTAATTTTCCTTGCAATAGTACCGTAATTGCCGAAGAACTTGATATGAACGCTCGAATAGTTCGGAATATTTTAAAGCGGAACAAATGTCGCTGTTACAAATTACAAATAACTCAAGAAATTTTTCCGAAAGACCACGTATGGTGTTTTGTGAAGATATGATACAAAGGGCTAATAGGGATATCACCCCTGAAGTTTTGGTTAATACGCGAACCGTATTTTACAATAGACTGGGTTATTGTCTCGCTCAAAGTGGAGGCCTGTTTGAACACCTCTTGTAGACTTTTAGGTGTTTTTGTTTATTTAAATTGAATTTAATTATTTGTTTATTTATTTACAATTACTGAACGTTAATATTTCTACCAGAATAAAAGTTTATTTTTGAGAATGATTTTTAATTTTAAAGTGGTCTATTAGCTTATTTACTTAGAAATTACCGTTGTGTTTCATTATTTTCACTATTTATTAGAATAAATGTTTATTTTGTAACAGAAATATCATTTTTTTTTACACCCAATAAAAACTAATTTTTTTGTATTTCGACTATTTGATGTATTTAAAACAATCAATGTATCAAATAGTCATTAAATATTCCAAATTCCGTCGATTACGTTATAAGTTTAGACGAAAAGTAAATACACCCTCTCATTCGTTTCAAGGTACTGCTCGTGTTCGTGTCGCACGGAAGTTAGCGGGGGTAATTAATATTGCGGTAGGCGTTCCCTACGATCTTCTGTCCGAACTAATCTGAAACAAGTTAGACGGGCTTGGTGGGTTAGAATTTGAGAAACGGCCAAAATAATTTCTAGTTAAGAAATTTAAAATAGAAGTTTTGCTATAGTAACGTTTCTATTAAACCTCGGTAATATGTACGGCCAGTCTTTTCTTTCTAAAGTTTCGCCTCAGGTCAAAGGCAACAGTGTTGTGGTTGCGTCGCGCCCAGTTATATTTGTGCGCCGCTCTTCTATTTGACATTGGATTGTCGAGAAACAAATATCAACGATTACAAAATTGGGCTAAACAGAAAGGCAGTAATATATTTTCGCCGTACTCTGGTGTGTAAAATACAAAAAAAAGCTTGTTATCCACATGACGAGTATCTAACTTTTACTAAATCAAAAGCCGAGGTTAAATTCCAAGGCTTACTGGATCATACAGTGGATCGACTTATATTACTTAAAATTAGACGCCCTTGAACAAATCGATAAACTAGATTTGTAGATATGAGTTTCATTTGCAAATGGGGCTTCGATGGAACGTCAGGTCAGAGCCAGTACAAAATGAAATTCACTGATCCGAATATTTCTGATACAAACTTATTCCTAACCTCTCTTATTCCACTTCAATTAGCAGGTATTAACAAGCAAACTCAACAAGAACAGATTGTGTTGAACAAATCCAAACCCTCGTCTACTATGAATTGCGGGCCTCTGAAATTTGAATTTATTAAGAAAACCGAACAAAAGTCTTTAACGAAAATAGAAAATTATGAACTCGAACCAGACAACTTGCACCATATAAGACTTCTCTTTGACACCCGAGCTTCAGTACAGTACAACTTATCTATGACCATGATAGACGACCAGGTGAATGCTTTGGCAGGAGCGAAATTAGTCCGACGTTGTTGCCTCTCAACAACATCTCAATTCAACAACACTGATACTGTGTCTCAGTAAATACAGAGTATTTTCAAGCTACAGCCATTATAACAAGAGTAAAGCGAAAACTGATTCTCCGGTTTTCAGTCATTTTGCAAACTATTGGAAGCGAACATTAAACTGCAATAGAGAAGATTTGGGAATACAAACTTCAAACAGGAAGATTATTCTTCAAAGGATTTTCTTGGTACAACATGCCAACAGGAATCCACAAATTATTTACTTCATTGACCAGATATCATAGCATTTGCAATAATACCGATAGGTAAACTATCGAAAGATGCACAAAAATCAACGGACAAGTTAATAAGAAACTATCGCCTAGACTTTGCCCGAAAATCTTCTCGAGAAAAATATGGAGGATGTGTTCCAAAACTTTTGGCGTCGATAGATCCTTACACTGTTTTTTGACATCCTAAGGATTCGGACAACAATTCATAGGTATTGGAGAATGAGAAAAGAGAAAAGACGGCAATGATTAAAATTTCTTTTTATTATTTTTATTACAGTCGTATTATTTATTCATTTGTGTAAATCAATAAATGTTATATTACTTACAAATTATTTGCATTGTGCAATATTTTATTCATGGAAATACAATTATACTTTTTATTTTGGTTTTAAACTGCATATTTAACAGCTATTGAACCACATTAGACGTTTTTCGAATTTATTTTCATGATTTTAAAGATTCAGTCTGCTATGTTGGAACCGATTTTTATTTTTAATATTAAATCCGTGCTTTCAACCCCCGCCAAACATCTTTGCTGGAAACCAGAAAGCAAGCTACGATACAATAATATGCTTTATTTCACTTCTTCAACATGGCTAAACGGGTTGTCCGTCGCTTTCTGTTACATTCCCTTTTTTTTAGAGGTTCTGTTTTGGATTTTCCACACTTATATATATATATATATATATATATATATATATATATATATATATATATATATATATATATATAAATTTTTAACATACATTTAATAAAGTAAAAAAAAAACTAATATTTTAATTTTCCGCTGTACATATTAAAAACAATGGCTTTGATTGAAGTCCATTTTTTACCTTTAAATAATTCTGGATAATTATTTGAAAATGTTTCAATCTCATGTCGTTTCGGAGGTTTTTTTTCCTGAATATGTTTTGAAAAATATTCTGCTATTTTATTTTTTTGTACAGTGGTCCAGCTTTCTCTTTTTTGGATCGTAGGAAACTTCATTTTCTTTTGTTTTTGGTCATTTGTTGGAATACTTTCTTTTTGAAAGTCAGCTTCCTCATTATTCAAGCATGAGTTTATGTTTACTATTTCTGTTTCATTATCATATACAGGGCTTAAATCAATATTAATCTCATCCAATGATTTTCCCCTATAATCTTCTGCACCTCCCTCCATCATAAGTAGCAAAAGTTTGGAAAACTTTGCGATTTGGTATATCTCATCAGGCATACGATAAACGCCACAGTGAGTTTTTAAGGTGTGGTCCATAAATTTATTTAACTGTTCCATATCAATATTAGAAAACTGGAGAAGCTGAGTAATCGTGGCCAAGTGTTTTCGTAATCTTGTAGCTGTTATACTATTAGGTCTTTCAACTTTGCATTTTGTTACGTATTTGTGAAGAATTTTGGTTCCGTCAATAAAATTTTTGCCGCTCGTGTGGAAAACAAAGTCATTATCGTTGACAAAGTTGTGTCGTACTTGTAATAAAAAATCGAGATGTTTTTTCATTTCAGGGGAAAGTAAGACCGGAACACCTCTACCTCGTTTTCCTCGAATTAAAAAACGACTGTAAGTGCTAACCAGAATTTTTTCAGTTTCAGTTAAGCATTTTTCAAATTCGTTATTGTCATCATTTTCTAAATTAATTGATTTAAAAGTTTGAATCTTTAATTGAGCAACTTCTGCTGGATGTCTTCTGTTAAGAAGAATAATTTGAGTATATAGTACCTCCTTTAGGTTATTGTAAGCCTCAATGTCACGATTGTCAGCTTTTAAATTGCTAAACGCTTCATCAGAAGTTTTTTGCAAAAACAGGTCAAGTTTTTTCAAATCACTAGTGAGTGGTAATAACTCTTCCTTATTTTGGTTCAAATTGGTACCGGCATGAGCCGAAACTTCATCTGCCCATTGAGATTCTATCAATCTTTTCAATATTTTAATATCTTTCCTTTGCTCGCTAGTATCCGCAATTTGGAGAAGATCGACATGTGCCAGGTCACAACATTTTTTGATTAAAGTTCCAAAATTTATGGTTAGGGTAGGTGAATTATAAAGTTCTGTCTCAGGATTATACTGTGTTATCTTATTAACTCCAGCCATAATTAACTGGAAATAGGATGGACGGAGAATATCTATAAAAATTTTTATATTATTGTTTTCACCTCGAGCATAAATTAAAAGTTTCGCTAATCTTCTCATATTTTGTCTTACCAAATCTATATTGCCGTTACTTTGTCGCCCTTTTATATAAGAATAGGCGTATTTGCATATCAGTGGATCTTGTTTAGCGGTAAGACTGATTTCATCAGCTCCCATTCTAGGAAATATTGTTGATTTTAATAATTCTTCATATTTAAATGTAGAATGCAAAAGTAATGTAGTTTGCCCATCACTTTGAGAATTTTGCCTTTTTCCCCCATTATCATATTTAGCATGGCATATTTTTGTATGTCTAAATAAACTCTTTTTTTTGTAAAATCCTAAGCAATATTTACATGAAAGAAAATTATCTGATGAAATATATTTTTGTTCTGCTTGAAGTCTTTTGACTGGTAGTAATTTTGTGCCTGGCCTATTTCTCAAAAAATTTCCTCTTTTTCTTAAAATTGCTAAAGCTTGTCGCCTTGCTAATGAATTACTTTTTAGAGCAAGAATTTGTTGTACATTAGATTCTTTTTTATGCCATGATGTCATATGTCTGGCAAAATGCGAAACATCTTTTTGACAATAAATACAAAAATCTTTTCGATCACTATAATTTTTTCGTGAAACAACCTCTACCATATCCTAAAAAATGAAAACAGCATTAGTTCGTTTTTGCAGACTATAGTAAAAAACTAATTAGGTAAATAAAACTAATCACCGTCGCGCGCTGAGAGTTCCATAGCATCCAACATTATAGTCTAAACAGATATAATAGACTATAATTGTTATATATGTACAGGGTGAGTCAACAATTCGATGAAGTAGGTTTGTGCCTTTTCGGTGAAATTAACAAAGAAACTATATTTATTGTTTGATACAGTTTATTTTTACGCAGATTTTAAAAATATTTAGGACTCTACAGGGTGAGCCAAAAAACTAGGACAGCATAAAGTTGTATTTTTTTAAATAGAACACCCTATATACGAATCGTATTTTCGATTTAGCTTATAATTTTAAATCTTTTTTATTAAGGGTTTACTATAACAAAACTTTATAGTTTCTGAGATAATTAAGTTTAAAGAAAAAAAGTCACATTTTCAAGCATCAATTCAATCCTAAATAACGTTTTCAATTTTGTGACAAATATATTCAAATTTGGAATTTAGCAAGGCCAAGGACAAGTTAACATAATTAAATTTTTACCTAATATTTGCAATTAAAGCTACAGGGTGTTGAACACATCGGCTTAAATTTGAACAAGTTTAAATGAATAAATATATATTTTTTAAATGGTACACCCTGTATATTTTCATGTTATTTAATAGAGTAATAAAAACCCTAAAAGTTTTGTTCAATATATCCTATACCTATTTATAATAGTTTTTGAAATATTTCAGTTTTTCTTATTTTCCATACTTTTTTACAGAAATAGTCTTCATTATCATAGTAGCCATGTAAAATAATAAAAAGAAACTACAGAAACAAACAGAATGTGGTTAAATATGATGAAATACATTATTCGTTATATTACAACGGCAATAGTTTAATTAAACATAATGTGAAAAAATTAACACAACAATAACGACAAGGCAAATACATATTTACTTTTATACTAAATTGAAACAAAAAAATTACCTATTAAATACTGAGATTAATTATTTCTTTTTAATAAGTGTTCGAATAAACGACCCTCTTGTGCAATGCACAAATTAAGTCTTTTTTGCAGATTTTCTCGGACCCTGGACAAAATTAGTGGCGTTATTGTTCTACAGGTATCCCTAATCCTGTTTCGCATATCTTCCACTGTTGTTGGTGGATTAACATACACCTTATTTTTAATATAACCCCATAGGAAGAAATCTAATGGGGTGATGTCGCAAGACCTTGGTGGTCACTCAATGAAACCCCCACGTCCAATCCATTTTTGCGGATATCGTTGTTCTAAAAAGGCACGAACTTCACGATGGTAATGCGGAGGCGTACCATCGTGCTGGAACCACATACTGTCGAGCTCATCCCTATCGAGACCTTGAAGCAGTTGGGGTAGTTCTTCTTGTAGAAAGTTCAAGTAACTATGGCCATTTAGTGGTTCATTAAAAAAGTGGAGTCCAATAATTCGATTATGATGAATACCACACCAAACATTTAATGACCAGTGGTTTTGATGTTGCACCTCTCTAATCCAAAATGGGTTTTCTGTGGCATAATAATGCATGTTGCGTCTATTTACGGCACCGTTACTTCTAAAAGTAGCTTCATCACTAAACATTACCTTGCATAATAAATTTGGATTTAATTGAATCTCCGCATTTATTGTACGACAAAAGTTTACACGACTTTCAAAATCCTGTCCATGCAATTCATGGTGTAATTCCATGTGATATGGATGATACCTATATTTCTTGGTAGTACGATTAGCGGTGGATTGTGATGTTTCACATAATGCTGCTAACTGACAGCTACCAATATAAGGATTTTCCTGAACATTTAACAATACTTGTAGTTCTTTTTCTTCATTAGTTACTGGTTTGTTGACCACTTTACGTTTTGGATAATCAACAGTACCAGAAGAATCAAATCTTTGCATTAAGTTTTGAAAAGTATGGGTATTAGGCTGGCGTCGATCAGGATACTTCATTTTGTAAATTCTTTGAGCAAGAAGGCAATTTTTTTGAGCCTCTCCTATTGTATAAATCATATCTATTAACTCATTCTTTGGAAAATTCATTTTACAATATAAGATGAATGAAATGCAAAAAAACCAAACTACACTACATAAAAACCAAAAGAAGCGATTGCGGTTATAAATTTGACACACAGAAAAATGTTCTTTTACATTGTTTTTGCCATGGCTACTATGATAATGAAGACTATTTCTGTAAAAAAGTATGGAAAATAAGAAAAACTGAAATATCTCAAAAACTATTATAAATAGGTATAGGATATATTGAACAAAACTTTTAGGGTTTTTATTACTCTATTAAATAACATGAAAATATACAGGGTGTACCATTTAAAAAAAAAGATATTTATTCATTTAAACTTGTTCAAATTTGAGACGATGTGTTCAACACCCTGTAGCTTTTATTGCAAATATTAGGTAAAAATTATGTTAACTTATCCTTGGCCTTGCTAGATTCCAAATTTGAATATATTTGTCACAAAACTGAAAACATTATAAAGGATTGAATTGATGCTTGAAAATGTGACTTTTTTTCTTTAAACTTAATTATCTCAGAAACTATAAAGTTTTGTTATAGTAAACCCTTAATAAAAAAGATTTAAAATTATAAGCTAAATCGAAAATACGGTTCGTATATAGGGTGTTCTATTTAAAAAAAATACAACTTTATGCTGTCCTAGTTTTTTGGCTCACCCTGTAGAGTCCTAAATATTTTTAAAATCTGTGTAAAAATAAACTGTATCAAACAATAAATATAGTTTCTTTGTTAATTTCACCGAAAAGGCACAAACCTACTTCATCCAATCGTTGACTCACCCTGTACATCTCCGTCCAGACAGAGAAAAGGAAACATATTTACAGATAGTTTATTTCCTGCAAATACTAAACGCGTATGGAGAGAGGACGAGAGCGGTATTTGCAGGACATAAACTGTTTGTACGGTAGATAGAGATTTCTTTATTTCTTACTGAAATTTTGATTTTTAAAAAAAATTCTCTCTACACCAGTGATTCATAAATGTCATTCGAATGGCGATATTTTTCAGTCTGACATCGAGGTCGGTAGGTGGCAGGGTGCAATATCCTACCGACATACCTTGAAATTTATATTTCATATATCAGTTATTTCCTGCGAATGTTGCTCTCGGTTCGATACAGCTCCACCGATGAGATCATAAGCTGGTCGAAACGCGTATAGAGAGAAGACCAGAGCGGTATTTGCAGGAAATAAACTGTTTGTATATACTTTTCCTTTTCTCTGCTGAAAGGAGAATTACATATTTAACAACTATTTAAATACGGTAGACAGATTTCATTATCTCATACTAAAATTTTGATTTTTTTTTATTTCTCACTACACGAGTGATTTATAGATGTCGTTCGACTGACGATATTGTTCAGTCTGACATCGAGGTCGGTAGGTGGCAGGTTTGCAATATCCTACCGACATACCCTGAAATTAATATTTCATATATTAGTTATTTCCTGCGAATATTGCTCTGTTGGCTCCCCAATTCAGGCCCTAGCAAAACGTCTACCCACCATTCTCCAACACTTCGTCGATAAAACGACCTCCTACGTTAAAAACGCGCAACATTTTTGCAAAATAATCAAAAACATACGTTTACATGAAAAAGATTTTTAGTTAGTTTCAACGTAATTTCACTTTTTTCGCAAATACCAGTCAAAGAAGCTCTTTCCGTAATAGAAAACAAATACAATCTGCCAAAATATATCGTCAAATTAGCTTGATACTGCCTCGATAACACTTATTTTACTTATGAAGGCCAGCGATATACAAGTCGAGGGAGCCCCTATGGAATAGCCGCTATCTCCTGCACTTGCTAATTTATATGGGAAACTTCGAATCAAAAGTTTTAGAGACCTCCTCACACAAACCACGACTGTGGCTGCGTTTAGTAGATGACACATTCCTGATCTAGCAACGTGGAGAATAAAACTCAAAAATTTCCTAAATCACATAAACAGTATACACCCAAAAATCAAATTCACCTTGGAAACATCACATTTTATATATATATATATATATATATATATATATATATATATATATATATGTTTATGCGGCATTCACGGATTCCTCCGTGTGAGATGCAATAGCAGTGGATATATCCACATTATGCCGTTGTAGTGCTGAAATCACACTCAGCAAACGTACAACTATATGCAGCTCCGTGTATGAGTGAAATAAAATACGAACAATAAATGCAAACTTCCCTCTATCATATCCTTTCTGTGTTATAGGTTGCACAGTTGGAATAAATTGTTATAAAACGCAATTCATCCTATTTCACCACCATCGAGATGATGGCCTACCTGTACCACCATACCGAGAAGAAAGTCAAAACTTACCCTCCCCGCCACAGTGATACGGCAGAGGTACATGTTTCGTCTCTACTAGAGTCATCAGGGTCCGACATGCACCTGGCTGTGCAAAGAACAGAGCGGAAGAAAGCATGCAAATACTGAATGCGGTTTCGCCGACCTCCCGCCGGATGGCGTATATATGTTTCACGGATTCCTCCGTGTGAGATGCAATAGCAGTGGATATAGCCACATTATGCCATTGTAGTACTGAAATCACGTTCAGCAAACGTACAACTATATGCAGCTCCGTATATGAGTGAAGTAAAATACAAACAGTAAATGCAAACTTTCCTCCATCATATCATTTCTGTGTTAGAGGTTGCACAGTTAGAATAAATTGTTATAAAACGCAATTCATCCTCAAAACTGTGCATGTCCGTATCCTGATATATATATATATATATATATATATATATATATATATATATATATATATATATATATATATATATATAATGTGATGTTTCCAAAGTGAATTTGATTTTTGGGTCTATACTGTTTATGTAATTTAGGAAATTTTTGAGTTTTATTCTCCATGTTGCCAGATCAGGAATGTGTCATCTACTTAACGCAGCCACATTCGTGGTTTGTGTAAGGAGGCCTCTAAAGCTTTATATATATATATATATATATATATATATATATATATATATATATATATATATATATATATATATATATATATTATAATTTTAATATTAAAGTTAAAACAGTTCTAGGCGAACTACACTAATCGACATTGCTGTACCTAACAAAAACAACTTAAGGCCAAAATGCAACGAGAAGATCGCCAAATACAGAGATCTGGACGTCCAAATCCGAAGAAAATGGGTAATGAACAGCCTCCAAAAGATTCCCATAATACTGTCAACAACTGGAGTGATACAAAGAACCTCCAGCAGAACATCAAGGGACTTGGCCTTAGTGAGCATCTGTATAAACCTATGCAGAAAGCAGTTCTCCTTGCAACCACGAGAACCGGCCGAAAGTTCGTAGGAAATACAGCAGAAAACGTCACCTAGGACGCGATAACATGGAAAGGGTTCCCACAAAGCTTCATACTTTTGATGTCTTTGTATGCCTGGTATGAGTGAATAATTCCTGGAGGGGGTGCGAAGCCGTTTGACTTGTAAATCATAATAATCAAAAGTAAAATGGTCACAATTAAGAATATTACGTTCACTACTACAAATTAACAGACTTCAATGTTAAATACTAATAACTTACTTGATGCAAAGTGTCGCTTTTACATGACTTGCAAGTTAGTCGGCGTAAACAAGACTAAAATCAGCTGTGAAAACAAAATGGCTTACTTTTTGTTTATTGGCATTGACAACTCGATAACTTGACAGGTAAACTAAGTGCGTTTCATTTCATGGGGTATTTTTTATAAAAATAAAAAAGAGTTCATCGACCCCAAAAATCCCGGTTTTTTAGAAATTCAATCCCGAAAATCTTTGAACTGTAAAAGAGCCGGGATCCCAAGATCCCGGAGTCCGGGATCTCGGGTTTATATCCCATATTTACAATATAATTTTAATGGAAGCTCGTCATGATATTTGGATTAGTTACAGATTTCTGATACAACTAAAATTTTTGCTTTTTAAACTAATTTTATTTTATATTAATAAGAAATCAAACAAATGCTCTTAATGTAACTCAAGTTTATTAAAAACTAAATCAAAATAATATATATATATATATATATATATATATATATATATATATATATATATATATATATAATGTGATGTTTCCAAAGTGAATTTGATTTTTGGGTCTATACTGTTTATGTAATTTAGGAAATTTTTGAGTTTTATTCTCCATGTTGCCAGATCAGGAATGTGTCATCTACTTAACGCAGCCACATTCGTGGTTTGTGTAAGGAGGCCTCTAAAGCTTTTGATATATATATATATATATATATATATATATATATATATATATATATATATATATATATATATATATATATATATATACTATAATTTTAATATTAAAGTTAAAACAGTGTTGATTTGTAAATTTCCACTTAAAAATTATTTCATCCTTTTCTTCAAAAAAATAGTATATTGGTGAACCAAACACTCCCTCCTATAAATAAGTATTTATAAGGGACAATACCTAAATCTAAGCGAAAACACAACTACTTATTAATTAACTATTTCTACCTCCATATTTTTGCTATGTTCCTATGTGAAACAAAGAAATAACTGTAATTCATAGAATATAAATTATTAAATAATGTAATAACAGAAAACTAAACTAGCCATTATTATTGAAAATTCTTCATACAGTCAATATAATAATACAAGGACGGACACTTTAGAATTAAAAAGAATTGTAATTATGTATACATACAGGGGGGCTTAAACACAAAAGTTGGTGGTAACAACTCAAATGACTGTGTCAGTCCACATGGTTTGCAAAATAAAAGTGGAAGAAGATAATTTAGTACACTTCTACCAAGAGTATAATCTAAACATTACAAGTATTTTACACGTGGAAATCTCCTCAAGATAAGGGATAATATTATTTTTATTGAAGTAAAAAACTGCCCATATCCAGATGCCAATGTACCATCGGACCATGTTCTATTGTTTACTTTTCTATTAGAGTTTTCTCTTCTTAAAAAACCTCTCTCTGGAGATATTTCTGCCAAGTAGAGAGAATTGGGGGGGGAGGAGAAAAATCTTCCGAAAAATGGATCCTGATGGTTTATAGATGGATCTCGACAAGATGAAAGAGCTGGAGCTGGAGTGTTCGGCAGGAGCACAGGAGTCAGAGTCTACTATCCTCTCGGACAACATGCGACAATCTTCACAGCGGTAATTTATGCTATTCTGCAGTGTGCTCATCTCTGTGAGAAGGATATAAACAGGAACAGGCTAAAAAATATATGCTCAGACAGTAAGGCTGCGAGAAGGACACTGCAGTCCAGTGTTGTAACTTCGCGACTAGGGTTTGAGTGCAAGGACGTACTGAATAATATGACAAGGAACGGTTAAACAATAAGACTCGTGTGGGCTCCTGAACCATATGAACTCCAACCAATTCTACCAGTCCCAGTTGCCATTGGCAAAATGAAATTAAAATTGTTGCTGGAAAGCAAATTTATTGAATCGTGGAGGGGATTTCCTGGAATGAGGTGTGCTAAAGAACATATAACTGAACCTAGCTCACAACGTACCAAAGAGCTTCTCTCCTTAGGAAAGAAAGAGTTGCGAATTGTGGTGAAATTGTTGACAGGACATTATCACCTGAGGGACCATCTTCATAAGACCGGTGTTGAAGACGACCCGACGTGCAGATGGTGTTTGGAGGAGGATGAAAGTGTCCTCAGAGAGTGCCCAGCACTCAACGGACTGAGACAAGAGATATTTCGGAGATACAATTTTGTTACCGGAAGCATTTAGGCAAGTTCAACTAACGAGGCTGCTTGGATTCGCAAAAGCGATCTGCCTCGGATGACGTGCAGCTATGGCGAGATGTAAAGAGCTCAATAGAGGCCTAGGCATCGATGATTTAATATCAACACCCTTTGTTTCATTCATTCATTCATTGCCCTCTTCAAAAAGGGAACCCAAAAGATAACCTGCTATTAAAAACCTTAAAAATGAAACAACAAAATCGGAATTGCCATTTGAAATTAACACTACATGGATTAGCTCAGGACTCTGGACTAAATGTATTAGGAAGTAATGTAAAAATATAATGAATACTACAGTACAAAACAAATAAGGATACCGTGAGACTACCCCTAGAAAGATATGGATGACAGAAGAGATTATTAATTTAATGGACTAAACAAGGCGGCATAAACACGGAAATTCCAATAAATATCACAGGTTAAATATACGAATTAGAGTAGAAATCAGAAAAGTCTATGAACTGAGCAAAAATGTCATGAAATAGAAAGATTCCAACAAAACTATGATATCCAAGGAGAACATAAAAAGTTAAAATAAGAAACTAAAATAAAGCTCTGGACTATATGGCCTTCCAGCAGAAATTATTAAGCTTACTGACGACAAAAATCTTTCTTTATATACAGTGAATGCAAATACCCACCTGAGTGGTGGAAACGCCAAAATGTGTAATGATCATCGATTAATCGAATAATGCACGATAAAGATATCGTAAAATTTTCCATAATAGAATCCATAAAAAATGTCTGATAGCAATCTTAAAGAAACCCAATTTTATTTTAGAAATGAAATGACGACAGCACTTTTCGGGATTCGAGTGCTGATCTAGAACAATGGCGCGCACAGTACAGAAAGATGCATTTCTTTATTTTGTTAACTATGAAAAAATATTTGATAAATAACATATATAACAAATAACAACAGAGATACATCAGAAAGATATTCGCTGCATCCTGAATTGGTACGGCATCAAAGGGTACATATAACAACAAATTACACAAACACATATGACCGAGAAATACGCAAAGGGGTAATATAGTGGTGCATTTTGTCACCGTTCTTATTCAATCTATATTCCGAGGCTATTTTCAATAAGGTATTTATTTACTTATTTATTTTTTTATTTATCGACGGACAATACTGTCCATTTTACAATAATTAATTACAAAGTTAGAGTAAAACATAACAATGTGATATCAATAATAGTATAACAAAAGAGTTTTTACAAAGGAAAAAAAGTGTAAACCTATCAATCTGTTACAGAGAAAACATAAAACATCAATCGACAATCAATTCCAACAACCTTCATTTAAAATGATTCAAGAATGTATCAAAGAAATTCAAGTCACCCAGCCCATAAGCATATCCAGCCACCCTTGGTATAAAAGAATGCATAATTTGGGAAGTACGAGTACTCCTGGGAGGGACCCTCAGACCAACATTCGAAAACAGGCGCTGGCAATCGGTGATACTCTTTAAAGGTTTAAAGAGAAGTTGTAAGTCTCTACCCTTTCTTCTATTAGCGAGGGGGAGCTAATTCAACTCGGAGCACAAAGCAGCATAATCAAGATCAGCATCCCCGTTGAATTTCATGTTAACCTTCTCTGTACCTGTTCAAGCCGGTACACATGTGATTCATAGTGGGGATTCCAAACACAAGAAGCATAATCAAGATCAGCACCTCCGTTGAATTTCATGTTAATATATCTGAGAAACTTTCTCTATACCTGTTCGAGCCGGTAGACATGTGATTCATAGTGGGGGTTCCAAACACAAGAAGCATACTCAAGGTGTGTTCAAACCAACAGTGGAAAGCTCCTTAGCATGACGTTTAATAAAACCTAACATCCTGAAGGACTAACTAATAATGTCCGCAATGGGAGGAATCAACGAAAGGGTGGAATCAAAAATGACACCCAGGTCCCGCACAGAACCAACGGAAGTCAGCGGCCTACCATCCAAGTGATAGTGAAAGTCCAGTGGATAATGCAATTTAGAAAACTTAATTAATTTACACTTAGAAATATTCAAACTCATCCCATTTACTTCGCACCATGAAACAAATCTATCAAGGTCCCCCTGTAGCTCCAAGCAGTCACCATAACTGTCAGTGACCTTATACACGTTCATGTCATCCGCAAAGAGTAAGAACTTGCCTGACCTAAAGCAGATTGATACATCATTAATGAATAGGCCTTCGAGAAGTTAGTATACACCGAATGGACCTCGGATCTGCCCTCCAAGGCCTCAGACAAACCACTCACATGAGAGACCAGATTCACTTCAGTGTTCTTGCCAGCACAAAAACCAAACTGTTCCTCAATGATGGCAGACTTAAAAAGAGAGAGGCGAGAAAGGCATTCACCAGCTTTTCGAAGATTTTAAGAATGATATTCACTATGTTGATCGTTATGATGAATGTCAGTCCTGCTGCCGGCCTTCTGAATACAAACCACGAAACTCGTTTTCCAAAATTCAGGAAAAAATACCCTGCTAAAGAAATTCATTGAAAATGTGATGAAGTGGGCGAACCAGGAACGAACGAGCAGTTTTTCAGTAGCATTGGATGAACGCCATCAGGGCAAGGACCCTTATAGCAGTCAAGGCCATTCAGCTCGGCGTAAATGTCTGAAATAGATATGGTAAATTTGGAGACATTTATATCAGCTAAGACAGGCACCGGGCACTTCACTGTTACATCAGTGTACAAATATTTAACAAAAAGTTCACAAAGTTCACATTTAACAAACCCCAGGATCCATGACCGCGCTCTCGTCCTCCAAAAACAATTCAGGTGGCATATCGTTCGGGTGAAGTTTGTCATTCACAAAGTTCCAGAATGGCTTCAGACTCCTGCCGATACCAGATTCCGTGTCACGAATATAATTATCATAACAAAGGCGTGGCAGTCTCCTACATTCTGCACGCAAACCTGTGAACATTTCATAGTCGTTCCGAGAACGACTCGACATTAACTGTTTATGACATATTTTTTTTTGTATAGTTAACTGAATGAGCTCGTTGGAAAACCGCCCAGGAAACTTTCTTGCAGAAACTCTCTTTACAGGCACAAATACCTCCATGGCAGAATATAATTCATTGTAAAAAATATTTAGCATATCATCAACACAGTCATTTAAAAAGATATTGTTGGCATGTTTAAAGTCGAAATAAAAATTCTGTGCGTGAGTGCTGGTGTCATGAGAACGAGAACACGAAAAGACAATATTAAAGACAAAATTTGAAGATAAAGATACAGGAATTAAAGTCAACAGAGTATTTGATAATAACATCAAATATGCAGACGATTCAGTTTTAATAGCCGATTGCATTGAAGATATATAACAAACTAAATATCATTAGTAAACAACCCGGACTAAACATAAACAACAAGATAAAATTCTTATTAGTAAAAAAAAAAGTTCCTTACGAAAATATTCAAATTATAATAGAAAATATGACCTTAAAGAGGATAACTTTTTGCAAATATCTGGCTCAATGAAGACGATAACGATAAAGACATTAGATACAGAATAGAAATGGCATACAACTATTTCTACAAATTTAAAAATATTCTTACCAGCAGAGGCACAAGTTTAGATCTATAGACCAGGGCTTATCTGTAAAATATTGAGGTTTCATGGATGTGAAATGGAACATGGAGATTTTTGCATGAGAGCCTTCAGAATAACCTGAATAACGATAAATTTGATATGCGTCAATTCAAAAAGTTAGGCAACATTGTTTTTATTAATAAAAATATAAAATTAACGAAAAAAAAACGTTTTTTTTTTCAACTTTTCGCTCGTGTAATTTTGAAGGTATTCATTTTAGAGGAAAATTGAAGAGGAAAAAAGTTTCGCCTTTTTCGGGGCTTACCCTTTAGTTCTCGTCTGTAAAGAGATCGTTTTTTGCCTAAAACTTAATACGCAATTTAATACTGCCCTATCCCCGGAGGCCCCTCGATTGTTAAGGTAGTTTTCAAGCTCTTAAATACGAAAACTCTGAAGATGATCCTTCATTTAATTTTTAGATTTTGAAGAAAGCACGCTCTCTATTAATTCTTGGAGAACTGCACATGTTCTCCACCCGGATGAGTCCTAACGGATCGCCCGGGTTACCTACCGGACCGCGCCTTCCTAGTCTAGCATTGTAGATTGGGCAACGCTTGATAATATATGGTGTTTCACCTAATGTATAAATATTCGGATTATTTTGATTATCGGATGATTAGGATAAGGATGAATTTAAAGTTCGGATTAATTAACAATCCCTATTCCGCATCACTTTTTGATTTATTGCACTTCCATCCGCAATACAGTGGTAATACCTACTCTCTCCGCTAATACTGAATGATACGGATGCTCGGCTAAAAATACAAAATACGGAATATGTCGAAATAGTACGAACTAATACTGAATAAATGAAACAGGCACCGTCCGTAGCATTCATGGTTCGTTTCCTTGTCGCTCTAAAAACAGGGACATTCTTATGCGTTCCTACAAACGTAATAAAGATAAAATATCCTTACTCTGATATTATTTTTGTTTTTATAAAATCCAAGCCCATCACATTCCGCATTCCGTATGCTAATAAACTATTCGGATTAATACGTACTAATTTACTATTCGGATTATGCGGTTAATTTAATACGTATTCTCACATCAGTAATTTTATCATCCACTGATTTCCTTACATCCTACCGCTAGTGCCCAACATTGTCGAGGACACACAAGTGCGGGCAATGTCGTTTCATCCTACCGACGTTATCGAGGACCTCTTATAAAAACAGTGTCCTTGACATCTTTCTGCCACCAGTACACACCCGCATTATATGCCGTCAATATTTCATTAAGTTTCGTAATGACCAAGGACGTGTTTACCGCCAGGTGGTCACCGATATCGATATTAAAGGCGCATAACAACTGTCACCTTCCGTCACGGCTACCGTCGGTCGACGCTGGGATACCGCCAAGATATAACGTACCGCCGCTGGTCGAATAGTACGAGGCGTCTGGAATGGCGTCAAGGATTTTAGTAGAATGTGCAGTGAATAACGGTCTCACCGTTTAGAACAAGGAAGAGCAAAATGATGACTGTCAGCATGATTTCCAAGCTCCCTTAAGTTATCTCACCGGCTGACTGTCTATATATTTTCTTGAAACTTCTGATATTTATTGTTGATATAATTTTCCGCAAGACTACGAAATTTCAAACACCTTATCCATATCATAGTCGAGATAATCAATAGAAAAAGTGTAACATTTAACATGGGCTAAAAGAGAAGAGCCATAGTTGGTGTGACATAATTATACATAACTTAACAACGAATATATGATGTATAATATTATAGGGCCTGATATACTACAAGATAGGGATGCCGAGCCATGCCGTTAGTTCACAGTTGTTATGTAAACTTGGTAATCTAATATTTCGAGCAGTCGTCGCGTAGAACTTATCATAAAATAGAGAAACGGTAACTTATCTCTATTTGTTCTAGTACGAGATATCGTGAACAGCGTCGTCACTGATACCGCCGGATGCCCTTACCGCTACCGTTCGATTAGCACGAGGCAGGGGCGGATCCAGCCTCTCTTTGGGGGGGAGGGGCGGTCGGTGATATCTCAAAGTATAGTATGGCTAGCGAAAACAAGTTGTCGACGGGAACAAGAGACGCCGGCAACATTCCCATTTCTAGTGTAAAAGTCAGGGTCGGGTCTATTTTTCTGAAACTCTTAGGGGGGGGGGGAGGGTATCGCAAGAAAAAACAAGTTGTCAACGGGAAGGAAGATGTCAGCAGCATACACATTCCACGTATAAGAAACAGAATCGGGTCTATTTTTCGGAACTCAAGGCTCTTGGGGGGGGGGATCGCAAGAAAAAAAATAAGTTGTCGACGGGGGGGGGGGGGGGGGAGGAGATGCTTTCAGCGTACACATTCCTAGTACAAGAGGCAGAATCAAGTCTATTTTCCTGAATTCAAAACTCTGGGGGAGGGGGACGATCGCCCTCCCCCTTGGATCCGCGCCTGGTATAAGCTGCCGTGAACAACATATATACATACTCTTGCCCTCCATACCGTCTATTTTGTTTATATTGTTGTCTATCTTACATTGTTAAGTTAGTTTTAGGCCATATTGTAAAGTATACAGGAACAAGATGTTTTAAAACTATTTGTTCCATTACCTATTTCCCATTTTTACATTTCAGGAAATATAATTGAGCAAAAATGACCCATGGCCCGCCGTTTCTCCACTGTAACAAGCTGCCTGGTGTAAGTGGGCCCTCCATCACGTTAATCCAGTGGTGCCCGAGACCAATAACCGATAGTTCGGAGCAGGGTTCCCAAGCCTTGTAAAAGGGGTTCGAGAAAAAAATATTGTCATGGAGTAATTTTAAATTAAACATCGCAACAGGCAACAATCTGTAACGCGACGAGTCGCTATGTCGCTGGCGATGCAGGTACATTCTCGAATGAGTCTGCAACTTCTACCTCGGCGGACCAAGACTTATTCCGAATGCGCGCGAAAAAACGAGAATAATGTCTGCCGATATAAAAACGCCACAGTCATCTATAAGAATGGGTAGAATCGAACTGAATCATACGATAAGTTTAACAATGTCCAATGATTTCAAAAAGATAAATAACTTAGTAATTCATGCAGAGTGTGTATATAAATATTAATAATGTGAACCAGTTTGGTGATTTTTTGTTGTGTAAATAAATTACAACAAATACTCAAGCTTTATAAATCGCACAAGTCTAACGTGAAAGTACATAATTATTGCTCCGTAAATGGGTGATGGATCGTCTGTAAAAAACTGGCAATTTTGTTAAGTCAGAAGAAAAGCTATAGGGGCAATCAGTTGCTTCTTCTACTTCAGTCCCTGATTTGAAACCAACACAGGGTGACAGTTGTAGTGAACTACGGTCTCGCCAGACTGAAAGCAAAGAAAAAATAGGCGAACAAAGTGAAAAAAAAATGGGAGAAACGAAAATATGACAGTGACTATTTATAAATGGGTTTTTACTTTGCCGGGGAGAAGTCAGAACCCAAACCGCTTTGTTTAAACCAACAACAGTGTTTCTTTTTCTCCAACAGATTTAAACGAAGTTAATAAAATGACTCTCAAGGCATCTTTCGAGTTAACAGAATTGCAAGACCTGGACAAGCACATACAGTGGCAGAAAATTTGATTAGATCGTATGCTAAAGACATCACGAAGTGTACGCTTGGAGAAAAAGCGGTAAAGAAAATTAGCCTTGTTCCCTTATTAAATAACACAGTGTGGCGGAGAATTAATGATTTGAGGTGCGGGTAAAACACTGGCATATAAGCGCATTGCTGCAGAGTTATCCAATACTTAGCAACTGTAATTTTATAAGATCGGTGCTACAAACTCCCGTCTATTCCGTGCGCTTTGTGAAGACTTCGGAAGCCTCCATGTTTCTTTACTATTTTATACAGAAGTTAGACGGCGTTCTCGTGGCAAAGTTTTGACCCGCTTGTGGGAAATGAAGTCTGATGAAGCATTTTTTCTTGACCATCCATTTAATTTGTCCTCTTGTCTATGTAATATTCTTCAGCTGCAAAAACTTGCATACTTAGCCGACATTTTCTCTAAATTAAATGATTTAAATTTGTCTTTACAAGGCCCAGGTATCACCATTTTCAAACTGCATTACAGAATAGCAACCATGCTAAAGAACTTCAACTTTTGGTTCAATGTCTGCAGGTGAATGACTACGAATGTTTTGATTCTCTTATTTTATTAGAAAATGAAATTTAACTTAACGAAAATATTAAAAGGGATATTACTGAACATTTAAAACAACTGCAACGTTAACGAACTATTTTTGGAATAAACCTATTATATTTGGACCGAACAACTGGATATGTAATCATTTTCAAGGAGATATAACTTTGGATACTTCTTTAACTTTACTGGAAAATGAAAATTTCATTGACATCCTCTTGCAATTCCCGAAAAACTGCTTTTAAGGAATGAAAATCATGATTCTTGGAATTATTATCCGACGTTTCGCCTACGATTACACGAGGCATCTTCAGGGATCTGCACAACACGAGATTAGAACATTTAATGACTATCGAGGAGTAATAGCTCGGGATTTATACCTGACTGGTGCTCAGCAAACCGTGATCCAGCGTTACAATCGATTTCCACGTGTGATGTAGACTGAAACCCGCATCTCTATTAATATTATTTGGATATTTACAAATTTCGATTGATTCTCTAATTTTACCTTTAAAGAAACCTGGCACTGTTGCTACCACCTTAGTTTCTTTTACATTAAAAATATGACCTGAGCAATGCTGGTGTTCAGCTACTGCAGGTTGTACAATTTGTTTCTTTTTTATACATCTCTCATGTTCCTTAAGCGTAGTGGATAAACAGAACAGAACTTTGCCGTCACTCCAAGGTGCATACCAGTGGCAGAAATAATTTCTAGTGTCGAAGCTCCCATTAGAAAATTATCTCCAGAGCATGCAGACACGATTCGATACACAACAGTGAAGATAATAAAACACTCACAGCCACCTAAATCAAATATCATATCGGCGGAAAGAAGGGCTGTTAAAAAACTGAACGAGAACAACACCATCTTAGTTCTCCCAGCTGACACAGAAAATGCAACTGTCGTTATGGATAACGACAAATATACTTAAAAATAAACCAGCTCTTGGAGGACAATACTTACAAAATCATTCGGACGTATTGTTACGGTTAAAAATTGATCTTAAATAATAAATATTTTTGTTTACATTTTTCAAGATTAAAATACAGGTTCAGATTACTAAAGTCATAAATAGATTCTTGTTTTGTACGTAAATTTACAGTAAACGATGTTTTCTACTATAAAACTAATGATTACCTTTTGTTTTTCATTCATTAATATTGGTTTCATCTATATTCAGATCATTCCTTTTGTTTACATTTTGAAATTTTGATTGACATCGAAACTTAACATATTTCTGTAATTTGTAAATTTCGTTAGGTACCTCGAGACAATGTATCACAGATTGGGGAAAAGCGTTTTCTTAATGATTGGATAAATATAACCAGTGTTTTTTTGTTTTCTTGCTGATTTTCCGTCTTTAGGAAATATTTGTTTATTGTCACATATCAGCTGTTTGAGATAATCAAGTCCACTGAATTGCGTGAAAGTTTTTAGGGTTGCCTATAAGAGGGCACATCAGTGGAATATTATCGAAATGCTATATTTGAAATAAGATTGTATTGACTTTTTTTCATTATGTTGTTTTTAGTTTATTAGTTGAATATTTCCCCTTTACCTTACTAGTTAGAATTTTTGGTAATTATAATATTGTAAATTAGACCCTAGAACTATTTCGAACTAATTGGATTTCATTTTTAAATATTTCGAACCCATTAAGTAGTTTGTTATTGAGTATTCATTTTGTAGGACGAGGCAGGTTAGATTATTAAGATATTGGTTGTCTTGGTCTGATTTTAGTACTGGCCAGTTTAAAATTGAGATAGAAGAATTTTTGCATATATTTTCCGGAAGTAGTTCAAATTGTATGGAAAATTTCAATGGTTCGAGATTATGGCTGAGAGATTAAGGTTATTTTTTTTGGATAGATTTTTGATGGACGTTTTTATAAAGTTTTTTTGGTAACTTCCGTTGGAAGAAATGTGCGAGTGATTTGAGAGAAATCGTGCTCTTTTGGCTATCTGACGCAAGAGCGTGAAGAAGTGGTTTTAGTTTTACTACTTTCCCAAGTTAAGGGACTTGGTCATAAATGGCCGATTAAAGTAACAAAACCAAGTCGGGGTGCAAACAATTTTTGGAGATTTTGGTCGTTTCACTCTACAGCCAGTTTGGCGATTATTTTTCTTCAGCCAGCCAGAAACAACGGCTTATCAGTTAGCAGATGCCACCATTTTCTTGAGTTCGAGGGTCTTAGGAATAACTACAGTATTGTCTTTGGAATAATTACGTCTTTGGGAAAACTATAGTATGTTTTTGGAATAGTTACAACATACAGTGTCTTTGGATTTCTTCAGTCTTTCTTTTTTTTTGGATGGAATTTTATAATGTACAGTTTGGGTTTTCGTGCTGCACTTCTGGGATTGTGAGCCTCTGAAGGGGACAATCTCCATATTGAGCCAGGTCAACGTCCTTTCTGGTGAAGCCGTCTATGTCACAGGCCTTGTGTAACCCCCTGTTTGAAAGTGATTCAGCTAAGTGCCTAATTTTAGCCAAAGTATGTACACAAGAGTTTCTGATTGTTAAGCCTAATGGGTAGTAAACCTGTTTTTTTGAATCGTTTAGTTATCTAAACACAGTTTTCTGTTCGATTACCTAGAGGGTTAACAGGTAGGGGATTCTTGTGTATATGATTTTGAACCTTTCTAATTAATAGATTTTAAATATTTGGACTTTAATATTTTTTTCTAATGATATTTATCTTTTGGTAATTTACCATATCATATAATATTTGCGGCGAACCAGTAAACTATGTAAGGTGAAACGCAGTCGACTTCGTTGCGCTACAACCTCAAATTTAAATGTTTTATTTTTGCAATACTTTACTGTAATTGAGGTTTTTTTATGGCTCTGTTTTAGAGTCCCAGAGTAGCCAAGTACCCATTTAATTATTGTTTAAAATAATGAATATTATAATGATACATTTATTGAAAATTTCAATTGCTTAACAATTGAATATTTTGCAAACTAATTATTATTGTAACAAACTTTTCAGTAAAATTTTGTCAAGATTTTACCCACTTGAGCGACAGTTATAAGTTGATTTCTATGATCTAATTTTTGTAATTATCTATCTTTTTTTTGTGTAACTTTCATATTTTGCTACGTCATAGAAAGACAATAACTTTCGACTAAGTCAACAAGGTTTATTTATTGCAGTTTACTATTTGTAATCGCAATTCTATCAGATGGCCCCATTAGAGGAGCTTGCAATAATTCACATGGTGATAACTTTTTCTAGGGGTTGTACTTATAATCTGGGAAGGGGTATACCGTGAGGAATAAATGTATTGGCCTCTATTTAATTGATTTTATTTCCTATAATTTTAAATTAGGATACTTTTAAGTACTTAGACTCTGCGATTTATTTACCCGGATATGACATATTAAATATTTATTCTTTTCCAAGTTTTCTTTACTACAATTGCTCGTAGTATAATCATTAGGGCTCATTCTAAAGTAAAATTTGGTAGCGTCTTTTTCCCGATTTAGACATTTATAAAACTTACACAGGCAATATATTAAAAATGGTGGAAAAATATAAAAACAACGAATCTACCCTGAGATGAGCTAGCGTATAGGTAGACTCCAGTCAGCATTAGGACAATCATTAGGTAAGTCTGAACTGAGGTACCTTACAGGGTGTTGCCAGGATTTGGTAAGGCATTTATACTTGGTAATAATATATTATATTTCATGGTAAAATTTTGAGATTTCATTAGAGAGCAAAAATTCCTATGTTTTCAGTATCCAACAAACAAGATCGAAAGGAACCTCACATCTCTAATTAAGGCTTCTAGCCTCACTCCAGAAGAAAAAAAGCCGTTCAACCAAGCAACTCCAAGATTCCACGCCTCTACGGACAGCCGAAAATGCATAAAGAAAATGTACCTCTACGTCCAATGGTCAGAGCAATATACTCACCAACCTACAAAATAGGTAAATATCTGGCCAAAGTTTTATATCTCTTTACAGGAAAAAGCGAATCCTTTATTAAAAACTCTGGACACTTTATCCAAAGGTTAAAAACCATCCAATTAGAGATCAGAGACATATTGGTCAGTTTTGATGCAGAATTC
The DNA here is from genome assembly GCA_034092305.1 of Diaprepes abbreviatus. Classification (NCBI taxonomy): domain Eukaryota; kingdom Metazoa; phylum Arthropoda; class Insecta; order Coleoptera; family Curculionidae; genus Diaprepes; species Diaprepes abbreviatus. Next base: position 7,355,013 of record JASJET010000007.1, on the reverse strand, counting down.
CTGTACACAAATGTTCCTATAGATGATTCAGTTTCCATAATATCTGACATATTACGAAACAACATGGACTACACCTTACAAGAATTAATTAAAGCATGTCTGATTTCCACTTATTTTACGTTTTAAGGAACTTTCTACGGGAAGACTTCAGGAACGGCGATGGGATCTCCGCTATCACCTGTAGTAGTTAACATCTTCACGGAAGCTTTCGAAGAAAACGCCTCGTCTTCTGCTCCTCTAAAACCTAACTTTTGGTGCAGATTTGTAGATGATACGTAGTATTGCCGCATGGCCAGATAACCTCCAAATTTCCGGGATTATCTAGATCAACAACACCCTAGCATAAAATTCACTATGGTGCCCTTCCCTTTCTTGATGTACTAGTACAAAGGAAAGAGAATAGCAAATCAGGACATTCTGTGTACAGAAAACCAACACATACAAATCGACATCGCAATGCAACGTCACACCATCATCCTTCTCCATCCGTCTGGATGGATAAGGTACACAAGAGCACTTTCAATATGTGATGAACAATCACTGAAATCAGAAACAGAATAACTGACTAATGCTCTGAGAGGCAACGGATATTGCGCTGAAGGTATAATACATTCTATTAATAAATATAAAAACACAACTCCTCAACAAAATGTCATAAATGAACCTCCTATGGACAGTATTGTCTTACCTTACACACACGGAACCACCGACAAGATTGCCAGATTGCTCCGAAAATCAAACATACGGACTATTTTCAACACATGTAAGAAAGTTGGACAATGTTTGAACACTCCAAAGGACGCAATTCCCTTTCAAACAGAAGGCGTTTACAAGATACCTTGCTCTTGTGGTAAAGTGTATGTAGGTGAAACAGGACGGTCTATATCCACTAGGCTTAAGGAACATGAAAGATGTATAAAAAGAAATAAATTGTAAAATTTCCAGTAGCTGAACACCAGCATTGCTCAGGTCACACTTTTAATGTAAAAGAAACTAAGGTGCTAGCAACAGTGTCTGGTTTCTTTAAACGTAAAATTAGAGAATCAATTGAAATTTGTATATATCCAAATAATATTAATAGAGATGCGGGTTACAGTCTACATCACACGTGGAAATCCATTGTAACGCTGGATTACGGTTCGCTGAGCACCAGTCGGGTATAAATACCGGACTGTTGCTCCTCGATAGTCATTCAGTGTTTTAATCTCGTATAGTACAGATCCCTGAAGATGCCTCGTGCAATCGTAGGCGAAACGTCGGATAATAATTCCAATTTGACACGGTCTGAACCCAAGAACCATGATTTTCAACTTGTCCAAAGCTGTGAAAGCTTTCATTCGTTGTTTTTAAAGATCACCCTTTAAGGGGGGCAAAACATGTAACTGCTCAAAAAAAATCGATTTTTTATTACATTAAAATGTTCCAAATGCTCTGCGGAATACGCCAAAAAAGTTTTAAACCGATATTCGTATTAGTTCTCGAGTTATAGTTAGTTATAGGCAGCGCGGCGTTCCCCAGCCGGTCGAGCACACCTGCCGCACGTCCCTGCCTACTTTCTCTTCGGAGCTATGGGCGGTTCTCCAATTATGTATCCCTTCCAAATTCTTATAAATCACACTAATGAAATGCACGAGGAGGCTGAAGGGCTGCTGTATGGAGCTGGAATCGCTAACGAGTAAGTTACAATAACAACTAATAATCAATGATTTTTATCTACCGCGAACTTTAAACGCGTTTTTCTCAAAGTAGTACTTTTTCAACTTTTGTGCAAAATATCTCGAAAAATATTCGATCGATTTAGCTCAAATTTATACCACATCTACAAAATAGTGTTATCTTTTAGTTGAACCTACATGTTTTTGTAATTTCGGAAAAATAATTTGTTTATTAATGTTCAAAACGCGATTAAAATAAAATAATCGATTTTTTTGTTTAAACCAATATTAACGCAAAAATTTATTTTTTTTTTCTAAACTTTACTGGTTAACCTATGAACTATACATCTCATTAACATATTTTTTTTCTGAATGTTGCAGGTTCACCGGAAAAAACGTTAAGTTGCACAAGGCGTTTTTCGAGGTGTTTTTGTCATTCGCTCGCATCGTCGCCATTTTGTATTGAAAAATTATAAAAAAAAATATTTTCAAGTACTTTTAAACATGTACAGGGTGAGTCAACGATTGGATGAAGTAAGTTTGTGCCTTTTTGGTGAAATTTACAAAAAAACTATATTTATTGTTTGATACAGTTTATTTTTACGCAGATTTTAAAAATATTTAGGACTCTACAGAATGAGCCAAAAAACTAGGACAACATAAAGTTGTATTTTTTTAAATAGAACACTCTATATACGAATCGTATTTTCGATTTAGCTTATAATTTTAAATCTTTTTTATTAAGGGTTTACTATAACAAAACTTTCTAGTTTCTGAGATAATTAAGTTTAAAGAAAAAAAGTCACATTTTCAAGCATCAATTCAATCCTTAATAACGTTTTCAATTTTGTGACAAATATATTCAAATTTGGAATTTAGCAAGGCCAAGGACAAGTTAACATAATTTTTACCTAATATTTGCAATAAAAGCTACAGGGTGTTGAACACATCGGCTCAAATTTGAACAAGTTTAAATGAATAAATATCTTTTTTTTTTAAATGGTACACCCTGTATATTTTCATGTTATTTAATAGAGTAATAAAAACCCTAAAAGTTTTGTTCAATATATCCTATACCTATTTATAATAGTTTTTGAGATATTTCAGTTTTTCTTATTGTCCATACTTTTTTACAGAAATAGTCTTCATTATCATAATAGCCATGTAAAATAATAAAAAGAAACTACAGAAACAAACAGAATGTGGGGAAATATGATGAAATACATTATTCGTTATATTACAATGGCAATAGTTTAATTAAACAATGTGAAAAAATTAACACAACAATAACGACAAGGCAAATACATATTTACTTTTATACTAAATTGAAACAAAAAAATTACCTATTAAATACTGAGATTAATTATTTCTTTTTAATAAGTGTTCGAATAAACGACCCTCTTGTGCAATGCACAAATTTAGTCTTTTTTGCAGATTTTCTCGGACCCTGGACAAAATTAGTGGCGTTATTGTTCTACAGATATCCCTAATCCTGTTTCGCATATCTTCCACTGTTCTTGATGGATTAACATACACCTTATTTTTAATATAACCCCATAGGAAGAAATCTAATGGGGTGATGTCGCAAGACCTTGGTGGCCACTCAATGAAACCCCCACGTCCAATCCATTTTTGCGGATATCGTTGGTCCAAAAACGCACGAACTTCACGATGGTAATGCGGAGGCGCACCATCGTGCTGGAACCACATACTGTCGAGCTCATCCCTATCGAGACCTTGAAGCAGTTGGGGTGTTCTTCTTGTAGAAAGTTCAGGTAACTATGACCATTTAGTGGTTCATTAAAAAAGTGGGGTCCAATAATTCGATTATGATGAATACCACACCAAACATTTAATGACCAGTGGTTTTGATGTTGCACCTCTCTAATCCAAAATGGGTTTTCTGTGGCATAATAATGCATGTTGCGTCTATTTACGGCACCGTTACTTCTAAAAGTAGCTTCAACACTAAACATTACCTTGCATAATAAATTTGGATTTAATTGAATCTCCGCATTTATTGTACGACAAAAGTTTACACGACTTTCAAAATCCTGTCCATGCAATTCTTGGTGTAATTCCATGTGATATGGATGATACCTATATTTCTTGGTAGTACGATTAGCGGTGGATTGTGATGTTTCACATAATGCTGCTAACTGACGGCTACCAATATAAGGATTTTCCTGAACATTTAACAATACTTGTAGTTCTTTTTCTTCATTAGTTACTGGTTTGTTGACCACTTTACGTTTTGGATAATCAACAGTACCAGAAGAATCAAATCTTTGCATTAAGTCTTGAAAAGTATGGGTATTAGGCATAGACGTAGTAGAAATTAAATAAAATTACATTTTATTTAATCTAGACTGCGGACCCTTATGGAGAGAGTTGGCTCACGCTTAAAAAGAGATGGAACGTTTTCGAGGAGCAGGCCCTCTCCTTCTATAGGCGGAGCTAAGAGGCTACGTAAGCGTGATTCCCCTCTAAGAAGGGATAGACTCGTTCCCGCACAAAAGCGATTCTCTATCCTTGTTCCTTCGCTAATGATGACATTTGACAGTTGCCAGCTGTCTTTTATTTTATCAGTAATCGGGTGGTGAAAAAATATTAACTTTTGGATTTTAGTTCCTTTGTGGTAATTTTCTGTAATAAAACTTGTGCTACTTAATGTAAAAATACTAAAGCAAAAACAGATCATGCATTGAATCTCAATGTGATTCAAGGAAAGGCCAAGGAATCATTTTTTTTAAGTTGTCGTTAGATGCTTCTAGGTAAGTCCAGACGTTATTTCATATTTGCAAGACCAGTTTTTTTCTAATATTATCTTGAAAAACATGTACATATTGTATATAACTATTTTAAAATCCGCCTAACAATAATTTATATTTGTTTTGGTCTAAGCAAGGCTTGTAATTTAAAAGCCTTTTTTTCTTGTATAAATAAAGTTAGAAGTACTTTTTGAAAACAATTTTCATTAACGTTTTTTATGATTAGCATTGATTTTTAACAAAATGTGTGGCTAAAATTAGACTATCTTTCTTTAGGTGCAAAATCTGGTTTACTCCAGACAAAGTTTACTTGAAAAAGACCCTAGAGATGTTTTTCAAATTTAGTATGTGATTTTGAAAATAAGAAGAAGGTCATGAGTAATATTCCTACAATATGGTTTGCCAATGCTGTACCTACCATATTCCCAGCTTTTACAATTATCTCTTTTGTCTCGACTGATGGGTCATTTGACGGAACACCTACCAGATTTTTGAAAGATACTGGTGAGTATGTACATAGGTCTTTTATTCATTTAATTTTGATTGCCACGATATTACTACTTTTCTTTTTGTATGTAAAAAAAAAATTTTGAAACAAATTACAGAAATTATTTGAAATAGTGGAAACACCAAATTTTTCATTGATCTTTTGCTTACCCATTTTGGGATCATGGAACATGAATCTGAAGTTTTTTTTTTGCAGTTGCACATAGTTTCCCAAAAAAAAATTTTCTCTTACATATGTTTTCTGAACTATTCTTTAAATTTTACCACTTCCATTAAAACACATTTGCACATTCTGAACTATAACCACAGTTTATATAAAACCGCATATTTTATTAACGTGTAGCTGAAAATATTCAAAATTGAGCAGAAAAACAAACGTAAACAAGTGTTGGCCCTATTGGCAGACTAATGCAATGTCGCCATGTAGTTCATCCTTTTTGCATGTTTTTTGATGCTAGATCATATGATCAAGAACATAATACAAGGGTGCATCAGATTGATAGGAAGAGATGAACAGACAGACGCACCCTAATAACCAGTTTTCTTAGGTTTTGGTTTTTAATTTTGTCTTGCTTTTTACAAGCCATCTTTACATACATAAATATTGTATAAATCTGAACTAACCTGGCTCATACTTGTTTGAGGGAGGATTGATTTGTTCTATGTATTAAAGAAATATATAGTACATGTCTTTATTTCTGGGAAATCTGACCCACGTCAAACAATTTTAGACCACTTTCACTAATTTCATCCTTATGTAGTATTTTGTGACGTCACCGATTTTTTTCTGTTAATCTCTTTTTAATAATTGAGCTGTTCTTTACTTAATATTCAGTTTTGTAATGAAAATTATAAATGTAGTGGAATTGCTGTTAGAACAATTACAATTTAATGGTTGTTTAAAATCACAAAGCATCAATTTTCCCGCCAAATTCAATGTCCTTCATGCTTCCTTTCAGCTTGATTTTTAGTGTTTTCTGCTATATTTTAACCAAATTTGATATTTAGTTTTATCTAAAATGCTCAGTTGTGTTTTAGTGCAAGTGGGATTATTTCAAGAAAAAGGTAAGAAAATACAGTGTGAAACTGAAAATATTTTTTTGGCAAAATTATATGCGACCGCCACAAGAAAACTTCCAAGTTCATATTTCACGACCCCAAATAGCGGATATCCAAAAATCAGCGAAAAATTCGGTGTTTCCACTATTACGAGTAATTATCCAAATTACTAATACTAATGAGATACAGACAAAGAAGTTTAAATATTTATTTATTACTACTAATAATAATAACAATCTTTATTTCTGATCTTGTTACATTTCTCCAATGAAATAAAAAAACAGCGTCCCTGTACTGTTAATAAATCTACACAAAAGATAATTTTTTTAAAAAAAGTACTTCTAGTTATTTGTTTTATCCACATATAAACTCATAAATTTGGCTATAATTTCATAGTAAAATAAGTGCATTCATGCTACTATGAAACAACACAAGTATTATGTTTTTTATCCAAATATAAAATTTGTTCACCATTTATCTTATTACAGTTAAGGAAAGTCCACACTGGAAACGTTCTGTTGATTCGGATCCACCACCAATTATAAGCCAACCTTTGCTTTTATTATCAGATGATTAAGAAAATACAGGTGAGTAAATAATTGTAATAATAATGTTGCAATAAATTGCTGCTGAAATATGTTTATAAATAATTTTACTGTCAAATTAAAAAAGAATTTCAGTTGAATTTGTACATACAAAAAATGCATGTTATATTTCACACAGCATAAATATTAGACCTGTTCATACATAAATCATAAAGCAGTAAGCACCAAACTCAATTTACAAAAATAGTCAGTTGACAGATTGCCAAGTGTTTTTATTACTTTTTTCTGATTGTTGATATGAATGGAGATAATATTTATATTGATTTTTTTAAAAAATAAATACGTCTATTTTAAAAAGTGATAAGTTGCATATTTTAGGTGGAACCCATACCGATGTCAGTGTAAAGGCAAATATATCAGATATGGCACAAATACCCCCTTATAATGAAGACTGACCCTCAACCAGTACCTCAACTGCAGTGTTAAAAAAAAAGATCCACAACTAACTTCATCAATTTTATCAACACAGACTCCAAACTTTTTGTCATATTCTTCACCTAAGGAAAAAGATGCGCTAAATAATTAATACTTTTAAAAACGTAATTTCAGAAATATTTTACAGTGAAAAAAATCAGAATTCCACAATAGATGATTTTTATGATTTATGTAATAATTTTTATCCAACTTTTTATAAAAATTCTAAAATATCAGGCACCAGAAGAAAATTAAAAACCTATTGTAAAGCGTTACACTTTTGAACACACAATTTGCATTAACTTTGTATTTTTTTGTCCCAAGAGCATATAATTTTATGATTTTTTTTTTATTTACCGTTAATGATGGGTAACGTCGTATGACTAAAAAAAATAATTTGTATCAAAACTGGAGACAGACCATTTTGCTTAATTTTTTTCTAAATAAACCCCTAAAAGGTAATGAAATCATTTTGATATTAAAAGAATGTGTTAAAAAATTATGTATTATAGGTGTAAATATACACTCCCTGTTAACAGAAATGGAATCAAATTTTTTTCCTATTAGCTAATAAGATTAAAATTCATCCTAAAAATTATGAATTTGAAATTGCTGGTATTAAATAGGTCTATCTATTTGATCCAGTACATTTGCAAAAAGTCACATATTTTATTTCAACTTGTAAAAATTCGCATAAGTTGTAGGTCTTAGGGTATCTTATATACATAAATTCACAGAACTTGGTTACCTTCATATATATATATATATATATATATATATATATATATATATATATATATATATATATATATAATAAAGTTGAAAAATGGTTATGTATTGTATTTCATTATATATTTTCTGTAATATACTGTTTGCTTTAAGTTCATACTGTTATTTTATTACCTTACTTTGTAAGAATATTAGTTCCTGTACTTGAACAGTACTGCAAAAAAAGGACAGACATAATAGAACTGAAAACATAAAACATCTACAATACTGGAGAAAATGGTATTAATTTTTTTATTTTTTTTTATAGAGTTACTAGTTAGCGTTTTGGCCAAGGTTTCCAATTTCTATAAATTTTTTAAATGTATGAACTTTAAATCCAACCAGATAAAAGGTACATAAGGAGTATATTTCATACAAAATTAGATATTTAATCCACAAATTCTATATCCTTAAAGAAATTTTAAGTTTGAGATTTATCATATAAGGGCCTTGTTAAATCATTGATTCACTATGGAATTTTGGTCTGGAGTGGGCTCTACAGCAATTTTTTGAACAGACTGAACATAACACAAAAATTTATTTTAAAATAATATATATAAGAACAATACATTGTATTCAGTGAGCTGTTATTTTCTGGTGATATTTGCACAATAAAAACTTTATAGGTAATAATTGTAACAATATTTATTTATATCACTATTATAAAACTCGTGCTAGAGTGAATAATGACAAACAGATCACAATAAGTCATAACAAAATATTTCCTTCTCACAAAGAAGAAAAATCAACTTTTGAAATATTAATAAAATATTTATTCATAACTATAACTGTTTTAAGATTATATCAAAAAAACTGAAATTAAGTCATCTTCTAGATTGTGTCTAGGCTCCACTAATATTTCAACTGCAGCTTCTGGCAATAAAATCCTATAATTAAAATTAAAGTTAGTTTTATACATTTGATAAAAGATAATAGTTATACACGTTGCACTATGATCATTGTTCTTTCTGCAATATAATCATGAATCTTAAGTTTAACAGTTAATTGTTAAAATTGAATTCAAAATGTGTTTTTTAAACCAAACATGATCAAAGCCAAATCATTTCCTGATAAGTTTAAAATTGAAGCAATAGTTAGGCAGGCATATAAACATTTAGGTTTTGTTCTTTAAAAGTCCATAACATTTACTACTGAAAAAACATTAAAAACTCTCTTTAATAGTTTGGTTAGATCTAAACTTGAGAATGCTACTGTGATTTGGTCTCCCTTTTATGTGAAATATATCCTAATGATCGAGAAAGTCCAAAAAAAATGTATTCGTATTGCAGATATATTGTTGAAAAGAGTCCATGATATAATTTAATGGTGCTTCACAACAGGAGGACACTAAGTAGTATTATTTACCTTTATAAAATATTTAGTAATTTAGCCCAAGATAACACAACATTGCCTAAAATCAGTATTTGTATACCTAACAAAACTCGATTAATAATCTGTTAGAACAAATTATCAAAAAAAAAAAAAACATTCATTAGTTCAATGGCTTTAAATTATAATGAAAATTAAAAGTTCACTGACATATTTAGTGCTCCTAAAAATTTATTCAACCAAAAACTTAACGGAAGGATCTCCAATATTATTAATGCAATAGATTACTGATGGTTTATTTCTTGATCTTATATTTATTTTTTAGATTAGGTTTTAAAAAAATGTTGAAACTTTATTATAAGTTCATTTAGTTTTTTTAGACATTAATCATAACTTGGGTCACTCATGGTCAAAACTGGCGTTCACTTGACTGACATAACAATTTTGACTACATATAATAGGGCCAATGATATGCCTGTTTCAACCTGTGATGGTATTGGAAATAAATAATTAGCATATATATTATTACCTTTCTTTATCAGCATCATCTTTAGGGTAATCAATATCTTGTTTTGATATAGATACTTCGGGATACGTATAATCTATGCTGACAGGCCTTCAATAAAAAAATTAATTGTATTGGTTAATAACTATAATATCAACATTTAGTATTTTTTTTTCTACAAGCAAGACAAATATGATTATTGGAAAACAATTAAAATTATTTAGTAACTATACAAAAAATACTGAAAAAATGCTTAGACATTTAATTTCATTAAATTTCTAATTTCAGGAATATTATTTATTATAAGTTCATACCTTAAAATTATTAATACAATCTTATAATTAAGTTCTGTTATGATAAAAATACTGCTGAAATATTTTTTTGGAAAATTTTTTTTTGTAATAAACACCATAAAACAAAAACGCCGCAATATTTAATAAACTTCAAAATAAATATGTTTGCCATGAATACTTAAAATTAAAAAATAAGTACTTACCTAAACGTAATTAAATTATCCCATTAATATCCAACATGTCTTCTCACCATGTTAAACACAAACAAATAATAAATTACTGAATAAAGTTAATAATCTTTCAAATTAAAACCCTGGAATTAAAACGAATCACGACGGCACGACCTTGACAGTCTCCAACACAGCTGTTTTGTCGCCGTCAATTTATTTCGACCAGTTCAAGGAATATTAAAATGGTTGCATTCTGGTAATGAAGTAATGACGTCACATCAAAATTGTTTGCACCTATTTTGAAACAATTATAGACATGCTTTGAAATAAGTGAGCATGAGCACTTCGTCATTATCGTATTCGTGCGTTCGGAAATAGTAATGTCATTTCAACTGTGTTTCAAAACGGATCCAAACATGCTTTAAACCAGGTTACCCCACGAGAAAATACCAAATAGACAGAACGCTTCTAATTGGTCCATTTAAATGTCACTTTCTGGTGGGGATCCATCATGGCGGTCAAGCGAGAGGGGAATCGTGCTTAACTCCGCCTATAGAAAGAGAGGGCCTGCTCCTCGAAAACGCTCCATCTCTTTTTAAGCGTGAGCCAACTTTTTCTACAGGATCCGCGGTCTAGATTAAGTAATAATTAGTTTATTCTACGTCTATGGTATTAGGTTGGCGTCGATCAGGATACTTCATTCTGTAAATTCTTTGAGCAAGAAGGCAATTTTTTTGAGCCTCTCCTATTGTATAAATCATATCTATTAACTCATTCTTTGGAAAATTCATTTTACAATATAAGATGAATGCAAAAAAAACCAAACTACACTACATAAAAACCAAAAGAAGCGATTGCGGTTATAAATTTGACACACAGAAAAATGTTCTTTTACATTATTTTTGCCATGGCTACTATGATAATGAAGACTATTTCTGTAAAAAAGTATGGAAAATTATAAAAACTGAAATATCTCAAAAACTATTATAAATAGGTATAGGATATATTGAACAAAACTTTTAAGGTTTTTATTACTCTATTAAATAACATGAAAATATACAGGGTGTACCAAAAAAAGAAGATATTTATTCATTTAAACTTGTTCAAATTTGAGCCGATGTGTTCAACACCCTGTAGCTTTTATTGCAAATATTAGGTAAAAATTATGTTAACTTCTCCTTGGCCTTGCTAAATTCCAAATTTGAATATATTTGTCACAAAATTGAAAACGTTATTTAGGATTGAATTGATGCTTGAAAATGTGACTTTTTTTCTTTAAACTTAATTATCTCAGAAACTATAAAGTTTTGTTATAGTAAACCCTTAATAAAAAAGATTTAAAATTATAAGCTAAATCGAAAATATGATTCGTATATAGGGTGTTCTATTTAAAAAAAATACAACTTTATGCTGTCCTAGTTTTTTGGCTCACCCTGTAGAGTCCTAAATATTTTTAAAATCTGCCTAAAAATAAACTGTATCAAACAATAAATATAGTTTCTTTGTTAATTTCACCGAAAAGGCACAAACCTACTTCATCCAATCGTTGACTCACCCTGTACTATAAGGATTTCATATTCAAAATTTGTTTAATAAATAATACATATTTTTTAAATCAATATGAAATTAACATTTTTTTTAAATTTTACATGTATTGCCTCCCTTAATTGATTTTTGGCTCAGGGTAAGAAATGAGCATCCTGTTTTGGCGGAAAAAGCCATTAAAGTTTCATTGCCCTTTTGTACAACGTATCTATATGAGAAAGGATTTTCAACATACACTTACCTGAAAGATAAGTACGGAAACAGGTTAAACGCAGAACCTGATCTAAGACTCGGACTTTCAGACATCGAACCAAATTTTGAATTTCTTTGTTCCACCAAACAGGCACAAATATCCGACTGAGGGTATTTTTCAAGTTCTGTCTTATTGTATTCATTTTGTATTAATTCTTTTTTGTAGGTTAAGCTATTACTTTAGTTATAATAATGTCTGTCTGTAAATGTTTTACGATTTTGTTTTAGTTTTTCGTTATGAATATGGAAAATAAATCTTAATAACCCAATTTTACTATTTCATTTACTGTCCCTAATGACTATGCAGGGGGTTCGCCAATTTATTCCGGTTTTTAAAAGGGGTTCGCAAGAAGAAAAAGGTTGGGAACTGCTGGTATATAATCTCCAAAATATTTTGAAGATTAACTGCCACACCTTCTGAACTTAATACCACTGTTGCAGCACTGCCGTAAAGAAGTACCCAAATTTCAAAACCGTTTCAAGAGGTTTATACAATAACAGAAACGGATTCCCTAATCAAAAATATCTAATGTATTGTTTGAAGGTTGGAGACAATTTCGCAGTAATACCAAAAAGCATGCCTGTCCTAGACATCATAAGCTCTGTAGAATCTACACAAGTCGACAAAAACCATTCCGACGAGTTTAGGTGGAAAATAAAATCAACTTTGGAAGACAAGAAAAATCCAGTTCAAAATCTCTCCAAGCTAGAAGCATCAGCCTTAAAAGAACTTTGTAAGGATGAATCTATAAAGATTCTACTAGCGGACAAGGGAAATGCAACGGTGATAATGGACATCGTAACGTACGACTAAAAAATCGGAGATATTCTGGAAAAAGGAAAATATAGACAATTACCTCGTGACCGCACTAAATCTATAGAGTCAAAAATCTACAAAACACTAAGGAAATACCAAGACCATATACCTGACAATCTATGATCGGCGCTCACACCACACTACACTAAACCACCACATCTTTACGGACTACCAAAAATGCATAAAACGAACATACCACTGAGGATAATAACCAGCTCCAGAGGATCCCCAACAAATGCACTGGCGAAGTTTCTTTTAAAAATCATACAACCTTTAGAAGGTAAGACGAACACATATGTTAAAAATTCAACACATTTCGTGAACGTTATTAGTAGCATCAATCTAGAGCCAGACGACTAATAGGCTTTGATGTGGAAAGTCTGTATACTAATGTACCATTAGGAGAATCACTAGACATAATCAAAACTAGACTTTCAAATGATACTACTTTATTAGATCGAACCACGTTACCACTGGACGGGGTGATGGATCTTTTGGAGTGTTGCCTGCGTAGTGCTTACTTTCAAGTAAAGGACAGGTTCTACGCTCAGGATGACGGGCTTCCGATGGGTTCTTCACTCTCTGCAGTCATCGCCAATATATATGTATATATATATATATATATATATATATATATATATATATATATATATATATATATATATATATATATATATATATATATATATGTATATATATATATATATATATATATATATATATATATATATATATATATATATGGAATGGTTCGAAACTCATGCCATAGAAACAGCAACAGTAAAACCGAAAGTCTGGCTGTGATATGTTACATTCATCGTATGGAAGGGCAATGATCAAGAACTTAATGATTTCTTGAAACATCTAAATAACATTCGACCTACAATTAAGTTTACCATGGAAAAAGAGGTAAATGATCAATTGCCCTTCCTAGATGTCGTGGTGAATAGCTCAAACGAAACTATTAAAACTTCAGTATACAGAAAGCCAACACATACAGGACAATATCTTAATCATAGTTCCAATCATTCTGTTGTAACAAAACGGGGAATTATGCACAACCTCTATAATCGCGCTATATCTATATGCAATAATGCCGATTCATTGGAAAAAGAGGTAGCAAATAATAAATCCGATTTACAACAGAATGGTTATCCTTTAAAATTAATTGACGATGTTATAAATAATTTAAGAACAACGAACACTGGGCAACAAGAAACACATTCCTTCTTCACAATTCCGTACATTATGGGAACTTAGGAGAAAATAAGACGAATTGCCAGTAGTTATAATATAAAAACAGGAAATACACTTAGAACTAATTTAACAAAAACAAAACCAAAAAGTACCGATAAGAAAGAATGTGTTTACAAAGTTCCATGTGAGTCTGGTGAAATGTATATTGGAGAAACCAAACGACCACTAGAAGTTAGAATTAAGGAACATAAAACTCATACACAAAAAGGGGAAACGTCGAGATCAGGTATTACAGGACACCCCTGGGATAAACAACACCATATAAAATAGTCTAGGGTTGCGGCAATATATATGGCACCCAACATGAAAAAAAGAAAATTCATAGAAGCAGCTTACATCAAAAACAATAATGGAATCTTCAGTAAACCGAGTGTTGAGATACCTAATCTTTGGCAACCACTTCTTGGTAACATCAAATCATTGATGTGTGTATAGTAAAGCGAAACTTTGCGCTTCAGAAGACACAGTCCCTATATAAGCTCGTAGTCTTAAGACAAAACATTCAATTTATACTTGATAACGATTAGAGATACAACCTAGTCGAAACGTCCGTAAAAATAAATAAAAATAAAGACAATGCAAGTCCGACAACCATAGTCTAGTCAATCTAATATATTGCTGCAAAAAATTGTGCAATTTTTGGAGATTTGCTTATATTGCTCTTATCGCTTTCCCGTAAAAACGACTTTTTGTTTTGTTAGTAAATGGTCTGCAATAAAAAAAACGCGACACAAATTTTTTTTATTTTTTGTTTATTATTTAACTTTAAACAGTAGAAAAAGGCGCAACGCCTTCACAAACTATATTTTTTTGTATAACAATTCTGCACAAATACTTTAATTTTTAACCAACTTTTGTTCTTAAAGATATCTGGATACTGCGTTATTAGTTCATCGCACTCATATTTCTTTGGAGGTTTTTTTCGCACTATATGACTCGAAAAAAATTTTTTCACCAAACTCTTTTGATGTTCCGTCCATGGAACCAATTCTCTCTTTTTTCTTCTTTTAGAGATAAATATCTTGGAGCTGCTTGGCAGTCGAATTTGGGACATTATTGCAGGTTCCCTCACCACTTCTCCTGGATTTTCGGAAGTTGATTCTTTAGAACTGCAAGGCAGATCAGATACTGGGTGAATTTCAACTGTGGTTTCGGTTTCTTCCATTATTGTTCGCGTCTTTTCGTCATCTTCTGCAACGTCTACTATATCATCTATTTCCATTTCAGTAAGAGATTTTCCTTTAAATTCTTCACCTCTACCTTGTTCGATTAACACTAAAAGTTTACAAATTCTAGCCGTCTGATATGCATCACCAGGAATTTCACTATAATTTTTCTCGCAAATTCCCATGAATGTTGCCAACTGCTCAATATCGTTTTCATTCATATTGTACAACTGCGTTATAGTCGCCACATATTTTCGTATAGTGGAACGAAAAATGACAGCAGGGTTTTTAGTTCCACATTCTATGGCATATTTCCTTAATATTTTATAGCCGCATATTATCGAGTCTGTACCTGATTTACCAAAAAGGAACGGGTTACTGTCGCCAACTAATTGTGAACGGTGCAATAATAGCAACGAAATATATTCCTCTACATCGGTACTAAACAACACAGGTATTCTTGTACATCTCTGCTTTCCGAGAATTAACCCCTTAAATCGTTTCAATAAAATCCTCTCCGTTGGAGAAATGGCATCGCCGAATGCATCGTAATCTTCTTTACAATCGTTTTTAACGTACAGATCCACTGGCAACTTCTGAAACTCCGTGTGTCGTTGTCGATAGAGTAAACTTAATTGGCAGTACACCATTTTCAGTAGATATAAATATGAGGCTGTGTCTTTTGTATCCTTGAATTTATCGGCTGCCTTTGCAGACTCCGACTTTAAGAAATCTGTCAATATTTTGAGATCTTCTGCCAACGGAATAAGGGAAACTTTATTCCGCACACTCGGATCATTCCCGGCAACGTCAGATCTCCAGCGGGCTTCTATAGTCTCCCGAACATTTTGAAGATCTTTCGTCACATCTTTGGTTCTTCCGTGTAAATCGGATTGTATTGGGAATTTCTTAATAGCAATGTGGCAACACTGTTTTAAATAAGTACCCATATTCAAAGCGTAAATAGCACAATTATTTGCCGCATACACAATATCATTGTAATATTGCGGTTGCAGCGCATCAAGTAAATCTGTTATTTCCGGTTTTAACTTTTGCAATTCAATAACCAATCTTGCCAGTTTACGCATTTTTTGAGACGTGACATTGATAAAATGTTTGCCTTTGTGGGCTTCGAAATAACTCGCGGCATACGCACAAATTAGTTTGTCTTTTTTCGCAACCAAAGAAACGTGATCCGGGCGCATCGAGCTAAATACTTCCTTAACAAGTCTCGAGTCGATTTCTAAATGTTCCACCAACAAATTCTGCCCTAGAGCTTGAGATTTGGTTCCCTTTTTATCCGGATTTTTGGAACAGTTCTTTCTGTGGCGCCACAGGTATTTCGAAGTGTAAAATCCGAGACAATGAATGCAAGGCAAAAATGAACTATTTTCTGATAATTGTCGCATTGGACGAATACTATTTTGATGATTTTGTAAATAATTTCCTTTCTTCCTTATATTTGTCAGTAATTCTTTTCTTTCCTTACTATTTTCTGGTTTTGACAGAACTTGCTGAACGTCTGGTTCTGACGCATGGTTTCTAATGATATGTCTTGCAAAATTATTTACATTCATTTCACAGAAAAAGCAAAAAAATTTATGACGCTTCTTCTTTGGCCTTCTCGAAATGATAGTATTCTGTTCATCAACATTCTGTACGTCCACATCTATTATCATCCCTGTGGCTCCCGACACTATATTTAGGTCCTTATTTGGCGAAATCTGAAACCATGTAAATATTTTCATTAAAAACTAAGCAAAAATCAAAATATTAGGCATGTCCAGAAAGTAAGTGTACTGATTTTTTATAGGCTACAAAAATCTTTAATTAAAAAAAATACATGGATACATTAGTACATAATGTAAGTTATTTTTCGACATAGTTGCCATTCCTTTCAATGTTGGTGATGAAGCAGGGTATTAACTTTTTGGTGCCTTCATCGAAGTAGTTTCCCGTCAACCCATTCGTCCACTTCTTCACCTCACCCTTCACCTCCTCGTCGGTTGAAAACCTTTTTCCAACTATGTGCAGCTTCAGGAAGATGAAGATATAGTAATCTGAACGTGCCAGGTCAGAGGAATGCGCGGGATGGTCCAGGACATCCCATTTAAACGAGGCGAGCAGTTCCTTCGTGGCGTTGGTTGTGTGTGGTCTGGCATTGTCGTGCAGCAGACAGACTCCCTTTGTCAGCATGCCTTTCCTCTTGTTCTGAATCGCCCTCCGCAATTTTTTTAGGGTCTCACAGTATCTTGCAGAGTATTCAATCAAATTATGTCTTGACAGTCCCAAAACATGCATTTTCTTGGCTGAAATTGTAGTTTTGAAGTTTTTGGCGGAGGGTGAAGAGGTGTAACGCCACTGTTTAGACCGCCTGTTGGTCTCAGGCGTGTAGTGTGCAACCCAAGTTTCTTCTCCAGTAACAATGGAGCGGAGAACGTCATCTCCATGGAGTTTGTGCCCGGCCTCCACTCGATTCAATTTGCGTTGGTCTGTCAGCTGTTTTGGGACTCACCGCGCAAACAGTTTCTGATATCCTAGGGTTTCTGTGACGGTTTCGTGTAGTAAAGATCTGGAGATTTGCGGAAATATCGATTTTTTCTACAATTTCCTCAGTCACAATTGAAGATCTTCCGCTCCTCTAATCGTCATGCACAAACGTCGACCGTTTTTAAACTTGTGACACCACTTGTACACACTCGTAAGATTCATAGCTCTATCACCAAATGCAGTTTTCACCTCATTATAAACCTCAACTGGAGCTTTTCCTTTCCAAACGAGATAGCGGATGACAGCGCGCATTTCGCACTTGGCGGGAGATTGGATCGAAATTTTTCACGAAACGTGCTGCCGCGTCGAGAGTCCTCAACGTATGACCTTGAACTGGTCTCGTTGTGGAGGGGAAGAGTCAAGCTACACGGCAGTGCAGCCAACATGTCGAATAGAGAATCTCTTCGACCGTGAGAGCCTCAATACCGTTACTTTCTGAACATGCCTCGTATGGTAAAATAAATATAAAAAATTTCGATTAATCCTAAAAAGAACACAAACAAATGTTATAAGTTGGAATTATCAGTCTTAATATAATTTCAACGAAAAACCCATTTTACAATTAGTTTACAATAAATACCAGACATAACATAAATAAAAAGTAATAAAGACCACAGCACTAATATAAATATTATGAACATGTAATTAAAATGAGGGAAGCCATTTATATTTCGGGAACTGGCAACATTGGCGTTGCTACTTACAAGCTGTGTTGTCCTGACTAACATAACAAGGCACAGCCAAATGGTCGGTTAATGCTTCCAAAAATTATCAACTTCTAACGAAATTACTGAATTTTTGGGCATAAGTATGTTCGTTGGAATTTATTTTATTTGTTATACATTCAAAAAATCGGATTCTTGCGAGAAAAGAATGCTTAAAGTTTTCATATTCCCAGTATGTAATTAGATTTGCAGCGCCATGCCGAGAAATGTGATTTTCCGACGGTTTTCAGAGCATCCGTCTATAGTGATCGCGCGCCGTATACCGCAGCACTGTAAGCGCTATTACCCCACGCCGTCACTCGCCGGAGTAGTGGGAGCTCGGGCAGGCTATTTAAACTCGAATTGGCTGTTAATTCAGGGTTGCCAGACCTAGGGAAATTTCCCTAAATCTAGGGAACTTTGCGACATATAGGGAAAAAGTGAATTTTATGTTTATTTTGGAGAATTTTTGAATAAGATACATTTTATCTAATTATTATATAAAAACTTTTTACGCGTTAACAAGAAATTTCGGTGATTTCGCATGCTCCCTGGCTTTGAGTCGGTAAACTACCACGGAAATCCCCACCGCTTTATATATTATGCAATTTTGGTAAAAAACTCAACGTTGCCCGACAGTGTGAGATTTTGCATACTAAAAGTTTGTTAAAGTCAAGCAATTGTTTTAATATCTGTATTAGCCCAGAAATGGTTAAGATATTTAAATCAGAAATTTTGTATGGAGAGAACAAAAATCCATTATACTTTTAAAAAAAGTGCTATGTTTGTTTTTTTTAGAATAGGTTAGCGATCGGGTATATGAAGTACACACTTTTACATTTTCTAAAGTTTAGATTTATTATTTGTAGATAAATAAACTTAAAAAATAAATAAAAAATTATTAAAACTATAATTCACTTACGGGCGTAAATGGGACCAATCACATTGCAGCGACGTCACATGTAGGGTGTCAATTCGTTAATTTCAAATACCGCGCCGAATACGTGAAATATGATAGGGGTAAAGAAGAGAGAAGAAATGAAAAATAGATAGGAATTTTATAGTAAAATAGAGCATGCCGTAAATTGAAGATTCCAGTGAGCTTGCCTAGGGAAATCACGGGAATTTTTTGTCAAAAATCCAGGGAAATAAAATAAAATTATCTGGCAACCCTGTGTTAATTTGCGGAGAACTGCATGTTCTCCACCCGGATTCATAGTCTCAGTGGACTGGCTGGGTCACCCCCCGGAGCGTGCTTTCCTAGTCTAGCAATGTAGGTGAGGCTAGGCTTGTATATATATATATATATATATATATATATATATATATATATATATATATATATATATATATATATATATATATATATATATATATATATATATATATATATATTTATATGGTGTTTCGCTATCCACTGCCTTTCTTACGTCCTACCCCGCTAACAGCCAGCATTGTCGAGGACCCTAGTAAGTACAGGCAATCTCGTTCCATCTTACCGACGCTGATGTTGAGCAGTGTTGGGCCAGAGCACTGATTAAATACAGGACATAAGATAAATTTCTCGGGAACAAAAATGCTATCGAGATGTGAAAACCTATCCACAAGAGTTATAAGGGAGGCTATTGAAATTGTAAAGAGGCCCAGCAACTTAAATAGCAGAGATAATAGCCAACGTGTGCCTAATACTTGGAAAAATCTGCTTACAAAACATCAACCAGTACCACTTAGTAACGAAAGAGATTACAACTCGGCAACGTAACCACAAACACTGGCAACAGGGCCGATGACGCGCAGCAGGTCACGCCACCTGATGGTTCGGAACCATTCGGAAAACGAACACGTCCGACGCGCACACGGTACCGACAACACCGAAGTCGCAGGCGTCAGTTCGCTCGTAGACGCCATACAGTGAGCTTTGAAAATGGTGAATGAGATTTCACCGAAACGTCAGCTGCCTTACAGTCCTGAGAGGGACTCAGCACATACACGGGATGCCCGAAAACCTTCGATTGCACATCACACCCGTGAGAATATCCGACATAACATATATATATATATATATATATATATATATATATATATATATATATATATATATATATATATATATATATATATATATATATATATATATATATATATATATATATATATATATATATATATATATGAAGTAAAATGCGAAACAGTAAATGCAAACTTCTCTCCATCATATCCCTTATGTGTTAAAGGTTGCACAGTTAGAATAAATTGTTATAGAACGCCATTTATCCTATTCCACCACCATCGAGATGATGGTCTACCTGTACCACCATACCGAGAAGAAAGTCAAAACTTACCCTCCCCACCACAGTAATAAGGCAGAGGTACATGTTTCGTCTCTACTAGACTCATCAGGGTACCGACATGCACCTGGCAGTGCAAAGAACAAATCGGAAAGAAGCATGCAAATACTGAACGCGGCTTCGCCGACCTCCCGCCGGATAGTGTATATATACGCCATCCGGCGGGAGGTCGGCGAAGCCGCGTTCAGTATTTGCATACGCCATCCGGCGGGAGGTCGGCGAAGCCGCGTTCAGTATTTGCATGCTTCTTTCCGATTTGTCCTTTGCACAGCCAGGTGCATGTCGGTACCCTGATGAGTCTAGTAGAGACGAAACATGTACCTCTGCCTTATTACTGTGGTGGGGAGGGTAAGTTTTGACTTTCTTCTCGGTATGGTGGTACAGGTAGACCATCATCTCGATGGTGGTGGAATAGGATAAATTGCGTTCTATAACAATTTATTCTAACTGTGCAACCTTTAACACATAAGGGATATGATGGAGAGAAGTTTGCATTTACTGTTTCGCATTTTACTTCATTCGTACACGAAGCTGCATATAGTTGTACGTTTGCTGAATGTGATTTCAGCACTACAACGGCATAATGTGGATATATCCACTGCTATTGCATCTCACACGGAGGAATCCGTGAAAACCGCATAAACATATATATATATATATATATATATATATATATATATATATATATATATATATATACATATATATATACATATATATATACATATATATATATATACATATATTTTTCTGTTATATATATATATATATATATATATATATATATATATATAACAGAAAAATCTTCACAACGTTCCGCTAACATCTCAGCTGGCATTTTCAAGTGATGCTTCCTCGGCGGCTGCTTGACTTGGAGTCCTTCCCTGATTTTAAAATTAAAAAAGAGCAAACAAGACAACAACGGCAACATCTCGATGGTTCACTAAATATTTTTTTTTTAAGTCAAACAAGTAAAGAAACAGATAAGTTTGGTGTAATTATAAAATAAAATAAATCTCGGCTACGCGGACATACGATTCTCAATAAACATCATTTTCGTGTTAAAAGTACGAAGAACTTCAGAATAATGGAAAGACCCCCCCTTAGCCAAGATTTATTTTATTTTATTTTAAAATTACACTGACGAAAAAGTATCTGTTTCTTTACTTATTCGGCTTAAAAAACACGCAAAACGGTGCTCTCACGGGGGGATCATTGGTACGACACCTGGCTTTGACTGCGGAACGCGTAGTAGTCATATGGTGGTTTTATACAACATTGTTGATTTGTGTTGCTCTTGTGTTGAGTCAACCATTGATATGTCGCCGTTACTGTCTCGTTTGCAGTTTTTAATTTAAAAATCAGCTTATTGGGTACAAATGTGAGGTGATGGTTTATATTGAATACAATGGCCTGACGACTTCCATATTAGGACGAAACAGCGCTGTCGTCATTTTTCGGACACTGAGTCTTTCCATTCTTTTGGAGTTCTCTGCTCTTTTTTACACGAGAGTAATGTTTATTAACAGTCTTATGCCCGCTTAGCCGAAATTTATTTTATTATATATATATATATATATAGATTTTTAATTTTAAAGTGGTCTATTAGCTTATTTACTTAGAAATTACCGTTGCGTTTCACTATTTTCACTATTTATTAGAATAAATGTTCATTTTGTAACAGAAATATCAATTTTCTTTACGCTCAACGCCCAACAAAAACTAATTTTTTTGTATTACGACTATTTAATGTATTTAAAACAATCAATGTATCAAATAATCATTAAATATTCCAAATTCCGTTGATTACGTTATAAGTTTAGACGAAAAGTAAGTACACCCTCTCATTCGTTTCAAGGTACTGATCGTCTTCGCGTCGCACGGAAGTTAGCGGGCGTAATATTGCGGTAGGCGTTCCCTATGATCTTCTGTCCGAACTAATCTGAAACAAGTTAGACGGGCTTAGTTGGTTAGAATTTGAGAAACGGCCAAAATAATTTCTAGTTAAGAAATTTAAAATAGAAGTTTGCCTATAGTAACGTTTCTATTAAACCTCGGTAACATGAACGTCTTTTCTTTCTAAAGTTTCGTCTAAGGACAAAGGCAACAGTGTTGCGGTTGCGTCACGCCGTTATATTTGTGCGCCGCTTTTCTATTTGACATTGGATTGTAGAGAAACAAATATCAACGATTACAAAATTGGGCTAAATAGAAAGGCAGTAATATATTTTCGCCGTACTCTGGTGTGTAAAATACAAAAAAAAAAGCATGTTATCCACATGACGAATATCTAACTTTTACTAAATCAAAAGCCGAGGTTAAATTTCAAGGCTTACTGGATCATACAGTGGATCGAATTATATTGCTTAAAATTAGACGCCGATCGATAAATTAGATTTGTAGATATGAGTTTCATTTGCAAATGGGGCTTCGATGGAACGTCAGGTCAGAGCCAGTACAAAATGAAATTCACTGATCCGAATATTTCTGATACAAACTTATTCCTAACCTCTCTTATTCCACTTCAATTAGCAGGTATTAACACGCAAACTCAACAAGAACAGATTGTGTTGTACAAATCCAAGCCCTCGTCTACTATGAATTGCGGGCCTCTGAAATTTCAATTTATTAAGAAAATAGAAAATTATGAACTCGAACCAGACAACTTGCACCATATAATAGAGTTCTCTTTGCCACCCGAGCCTCGGTACAGTACAACTTATCTATGACGATGATAGATGGCTAGGTGAATGCTTTGGCTGGCGCGAAATCAGTCCCGTGTTGTTACCTCTGCCAAACAACATCTCAGTTCAACAACATTGATATTGTGTCCCAGTAAATATAGAGTATTTCAAGCTAGAGCCATTATAACAAGAGTAAAGCGAAAACTGATCCTCCGGTTTCCCATCATTTTGCAAACTATTGGAAGCGGACATTAAACTGCAATAGAGGAGTTTTGGGAATACAAACTTCAAACAGCAAAATTATTCTTCAAAGGATATTCTTGGTACAATATTCCAACAGAAATCCACAAATGACTTACTTCATTGACCAGACAGAGCATTTGCAATATTACCGATAGGTAAACTATCAAAACATGCACAAAAATCAATGGACAAGTTGATAAGAAACTATCGTCTAGACGTTGCCCGAAAATCTTCTCGAGAAAAAATATGGAGGATGTGTCCCAAAACTTTTGGCGTCGATGGATACTTACACTGTTTTTGACATAGTAAGGATTCGGATAACAATTCATACGTATTGGAGAATGAGGAAAGAGCTGTTAACACAGAAGGCAGTGATTAAAAAGTTATTTTTATTACAGTCGTATTATTTATTCATTTATGCGAATCAATAAATATTATATTACTTACAAATTATTTGCATTGGTATTTATTAAGAAGTCTTAAGCATAGAGGAAAAAGTACTTTCGCCTTTTTAACGATTATCGATATCCATGTATTTATTATTATAGTATTATATTTAAAATGTACCTTGAAGTCAAGCGCAATATTTTATTCATGGAAATACAATTATTCTTTTTATTTTATTTTTAAAGCGTTGAACCACATTAGACGTTTTTCGAATTTATTTTCATGGTTTTAAAGTTTCAGTCTGCGATTTTTATTTTTAATATCAAATCCGTGCTTTCGACCCACTGTGTTTTGACGACCCGAAACCAGCGAAAAGTCCTTGCCCGACGCCATTTTTGCTAGAAACCAGGAAGCAAGCTACGATACAACAGTATGCTTTATTTCACTTCTTTAACATGGCTAAACGGGTTGTCCGTCGCTTTTTGTTACGTTCCCTTTTTTCAAGAGGTTCTGTTCTCGACTTTCCACACCTGTACATATATATATATATATATATATATATATATATATATATATATATATATATATATATATATATATATAGAAAACTATCAAGTTTTGAACTAAAGTACACGAAGGTAATTACCTTAGTTAAGAAATAAAAACTAATTTGCGAAAATTAAAATTCCATTTAGCGAATAATAAGAACTTTTTGATAGAAATTTTTAATAAAAATGAGGGATTTTCTTACCGAATCCGGACTGCTCATCACTGTAGGTGTAAAATCTCGGTTTTGTACTAAATCATCAACTGAAGTGCTTGCAACTATTAAACAGTCCCATTCAGCCAGCAGAGTTTTTCGCCCTGTTCCATCCTGAAAAATAAACATAGTGTAACTGATTATATTTAATTATAACACAATTGATTTACCCCTTTTTCTTGATTCGACTTTCTTAATTCATTTTGTGCAGTATCCTCAGTGAGTGATGACGACAGATTAGATTGTTGATATGGAAGGGGTGACGGAGGCACACCACATAAATAACGTTTTCTAAAATCTCAGTTTCCTGAGTTTACGAAACTTAATTTATACAAAAATAAAACAGTTTTACATCTATGATACGGTAAAACGTTAGTAAAAGTTAGGTAGTCCTCACCACCGTAACACTAACGTAGAAATTTCAAAATATCACCCCTTACACAAAAATAATCAAGTTTGTTGCAACTTATAATTGGAAATACGAATAATTTTAAATATTTCAAGGTTGCCAAATTGTGTGACGCCCGATACGTGAACAAATATATAAATTACCTCTGCGTGTACAGGGTGTAACATAAAGGCTGGGGATAAATTAAACAGTAAAAATTTTTTTTTTCATATGTATTTTTGCTCTACGAATATTCGTTAAGTTACAGGGTGTTAAAAAATTTAAAAAAATAATCGCTTTAGTGTAATAATTTTCGAACGCTAAAAGATAATGGAATGAAGTCTTAGCCAGAGCTTAATTTAATACTGCCCTAGTAACAGTAAAAAATTGACTTCGTAGTTTACTCAGTGGCGTGCGTACAGATATTACCTTAGGATTTAAAAAAATGTGGTACGCCCCTCGTAATTTTTTTTTAATCATTTCTTCAAATTTGAATTTTTGCCTTAATCAAAATTTTCCTTTTACGTTTTCTTTGTATCTCTCGTCATTTTTCGTAAATAAGCCTTTTGTAAATATAATTACACAGAAAAATGTAGAAAACACAAACATTATCTAGTATGCCATGACCACGATGTATATTTTTCTTTTCAGATGAAACGTCATTGTCAGTTAAGATAAGCTGTCATTACGCGTTTTTCGTTTAGTTAACTGATAAAAATGGGCTACTCATTTGAAGAATTAGCCGATATGCATTTTATTTATGGCCTTGCACACGGGAACACAGTATTAGCTGAGCGTCTGTATGCTGAACGTTTTCCGGTCGACAAATTCCGAATAGGAAAACTTTTTCAAGAATTCACGCTCGTTTACATAAAACAGGCTCCTTAAGGCCTCGTACCTCCAGCGCAAGCCCTCAGAATGTAAGGACAGTGAAGCTCGAGGAACGAATACTTCAGACGGTCAAGGCAAATCCTGATTCTAGTACAAGAACAAATGGAAGAATGGAGAGAGTGTCATACGACTGTCCAACGAATACTCCATGATAATTTTTTATACCCATACCATCTGCAAACGGTGCAAGCACTTTCTGCCGGAGATTTTGTAACAGGTTTTTAAATAAGACAAACCAGAATTTTTTGTTTCGCTCATCTATGGTATAATTAATTTCCATAATAGTCATTTATGCGCCGATGAAAATCCGCATGGAATAATGCAATCCCGGCAGCAGCAACGATTTTCTATAAACGTTTGTGTGGGAATAATTGCCGATTTTTTTATTGGTCCCGTAGTACTACCGACTCGATTAGACGGCTTAACATATCTCGATTTCCTTCAAAATGGATTGCAACCTTTATTAGAAGAAGTTCTACTTGAAACACGCCAGCGGATGTGGTTTATGCATGACGGCACTCCAGTTCACTTTAGGCGAAAGGTGAGGAAATATCTTAATGAAACGTTCCGGAATAAATGGATAGGTCGTAGAGAGCCAAGAACATGGACTTCTGGTTTATGCATGACGGCACTCCAGTTCACTTTAAGCGAAAGGTGAGGAAATATCTTAATGAAACGTTCCGGAATAAATGGATAGGTCGTAGAGAGCCAAGAACATGGACTTCTGGTTCCCTTGACCTTAATCCTTTGGATTATTACTTATGAAGTTTATTCCGTTGAAATTCTTGACGTGCAGACTCTTTGCCAAAGAGTTGAAATGGGATGTCGGCAAATTCGAGAAAAGTCTGGTATTTTTGCACGAATGAGAGAATCCATGCGGAAACACATTGGAAAATGTATTGCAGCTGGAGGACATTTTCAGCATCTTTTGTAATATTTTTTGTTTGAATAATATTTGTTAATTAATAATTACTTTAAGTTTATAAGTTAATGGTACATTTATTATTTTTAATTAATTAGTAGTATTTTGTTTCAAACGTCTAAAAGTCTTTTTTAAATGCAACTGCGACAAGTTTTTAAAAATGAGTCAAAACATACCCGATCATATTTGTGTTTTTTACATTTTTGTTGATTGAAAAAATCGGATTTATAAAAGGCTAAATTACGAAAAAATGGCGAGAGATGCAAAGAAAACGCACGAGGAAAATTTTGATTAAAACAAAAGATCAAATTTGAGGAAGTAATCAAAAAAAAAATTACCAGAGGCGTACCACATTCTTTTTTTAACCCTACGGTAATATACGTACGCACTGAGTAAACTTCGAGATTAATTTTTTCACTTGGTTACAATTTCGTTTCATCTTCTAGTATTCAAAAGTTATGACACTAAAACGATTTTTTTTTAATTTTTTAACACCCTGTAACTTAGAAACGAGTATTCGTAGAGCAAAACTACATATTAAAAAAAAATTTACTAAAGAATCCACTGTTTAATTTATTCCCAACCTTTATGTTACACCCTGTACAGTATACGTTGACTTTGCTAGCGCCAATTACGGTCACTGGTTTGAACTAATATTTTACGCTTTCCATATAATTTTTTAGACAGTATCGATAATAATGCGTCAGTGACACTTTTCGACCTGATTATTAAAACTTAATTTTTCTCACATGACACGTGCATAAAACATCAATATAACGCTAGTTACACATTAACACTCCAATGAATAGACAGAATAATATAAGGACACTATGACTTAAACGTTTAGCCAAAATCTTATCTTCTGTACTTGCTGCTAAAGATCAACTGAAGAATTTTTTTTTTGCAATGATTTAGAAACGCAAAAAATTCCGATCTACGTGGAATTCGCGATCTAGCATTCTCAAAAAATAGTCAAAATACACTGACAGAACGGAAAACAGGATATTGCAGCAAGAACATCCTACCACCATTCTACGACTAGAATTGGCTTCAAATAGAAGTTCCAAGTTATAGTAAGTACGATAAGGATGTCTGGGAAAGGCATTGGTGGATCCCACTGACGAGTCCACCACTCATGTCAGGACGAAACATTCTAAGTTTTAGAAGGTGGTCGCAAATAACTTTGTCCTTAATATCAGGGGCATGATTGCAACAAGTCAAGTAGTTTATATAAAGTGAAGCACGTTGTAATTGGTAGCCTGTAAGGAACCGGACGTGGCTTCCAGAAGCTATAAAAAAAATTCCAGATGCTGCAATCAAAATCGTAGATACACGATCCACAGAACTGCAACTGCTAAGAGTTGCTGAATAAGCGTCAGATGGGTTCAACAGAAACCAATCGACAGGAGTGATACTGCTTGATGTAGCCAAAGCGTTCGATAAGAGTATGGCATGCGAGCCTGATCTACAAACTCCAGAGCGCTGGTTATCCAGCGTGGATTCATGAAATTGTATATTCATACCTACAAGAACGTAAGTTCACAGTAAAGGTTTAATAAGAGATATCGCAACTGAAAAAACCAGAGGCTAGAGTACCATAAAGAACCGTACTCTCATCGTACCTCTATAATATTTACACTCACGACATCCCCATGATAACAATCACGAAAATGGCCATGCTCATTGACGACACTACCATAATGGCAAGATCGACACAGCCAAGAATGATCAGCAGATATCTACAGAAGGAAATGGGCCTGTCAGCGACTGGTTCATCTTCTGGAAGAGAGCCGTAAATTCCGGAAAAAAGCCAAGAAGAAGGAAACCACCGGGCGAAACGATCAGATGGATTGGCCCAAGCTAAGTATCTACGAGTGAAGATAGACAAACTAAGATGGAATGAACACATCATAGCTACCAGTACATGTTAGTAAAAAGCTCAATTGCTCAATAGAAATAGCAAGATGGATTTAAAGAACAAGCTGAAAATTATCAAGGCAGTACTTAGCCCGTACTGATCTATGGGTCAGCAGCGTGAGGCTACGCACCTTAAGAGACTAGAAGCTCAGGAAAATACAGCACTGAGAATGGCTTTACACGCCCCGTGGTTCCTCAGGAATGAACAAATTCACAGGGAGATGAGAACCCCCGTAAGGGAGGTCCTAAGACCAAAGTCTTCCTAACTGCAGAGATGCATGAGAACGCTCTCATCAGGCAAGCAGTAGACTACAACCCCGAATAGCCGGCAGAAAGCACAAAAAACCTAGACATCAGCTCTAGGCAACCTAGGATTCAGGAGGGAAGAAGAAGCAGGAAGAGAAAAGGAAGAAAAGAGGAGTTAGGAGTGATAACAAAGGACGCTAGCAAGACCTAGACAAGGGACCCCCTACTGGGCAAAGCACCTAAAGATTCAAGGGGCATACTCCCTAGGACGATACCTATATTAATATAACTACAAGGTAAGTGATGACTCATTACTGTTAATGAAATACTTAATAAAGAGACCAACCTTATATTAAATATGAAATATAAGAGAGTGCGATGCAATGGGTGCACTGGCATTCTGGAGCGGAAACACTAACGCTGTGATGACCAGAGGTTTGTAAAGGCCATTGACCCGACAACCCAAAGGCCACTCACTACGAAATCGCTGATGCATAGGCAGCCATAATCATCGGAGATCAAGAACAGTGGGGACCTTAAATTTAAGGGGGGGAGGGGGTTAGCCGGTAAGAACCCGGGACTACCTTCACACTTACTGAAGGTGTCTATACAAGATTTCTCTTCCCAAAAAAAAACAATCAACAGTATGATCCTGACAGCTATTGATTAATTTTGATCAAACCTCAGTAAGCATTCAAAATCAACGAATGTAAGTTCTGATACAGTGCGAAACACAAATGTCTACAAGTCGAACGACCACATCCTTGTTCGGATCGCGAAATTCTCTATCGCTACTTAGTAGTCTACCACTTGCACTATGGTAAAGGGCGGCACGGAGAATTTGAAATAAGAAGGCCATCGTCTCGGCAATCTCGAAAGAAATTATCGATTCGATTTCCTCGTCAGAAGAATACGGAAATATTCAACACGCGAGTAAGGAATTTACATCACAAAGATTATTCTGGAGCACCTCTTTCAGCTTCAAGAACACTGAGCTGTTTATGCCAGTGCATCGTGGGACTGCGACTCTGCAATGACTGTATAATAAACACTAAGGGTTCTTGATTGTCTTTACGAGACAGTCAAGTCCTTAAAGGAAGAAATTCGTTCCCTTCACGAAGATTTGCGCTCAGAAAGGCCGGAAATCTCGTCTTTTAAGCGGTATCTCGTAGACGTGTGAACTCTAGAATTAAAAATTTTCTTTTGCTAGGGGATAACCCATCAATTAGCACACTGCAGTTAAACAGAATTCGCGAAATTTTGACCTGAACGGATAACTTCGGGATTAAAAGACGAAAATTTTTACACCGTATTATTTACGCGTAGTGTCGCATGTTAAGTAAGATAACCTGGTATTTCTGAAATCGACAGAATTTTATTCTAGCAATTTTTGGAAAGCCCGAATATATAAAACGGAAAGTAGCAGAAAGAAGACATCACTTCATAGGATTCTTACTTTCTACTAACTCTTTCTAGAGTGAGCCCTCATTAAACTTAATCAAAGTTTTAATCAACTTCAGAGAATTGTTTTTGTTTGTGAGGGGGCTTACTTAATCTGATTATTTATCTTCCCTGACTATCAAAAAATAGAAAAACTCACCGTAAGTAAAAATATCTTGTATCGTATCGTTTCTGAATTAACACAGAATGTTACTTCACACGCGAAACATGTCTAAAACACAAAATCGTTCGTCTTCATTTCAACGGTTAAATGAGGCGGGCGACAAATCAGGCAACCCGGGTGGTTTTGGTAGAACCTCTACGATCTCTACAGGGTTTATATAAATTTTACATCAAGAATCAAACGTTTTCAAGTACTAAATCCAAAGTACAAACCCTAACTCAACAGTTCGAAAAGCAAACTGGTGGAAAAAATTAGCGTACAGGACAAAAAAAACAACGAAACAGCAATTGCTGAAACAACCCGTCGACGTTGGTCGAAGATAGTACCGGGGAACGCGACATGTCAGAATACGTTCAGGCAAGACGTCAACTCGCAAACGCTACGGTATTATCGACAAGAAAATCGACATCTCAAGTAGCGATATGTTCAACTCCGTTGAACGACGGACGAATACGAAGGGAAATCGAATATTTGTCAACGAAACGACGTACATCGACAACAGCAACATGTCTTTATGTTTATCGTGGTGTTCATCTATTGGTTAGCGTTGACTCCACCCTCTTACGAGAGACGCTTTGTGAAATATCACTCACACAATTACTGCCCTCGATTCAAGAGTTTCAAGCTCGGGTGCATCAAACTCTGAATAGCTCCGAGAAAATCTGGCATTTTCGGCCATAAATATTTCGCAATTACTGTGAACATAAGTCCGATATCTTATGAAATAATCCTATTTTTGTGTCTCCATTTCATGTATAAAGTGTTTTTACCCAAAAATAGCATCTAAAAATGATAACTGATAGCTGCTAGGGCTTTATACACCAAATATTTTTGTTGGTGCTTGAGGGGCAAGGAGAAAGCAGATCTGACAAGCGCAGAGGCATAATGCACTACTTGAATAAAGCGGGCGTTTCTTGCACCTGGACAGCTCTAAGCTGCTCATGCCAATGAATCGAGGGCAGTAAATATGACATTAGTACGATGTATTGGAATTATCCAATAACGATTCCATTTATAAAAAAATGTAGCATTTAAATTTACCACTTTGCATCAATGCTACATGTTCTTTAGTAATATAATATAATTCGTATATTTTTACCTGATTAAATTTAATTATTTATCCTGTAATTTAAAATTTGTAAACATGGAATACGTTTTTGATTCACAACTCTTTTGGTATTATAACTTATCACTCTTTCTTCATAACAGAATTTGTAAAATGCTGTAGTTTATATATCACATTATTTGGTTTGAATTTGAAGATAATATAATATTTTATTTTTAATAAATTCTCATTTATTTACATTCCATTTCAGTATTAAAAATGTAAGGTTATAGTCAGTAATATAGTTCAGTTAGCATTTGTTGTGGATATATGCCCGATTCGTTTAACACGAGCCCAACATGAAGAGTCCGATTATTTAAGGTTGAGTATACAGTATGAAATTTGTAAAATTTTTTGAAGTTTGTTTTCATCATGATTAGTAACTTTGGACTGTCTTGATCATAATTTTCGTCTAAATAATTTTCCATGGCTTGCCAATATTTCATTTATTAACTGGTGATCAGTATAAGTTCAGAACTAGGTTAGAGTGCTCTAGGTTGAGAATAAGACTGGCAAAAATTAAGAACAAATATCCCTAAAATTTGTCATGTGGGGCTGCGATAGAGATTTTCATTTTCGTTTCTTTTACGATTGAACCGTCGAGGGCAGTAGACAAATTTTGCTATTAGATCTGAAAGGGCAGACTGCCATGTGTTTTTTTTTTATCATAGTTCGCTAAGCAATGAGGTAAGGTTTTGCTCTCTTATATTTACAAACATGTAAAAATAATGAATTTTGGTTCAGGGCTTTTTCTTTTTTCCTTTCTTTTTCCATCTTCTGATTTTCTCGGCTGTTCGAGTTTTCTGATTTTCCGGACTGTTCTGGCTCTATTTTTCCTGACCGTGTTTCAACAAAGATTTTGACCTTGACGATTGGGCTCACTTTACATTCGGTTAATGAGTTCGGATTGGCCTTATGAAGCTCCACTCATCCACAATCACCATTAAGGATCCAGATAACAGCACTAGATCAAATGAATAGAAGTGGAAGGTATGGTGTAAATGTACAAACGCAAGATAGGAGAAAACTTTAATTTAGAGAACAGGACCGAATCGATTTTTTTTACATGCATATAGAACATAATATAAATATATTTACATTTAACATAACAAAGTGTAAAAACACCTTAACTTTTTTATAAAGATGACTTTTCATGCTCTTAGCAATTAAAAGTTCTCGAACGTTTTGCGGTCAATTCTTGTTGTGGAACCAACATCTTATCACCGTTTTCCGGCAAAACTGGACTTAAATAAAGGACCAAGTTTGTGGAAAGTACAAGGATGTCTAGGAAAGATAGCGGTGGATCCCACTAATGAGTCCACCACCGGTATCACAAAAAAACAAAATAACGCATACATTTAATTTTATGTTTAATAGGATATTCAATTTTTGATGCTTATTAACAGGATCGAATACTTAATATTCTTGTTTATATTAGGCTGGTATATATGTGGCTCAAATTTCCTATATCTGTTCTGTCATTAACAGTGTTTTTATCTTTTTTAATTTCTATCATTTCCTTTATCTGCAATTTTTGATAGTTCATATCTTTGTTTTTTATTATGGTATTGTTATCACAAAAGTATGTTTTTCGTCTTGTGTGTGTGTTTAACGCTGTTGAGGCGTTTTTCGTATATTTATGGCCATTCAATCTGTTCTTTAGCAATTGGCTCGTCATGCTTATATATTTTTTGGGACAATCTGCGCAAGGGATCGAATATACTACATTTAATTTATTCATGAGAGGAGTTTTACTTTTTAAATTAGTGAACAGTGTATTTAATTTATTATGTGTCCTGTAGCATACGAAAATATCATGCTTTTTTAAAATGTGTGTTATTTTTTCTGACAGTTTACTAGCGTAAGGTAATGCTACATATTTTTGCTGTTTATGTTCTATTTTTCTTGTTATTAGGTTATTATAAAATTTATATGTTCGTTTATTAATTATTTTGGCGATAGTCTTTCATTGAAATTATTATTTATTAGTATATATACCTGACCAAGTTGGTTTGGTGTACCATTCAGTTAAAATTTTATTTTTTCTGCGTATAAGTGTCATATCCAGAAAATTTAGTTGACAGGTCCAAATGGATCGAAAATATATCTGATACTCTCATACCGTCTGAAGTTACTGAAGTTTTGTCCTATGGTCCAAATTTCTCATTAGACGTTACAAAAGAAAAAGATATCTCAATAACCGAATATATAGCCTCAACTGAATCTGCTATTTGTAATGAACCAGATGACAAGAAGGACACAATTAGAGCTGAAGTAACTAATGTTATTACTAATCATAAAATCAAAATAAGACACCAAATAATAAAAAGTAACAGCCTCCAAAAAAATTTAAAAAAGAAATTGAATCGAACAAAAAAAATTATAAAAGACAATCCTCAAATTATTGTTCTAAGGCCTGATAAAAGCAATAAAACGGTAATTATGAACAAGGCAGATTACGAGGCAAAAATGAACAACTTACTAAAGGATGAAAATACATATAAAAATGTTAAGACTGATCCAACTAACTTATATCAAAAGAAAAATAATACCTTCATAAAAAAATTACTCAATGTAAAAGAACTAACTGAAAAAGATACAAAAAGGTTAACCATTCACAATGCTATTCCTCCAAAAATATACGGCCTACCAAAATTACATAAACAGGATATACCAGTAAGACCTATTGTTTCTTATGTACACTCGCCATTCTATCGTTTATCAAAATTCTTATCGGATTGCATTTGAAATATTACAGGAAAAAACCATTTTATTATTAAAGATTCATTCGCCTTAAAAAAATTTATTGATACAATAAACTTACCCGAAAATTACAGACTCATTTCGCTAGATGTTATATCTTTGTATATAAACATACCAAATTAACTTGTCCACAATATTTTAGCAGAAAAATGGGAAATTTTAAAGGAACATACATCTCTATCAAAAAATAATTTTTTTGATGCTGTTGACCTCGTTCTAAATACAAATTACTTTCAGTACGAAAACACTTTTTACAAACAACTCGATGGATGTGCTATAGGATCACCAATTTCATCTACCGTTGCTCAGTTAGTAATAGAATATTTAGAGGAAAAAGTTTTAGAAAAACTAAATTTTAATATAATATTTTTCAAACTTTTTGTCGATGATTGCATAACTGCCGTGCCACAAAATAAAATAAATGAAATTCTCAGTTTCAACGAAAAATTAAAATTCACGTCCGAAACAGAAAGTAATAATAAAATAAATTTTCTGGATATGACACTTATACACAGAAAAAACAAAATTTTAACTGGATGGTACACCAAGCCAACTTGGTCAGGTCGATATCTAAACTGTTTCTCTAATCATTCAAAAACTCAAAAACATAGTTTTATATTCGGTCTGGCTGATCGTGCTATCTCACTAACGTTTCCAGAATTCCGACCAAGTATACTGCAAAAAGTGAAAAATATACTAATAAATAATAATTTCAATGAAAAGACTATCACCAAAATAATTAATAAAGGAACACATAAATTTTATAATAACCTAATAACAAGAAAAATAGAATATAAACAGCAAAAATATGTAGCATTACCTTACACTACTGAGCTGTCAGAAAAAATAACATACATTTTAAAAAAGCATGATATTATCGTATGTCACAGGTCACATAATAAATTAAATACACTGTTCACTAATTTAAAAAGTAAAACTCCTCTCATGAATAAATCAAATGTAGTAATTCGATCCCTTGCGCAGATTGTCCCAAAAAATATATAAGCATGACGAGCCAATTGCTAAAGAACAGATTGAATGGCCATAAATATACGAAAAACGCTTCAACAGCGTTAAACAAACACACACAAGACGAAAAACATACTTTTTATTATAACAATACCATAATAAAAACAAAGATATGAATTACCAAAAATTGCAGATAAAGGAAATGATATAAACTAAAAAAGATAAAAACACTGTTAATGACAGAACCGATATAGGAAATTTGATCCACATTTATACCAGCCTAATCTAAACAAGAATATTAAGGATTCGATCCTGTTAATAAGCATCAAAAATTGGATATCCTCTTAAACATAAAATTATATGTATGCGTTATTTTGTTTTTTTGTGCACTGTAAAATATAAAAAATAAAACACATTCGCATTCCATGTATCTCCTGAATAGACGATGTTAAAGGTTGAATTCCATTAATAATTAATAAACAGTAGATTTAAATACTGTTTTAGAGTGTTTGTTTGTTTTTAAAATTGTACATATGTTCCTGTGTGAATGTTTTAATTATATAAAAAATATTTTTAGAAAGGAAAATAAATCAAAAATTTTGAACTTCCTTCAATAAAGGGCGAAACGTCAATTGTTTGTATTTTTTGTTAAATAAAGAACCTAAACCTAAGAAAATACAAAATAAAGAAAAAATTATCAACTGGACACCCACTGTCAAAAAATTGACGTAACCTAGAAAATTAATTTCGGGCTTATATTGTTTGTACATGCATAAACTTTCAAAATATTTGTGGCGTTGTTTAACATTCAAAATGGCGGATCCAAAATGGCAGTTGGAATTAAACAACCACCCCACATAATCAAATAATATTATCTAAATGTTTGGTTTTTAATTATACAAAAACAAAGTAGACAAATTATTTTTCAAAAACCAAAGAACAAAAAATGTTCCATATTAGGCATATATATGCCAACTAAACCGAGAGGTTTAAGGTACTTTCGTGGGGCTCCAATCAGAAGGATGGTTGGCCAGAAAAGAAAACTCTTTTTTGTTAGTCTAGCTTTTAAGAAATTTTATTCCCTTCATCAGGACTTCTACAAAAGAGAAAATAACCTTCCTTAATTCTATTCTTACAAAATAAAAATAAAGAAATAAGACCTACCAAAGTGAGTATATATGAAAAGCCAAAATTTGTTCAACAGAGACAATCATTAGTACTTAACAATAACATCACATAATATGAAAAGAAATATTTTAAAAGGCAAAAGTTCCCTAATTTAGTTAAAAATCTAATTTCTAGCACATGGACGTCATCGAAACGCCATTTTAAATTCATGAATAAAATTGACAATTGACAGTGAGCGCCAAAAGCCCGTTTTAATATTTAAAATTTACACTGCCCAAGAACAGGTAATCATTCTGGGAACGGAGGTAACAGTTCTTGAAATGTATTGGGTTATTAAATCAAAAGCAGATGATAAATGAAAATTATAACTTAAATCAATCATAATTATTGTTGTGGAACCAACATCTTACCACCGCTTTCCGGCAAAACTGGACTTAAAATTGATGTTCAAGTTTGTGGAAAGTACAAGGGTGTCTGCGAAAGATACCGGTGGATCCCACTGATGAGTCCACCACCGGTGTCGGAACGAAACATCCGTACATTTTAGGTGGTCGCAAATAGTTCGTTAGTTATATGCCCTTAACATCAGGGGCATTACTACGACACGGCGCCCGAGCAGGGACGATAGGATGGAAGGCCGTCGAGTCGTGGTTTTGTGCTAAAGCCGGTCCCCTACTTTGGAAAGACCACCTAGGATGTCCGTTCCACTTTCATTTCAGGCCTGTGCTTTCTAAGGGCTTGGACTGTCCGACAGTTTAAGCCGGAAAGCAAATGCCTTAGAGGGGGCATGTTGTGGAACCAACATCTTACCACCGCTTTCCAGGAAAACTGGACTTAAATTGATGTTCAAGTATGTGGAAAGTACAAGGATGTCTGGGAAAGATACCGGTGGGTCCCACTGATGAGTCCACCACCGGTATCGGGACGAAACATCCGTACATTTTAGGTGGTCGCAAATAGTTCGCTAGTTATATACCCTTAACATCAGGGGCATTACTACGACACTATCAAAGCGTAATGTAATTTAGAAATCAAGAAAGGCGAACTCCGCACCCAGTTGTACAAGTGTGATAATAACATTCAGAACAGTGACTAAAAAGTATCCGACTGAGAAAAAAACCTGGCTTTCCATATATACTCACCTTCGTAGGTCTTATTTTTTTATCTTTATTTTATATGAATAGAATTAAGGAAAGTTATTTTCTTTTTTGTAGGGAATGTAATGAAGGGAATAAAATTTCTCGAAAGCTAGACTAACAAAAAAGAGTTTTCTTTTCTGGCCAACCATCTTTCTGACTGCAGCACTACAAAAGTGCCTTAAACCTCTCGGTTTAGTTGGCTTTTTCTTAACTAGTCCAGTCACGAGACTACCTCATTTTTAAATATTTAAATATATATATATATATATATATATATATATATATATATATATATATATATATATATATATATATATATATATATATATATATATATATATATATATATAAACTCGATACACGAAATGCGCTACCCAAAGGATAGGAGTCGCACTATTCGGTATTGGCAACCAAGCCTACTACGCGTTCCGCAGTCAAAGCCAGGTGTCGTACCAATGATACCCCCATGAGGGCCCCGTTTTGCGTATTTTTTAAGCCGAATAAGTAAACAATCAGATAATTTTTCGTCCATGTTATTAGGTTCTATAATTAATAAAACACAAAACGATTGACGTTTCGCCCTTTATTCAAGGCATTTTCAAAATTTTTTCCTAAAAAAATATATAATTAAAATACATCAATATAAAAAACATATTTTATCATTTTGGAAAACAAACAAGACACTTAAAAACAGTAGTCAAAAACTTTAAAACATTTTAAAAATACTTAATTTTACCAGTACATACCTTGACATTTTGCTGTTCTGTTTCTAAATAAACTTTAAATTTTCATCGTTTACTGAGGATACGTGGAATGCGAATGTGTTTTATTTTTTTAAATATTTTTTATATTTTACAATGTGTATTAAAAAAACAAATAAGGTATATGTTTGGTTTTATGTTTAAGAGGATATTCTATTTTTGATTCTTATTTGACCGGATCGAATACTTAATAGTTTTGTTTAAATTAGGTTTGCGTAAATGTGGCTCAAATTTCCTATATCTGTTCTGTCGTTAACAGTGTTTTTATCTTTTTTAATTTCAATCATTTCCTTTATCTGTAATTTTTGGTAATTCATATCTTTGTTTTTTATAATGGTACTGTTATAATCAAAAGTGTGTTTTTTGTCCTGTGTGTGTTTGTTTAACACTGTTGAGGCGTTTTTTGTATATTTATGGTCTTTTAATCTGTTCTTCAGTAATTGACTCGTCATGCCTATATATTTTTTGGGACAATTTGTGCAAGGGATCGAATATATTATATTTGATTTATTCATTAGAGGAGTTTTACTTTTTAAATTTGTGAATAATGTATTTAATTTATTATGTGACCTGTGGCATACGATAATATCATGCTTTTTTAAAATGTATTTTATTTTTTCTGACAGTTCACTAGTGTAAGGTAATGCCACATATTTCTGCTATTTATTGATAAAGTAAACCTACCTGAAAATTACAGACTCATTTCGCTAGATGTTATATCTTTGATCCCATAGCACATCCATCGAGTTGTTTATAAAAGGTATTTTCGTACTGAAAATAATTTGTATTAAGAACGAGGTCAACAGCATCCATAAAATTATTTTTTGATAGCGTTGTATGTTTTTTTAAAATTTCCCATTTTTCTGCTAAAATAGTGTGGACAAGTTGATTTGGTATGTTTGTATACAAAGATATAACATCTAGCGAAATGAGTCTGTAATTTTCAGGTAGGTTTACTTTATCAATAAATAGCAGAAATATGTGGCATTACCTTACACTAGTGAACTGTCAGAAAAAATAAAATACATTTTAAAAAAGCATGATATTATCGTATGCCACAGGTCACATAATAAATTAAATACATTATTTACAAATTTAAAAAGTAAAACTCCTCTAATGAATAAATCAAGTATATTCGATCCCTTGCACAAATTGTCCCAAAAAATATATAGGCATGACGAGCCAATTACTGAAGAACAGATTAAATGGCCATAAATATACAAAAAACGCCTCAACAGCGTTAAACAAACACACACAGGACGAAAAACACACTTTTGATTATAGCAGTACCATTATAAAAAACAAAGATATGAATTACCAAAAATTACAGATAAAGCAAATGATTGAAATTAAAAAAGATAAAAACACTGTTAACGACAGAACAGATATAGGAAATTTGAGCCACATTTACGCAAACCTAATTTAAACAAAACTATTAAGTATTCGATCCGGTCAAATAAGAATCAAAAATAGAATATCCTCTTAAACATAAAACCAAACATATACCTTATTTGTTTTTTTAATACACAGTGTAAAATATAAAAAATATTTAAAAAAATAAAACACATTCGCATTCCACGTATCCTCAGTAAACGATGAAAATTTAAAGTTTATTTAGAAACAGAACAGCAAAATGTCAAGGTATGTACTGGTAAAATTAAGTATTTTTAAAATGTTTTAAAGTTTTTGACTACTGTTTTTAAGTGTCTTGTTTGTTTTCCAAAATGGTAAAATATGTTTTTTATATTGATGTATTTTAATTATATATTTTTTTAGGAAAAAATTTTGAAAATGCCTTGAATAAAGGGCGAAACGTCAATCGTTTTGTGTTTTATTAATTATAGAACCTAAACCCAAGAAAATACAAAATTAAGAAAAATGATATAATCTATGGTTCAAGAATCAAGAAAATAAATATATATATATATATATATATATATATATATATATATATATATATATATATATATATATATATATATATATATATATATATATATATTTTATTTTTTTCTCTACCGAGCATACAAAACTGAAATATTCCTCGCCATTTAGGACCAGTAGTATATATGTATAAATAAGAAAGGAACCATACCTGTGGATTATCCAGAAGTACATCCTTTTCGACTTTAACCTGTTGTTGAGATAAACTTACTTTCTCTGTATTGATAGCACACTCTACTTCTTTATTATTAACAGATTTTGTTTTTGTAAGAAAGTTTTTGGGAATTCTCTCTGTACTTTTTTTAGGCATACTTATCGCTTTTTTCTTGTTTTTTGTATCGTCAGATTCAGTCGTACAACTGTAATTAAAAGTATATATTAATGCGGAACAATAGTTTTTTTAGTATACAGGATGTCTCACGGTAACCGTCGATTAGAAGTAATGTGATTTGAATCTTGCAAATTTGTATAATGGGATTTTCGGGGACGCTCTATTCACAGCGATGTTGTGCGAGCTCCGGTTATACTGGAAGTTGTCCAATTTTTTTTTAATGGGTCACCCTGTGTGTTATAGTTTTTTCGTGTTTCTTTCTTCACTTTCGATAACTTTTACTCAAAGTTTTTTTACCCTACTCTAACCGTTTTTGAGGAAAAAATATTTTTTAGAAATTTTGACCTTTAACGGGGTGCCGCCTAAAATTGAATATCGTTTCAAAAATAAAATAATGAAACTTAGTGAGTTACCCGAAAATTACATTTATTGCGATCACGACCACGTCATCGGCATAGCCCTGACAAGATATTCCGAGGTCAGTCAGATCACAGATGTGCTGGTCTACAATTAAGCTTCACATAAGTGGAGAGGCGACTCCCCCCCCCCTGAGGGCATCCCCTAATGATACAGAGAGCGATAGTGTCCTGTCCTATCTCTGTCTCTGATAAGAAGAAATATAACAAGTGTCTTTGAAAAAACCGGAATATGATGATGATTTTGTACCAGTTCAGGTATATCATTTAAATCCTGTAACAAATTTCGATAAAAACACATGTTATGGAGAAATTGCTGAAGGTAGTGATGACCTGGTTGATATTTCCGCTCTCATATCATAGCCTTTGTAGAGAGATGTCTCATCTTCATTTAACAATAGCGTCTAGCATCACAATTGTCGTATCTTGATAATTCTTTACCATCAACTTCCAAAGTATTAAAAACGCCAGAAATGGTAAGGCCTCTGCCGAAAGTACAAAAGCGCACACGAATAAAAAAGGCCGATCACTGTGAAAATCTAGAATTTACACGGACGCTTCTGAAAAAAAATAGAATTGAAGAAAAAGGAACGAAAAAGTAGAGAAAATGAAGAGTGTTTAATAAACGAAAATCCTGCAAAATCAAAGAAAACTAAGAAAATTAAAACCAAAGCCATTGGAATAATTTATAGGGACAGTGAAACAGACATGAGTTTAAGAGGAAGTTCTGCGTCACCTTTCGACGTTTTCGAAGAAAACGAGGTCGCATATCAAGAGGTATTGAACTTTTAACCTTGACGATTTAAAAGATCATGTTTTTGTGCTTTGAGAAAAAGAAGTCCGTTTTATATTATATCGGACAAATCATCAAATGCCATAGTGTCAAAAGGTATTATCTAGATTGGTTTGGACACGTTAAAGTGAACTTACGACTCTGGCAAAGGACAGATTTATGTTACAGTTGAGCACGGCACGAGGGTAAAACTAATGAGCTAACGAGAGCTGTCAAACAGTGGATGAAAAAAGGTAGGGATTAAACCACAGCAGGCTTTTTGTTGGGAATCCTGACCCGAAATTAGCAAGGAAACTACTACAAATGAGCAGGAACCAATTAAGGGCATGTCGACGAGATACATGGCCGTCAAAATCATCTGAATAAAATGAACCTGTACAACGGAGACCTCTGCTGCAGGTTATGTCGTCAAGCCGAGGAAATGTGCACTAACCAAAACTGATCAAAATTTTTGGGTGGCTAAGATTAATTTTAAGCGTATTTTTATATTACAAAAATTAAACTATGTTGTTAACAACTGGAATGGATAAACTTTATAGTTTATACTACGTATAAGTCCAGGTCAATTTAGGTTAGTTCAAGTTAGTTTCAGTTTTACAAATTAACCAAAATTAAGCTAAACCTGAACTAACCAAAAATTTTGGTTGCTTAAGAATAATTTTTCCCTGAGACTGTATAAAACATTACAAAAATTAAACTATGTTGTTGACTGAGATGGGCAAATTTTAT
This sequence comes from Diaprepes abbreviatus, assembly GCA_034092305.1. NCBI lineage: Eukaryota > Metazoa > Arthropoda > Insecta > Coleoptera > Curculionidae > Diaprepes > Diaprepes abbreviatus. The sequence goes on along the minus strand of JASJET010000007.1, from coordinate 7,312,158 downwards.
AGTTTATACCACCAAAGGATTTTACATCTGGCAACGTGTCAAACAAATATTAGTAGTTTTCACGAGTCTGATAGAAGATGACCTTTCCGGAACGTATTTTTGGTTTTTCGTTGAAAATACAAATTTTTCTAAATATATTCACTAAAATTTGTGCAAAAATAGTTGAAATATATTACATACATGGTATTTTAACTAGTGTCATTAAAAATAAATATGTAAGTTCCATGTTTTAAGTGCTTGGCGTGTTCTACGACCTTGAAATAGGGGTAAGTATGGAATTTTTTACAAAAAAACGTCGTTTCCCTGGATTTATCATAATGTAAATAATTACCAAAATATGATAAATATATTTACCGAAAATAATGGATTAACGGAATTTACAAAACAATACCATACATTGATGCATTGTTATAAATAGAAGGTCTGCACAAATGTCTTGATAAGATACACAAATATAAATTTCGAAATTTAACTAATGCACGGCAAAACAAAAAATCAAGGGAATTTTAAGCTGCGAGGACGATGACAAACGACCACATTAAACAAAAAGAATATGTCGGGACGCCGATAGCCACTTTCGCAAATCCTGCTCTGGTTTTCTGGTTCTAATATTGCCAACCTCATACAACAAATTTACTATCAAATTTCTTTCTGCTTACTCCACGTACCCACTTGATGTCAATTTATGACATTTATTTTCTGCATGTTAGAATATTTTTTTTGGAATTGAGCCTATTTTTGTAGTTTTCCATATGCCCTTTAACTTCCTTGGCAAGAACTGTTTGACCGATCGAGACCATTCCTTGAAGGATATATTTGTTGAAATACAAAATTTAAAACACTCACGAATGAAAACACTGCCTGAGTTTAAAGTTATTTGCCGTTGTTGAAAAAAATTTTTTTCGAATCATTTTCCGTTTTGTAATATAAATTTTTCCAACAAACAAATTATGTTCGATCCGATCGATATTTTCGGAGATATAATAGAAAAATAGTAAGAAAATCGTGTATTTATGACATTTTTTCCGTTAACAACGCTTAGAGCTCACCCTTCCAGAATGACGCATAGAAAAACTATCATGTCTGGAATAATTCCAGAGAGATTTATTCAGAAAGTGAAGCTACGTCCCACTACAGCAACCTCGACATCTAATTTGTGATGGACTACATAGATTTATCAAAAGAAAAACAAATATTTTTATTTATCCATACCTGAATCTTTTTGTTATCATTTTTTTCAAAGAATCAATCTCACTCGGAACTAGTTTTTCGTTAGTCTTGAACTCAATTATTGAAGCGTATAATAGAGCACGATTTTTGGTCTCCTGATCAATCAGTTGACTCCCTTCCTTTTGCAATTTGATGAGAATATCTAAAAATAAAGGATAAGTCATTTATTAGTATCACTGCAGACTAAAAGTTATAGAAGGTGTAAAATAGTTCTGTAATAAACCTATAGAGCCGACAATAGAGATTAAAATAGCAGTTCCTATAAACAAAATCAAATAAAAAAGTGTTTTTTTCTTGGGTATTATAGATAATAATGAAATGTGCATTTCGAATAATGAAATACAGTGGCGTTTTTTCCTTAGGTTTGCAGGCTTGCGCAATATCCGAAAAACAGTAAATTAAAATAAAACATACAGGGTGCGCCATCTTTTATGTCGGCATGTAAACATTGAATAACTTTGAAAAAAAAACTGATTTCTATATATGAGGTATTTTTATTAAATTTGGTCCTTTACAATTTATTGGGACTAATTTTTGAATACTACATCGATTAAGTGACCACCTTTATTGATCAAAGCAAAATGTGACCTTTTTGCTGCGTTTTCCATTACCTTTTCGAGCACCATCGGGTGGTATAGCGGTGATTTCGACACGAATGTTTGCCTTGAGCTCTTCAATGGTCTGAGGCTTGCTGGTGTACACTTTGCTTTTTAAATAACCCCACAAAAAGAAGTCCGAAGCGGTCAAATCTGGAGACCTGGTTGGCCAGTCAATGTCGCCTCTTTTTAACATCACACGTCCAGGGGATTTCCGTTGCAGAAACTGGAGTGTTTGATTTGCAGTGAACATCAAGAGCCTTTTCACGCATTTGTGGGCAGACATAATGAGCCAACATCCAGCGAAAAAAAACTGGCCCAATGATGGTTTTGGCGCAAACGCCGACCCAATCAGTCACTTTTCGGTCATGCATTGGCGTTTCGTGGATCTTGTGTGGATTCTCCGTCCCCCAAATGCGGCAATTTTGCTTATTAACGCCGCTAGGGAGTGTAAAATGGGCCTCGTCGGTTATCAAAATTTGCTTCCAAAAATCAGGTTCAGTGTCAACCATTCGAGCGACTATTTAACCACATTTCAAGAGACGTGGACGGTCTGTTGGCAATATTCTTTGTATTAACTGTACTTTATACGGAAACAAATGCAAATCATCCTTCAAAATGCGCCGCAAAGTGGTTCCACTGACGCCAAAACGCTGAGTGCGGTGACGATACGACACTTTTGGGTTCTAGGCAACGTTCTCTCTGACCGTTTCAACCAGTTCATTGGAACGTCTTGATCGTTGATGAACGGTATGTTGACGATCTCCCACTGTCCCGTACTGAAGAAAACTCGAAACCAAACGACGGATAGTGTTGGTGCTGTTGGCCACGATATTTTCGACGATATGCACGTTGAGTTAACACAACTGAACGACTATTTTCAAGGTACATTATCACTATTTCGGAGTGTTGTTTCGGTGTAAAGCGATTCATGGTTGAAACTGTACAGAATTGACGTTTCAAAAACACGTATACCAAATCAATCGGTTGGTAAATGTCAAAGTTATTCAATATACCGACATAAAAGATGGTGTACCATGTACTAATAAATATAAGTACAAATATTTTCTTTAATTTCTACTGATAATTTAATGATTAAATTTAAATCAATTTTTTACCTAGATAATATGCGAACAGCAGTCAATTATTGAAATAATTTAACTTACTTCGCCTAAATATCATTAATAATTTGTCCATATTACAGTATTACGCCTGGAAACGTTATCGCTTTGCTGGTTTGCAATTATAATGCAATCCAAGCTAATCCATTGGAGCGTATATGCAGTTGCCTATATAAGACGAAGATTAATTCCGTCTCATAAACTTCATGTAGGTTGCAAATCGACTTACACATCTGTCTTTAGTTTGCCCGCCACGTTGCCACACCTCGCTCAATTGAGCGAGATCTCGCTCTTTTTCTTCCTGATTCACTCTCTCGCTTACCTTTGTTACATCACGCTTGTTTTAATACTTTTGTCACTACCACACAAAAATTACAATTGGTGTAACGGATGAGTTTTTTCAAATGTTTTTCACGTACGAAATTTCTTAAACAAGAAAATATTGCGAAATTATGCTATGTACTTAGTAAAGAGTCCAAATTTCTGGAACCGGCCACTAAAAATCGACTAGTCGATTTTCATGAAGTTTTTTGCAGATTCCTGAAGCCTTGCACATCAAAGTTAATGTCTTAAAACATTTTCTGAAAATTTAGATTTTTCAAAAAGTTATAAACAAATGAATTTCTAAGCAACTTTTTTTTTTAAATTGCGATATTTTGGTTAATATTTAGTACAAGTTGATGAAATTTTTATGGTATATTCATAAATAGTAACCGAATCGAATAGGAGATAATTTAAACTGAAAACTTATAATTTGTTAATAAACAAATAATTTTGCAATAAATAAATAACAGTTTTACCAACTTTTCTTTGTGTTACAAAAATATTTTCTTTTCACATTTGCATTCCTTAAACTCTAGTCTCGATAACTTTGAAGTGAAACTTTGGTAATCTCAATTTGGAAAAAAGTTATGAATTTTTAAATATTATCATGAAGATGCTTGAATGCGGCCGCGCCGGGCCGCGTCACGCGAGCGATACCTACAGTAAAACGCATACTTTTCTCCTCTGGTTTTAATGTTAATATTTATAACTTTATAAAATAAAAAAATACCTTATTCATACATGTTTAGACTTGTCATTTATTATTTTACAGCTTTATCTACTTTCATTATAACCGTTTTTAAATATATATGTTGCGAATGATGTTACAATCTATTTATTTTATTTTAAATAATTTGTAGTTATGTTATTATTTAGAAAAGAAATATGTTTATTTTTCATGTCTAATCGATTTAGTTGAGTTTCTATTACTTATAATTCTGAGCTGTTGTGTTGTTACATTTTATGCGTGATACGACTTGTTGCGTTATGACGCGTAAAAACCAATGCAAATCGCATATAACACACGTCAATGTGCATTCGCTACTTCGCTAGAAGTGATCTGTTAATTATTATCATGACACCACCGCCAAAGTGTTGTAATCCTTTTCAAAAAAAAGATCACTATAGTGTGAAAAATAAATTATGTTTCTTGTCTGAAAAATGCGATGAAAAGTTTAGTGATCTCTTTGGTTTATTCGTTTGCATTTCATGTAAAAGACAGTTATATCAAAAAAAATATTCTGTGCAGTTCCAAAAAATAAATAGATCAACAACAAATCAAATAGAGAAGCTTGCAAAAAAAGCTTATTCGCAGACTGAAGAAGATGAAATAGAATTTGATTTCTCAGAAAAAGATGAAGATTATGTTTGTATTAAATCTACCGATAATAAGAATAAAAGGCTAAAACTTGCAACTGCGTTACAAGAAGTATTAATCGCTCCTTCTGCCGAAAAACTAAGCTTGAATCTATCAGATACAGACCACGAGCTTGTACGAAAATCTTTTAATAATAATAGTTCAAATATTTTTTATGATGTGGATTGTAATACTTGGATCAGCGATTTCAAACTTACATTATCGCGAGCATCAACACGACAGCAAAAAATAATTTTATTGACAACGATGCCTATACAGTGGTCTATTAGAAAAATGGCAAAAACATTTAATTTAAGCAGCTAAAATCTTAAAAGAGGATAAAGGCTACTGTGCTCAACCTGACAAAAAAAAAAAAGACGAGCTATGAGCTCAGATTTAATCGACAAAGTCAAAGAGTTTTACCTTTCTGACGATGTTAATCGAGTAATGCCAGGAATGTGAAATTATAAACATTAACATTAAAACCAGGGGAGAAAAGTATACGTTGTACTGTAGGTATCGCTCGCATGACGCAACGCGGCGCGCCCACCTCGGCCGCATTCAAGCGTCTTCATGATAATATTTAAAAATTCATAACTTTTTTCCAAATTGAGATCACCAAAATTTCACTTCACAGTTATCGAGGCTAGAGTTTAAGGAATGCAAATGTGAAAGGAAAATTTTTGTAGCACAAGAAGAAGTTGGTAAAACTGTTATTTGTTTATTGCAAAATAATTTGTTTATTAACAAATTACAAGTTTTCAGTTTAAATTATCTCTTATTCGATTCCGTTACTATTTATGAATACACCATAAAAATTTCATGAACTTGTAATAAATATTAACCAAGATATCGCAATAAAAAAAAAGTTGCTTAGAAATTCATTTGTTTATAACTTTTTGAAAAATTTAAATTTTCAGAAAATGTTTTAAGATATTAACTTTGACGTACAAGGCTTCAGGAATCTGCAAAAAAAAAATCATGAAAATCGACTAGTCGATTTTTAGTGGCCGGTTTCAGAAATTTTGACTCAAAGTCAACCTTAATATATTCTGTAAAAGTAGTACAGGTAATTTAGTGAAGAATTTGGCTATTTTAGTATACGTGGCATCACTTCTAATATTTATGTGGTTGCTACATCATATATAAATGTAAAGGGAGTTGAAGATAATTTTTCCTCATGATTTTACCAAATATCTTGATTTCTAATTAACATAAAATAATGTCGAGTGATCGATTGATTTATTTCAAGCTTTTGAGCATGTACTACTGGAAGCAATGTTGAGTGATTCGCGCACATTAATAGAAGAATGCAACAAAAAGCAAATAGTACTCCGAAAATTTAGTTTTGATTCTCTCCTTATCACCAAACGTTCGGAGCGAGAGAGACAGCATGTACAGATATTTGCATTCTCTTTTTCTATCATGTAACTCGCGTAAAGTTCTGACTGCAGTTTCCAGTGGTATAGGCTTGAAGTTTCAACCAAAAAAATCTCGCTCTTTTAATTAGAATCTCGCTTGTATTTGACAGGAGAGCTCGCTCGAAAAAACGTGGGTCTGTGGCAACACTGTTTGCCCATCAATTTCGAGGAGCGTCTACTCGCAGTGTTATCCAACGTTGCCAGATAGTCTATATTCCACACATTCATTGATTTCCGTATCCTTACCAACTTGGCTTGGCGCGAGATTTGAATCGTGAAATGTGCTTGCTGGGATGATTCAATTCCTACAGCACATATTTTAGCAGCCAGATATTCTTTAAAAATCGATCAATATGTGGTAATAAATACTTTAATAAAGTTTCACAATGGCATCAACTGATTTTTGTTACGTTTTGTATTAATTTCCATTATATTTATCATTTGGAAATTTAACTTTTAATTTGAATACATAAATCAGTGAAGGATTTGCGGGTAGGGGAGGTTCAGGTTCAACAACATTTCATGAAGATTTGAGCTTGATACAAAACCCCCATAAAATCGTTTTTAATGTCCACACTCCCTCATGAGAAATTAATGAACGTTTCCTTGATACTATAACTATATAAAGCAAAATGAAAATTAAAACAGCCTTTTGCAAAAATGTTTGAAATAAAATCGGATTTTGCAACATCTAATATCAAATTCGAAACCTGTAATATGAAAAATCTAGATATGCAAAATTTCAGATAGATTCGACAAGTAGTTCTTACTAATTCCGGGTTTTCGGTGAATGGTGTTGCCAAACTTTTTTTAAAATGTCATGACTTTGTCTTTAATACTTTTGACAACGGCGCTTATAATGTTATACAAAGATGTACTATTCTTACCGTTAATAAGAGAGTCCAATCCATACAATACAACTTGTTTCATCAAACTTTGTACGGTGAGGCGAGTACGAGGACCATAGACACGATGACAATAATCTAACCTGCAACTAGTATGGTCTCCATATATATGTTTAACGAAATTGTCAAAATAACTACTTAAATTATCAAAGCCTGCATTGGCATTCAGAAAAATAATCTTCATCAAAAAATTTTGCATTTGTGTGATTTTTTCCTCTGACAACAGCTGCCTAGGGGCTCCCTTGGCTTTTTGGGCGGTATCAGCTAACGCTTTGCCCAGATTTTCGGCTGCAGAATTGAAATAGTTTACTTTTTGTATAGACGAACCATAAGCGACCCCACTTTTTATTTTCTCAAATATATTCGTATCTCCATCGGCTATAAAGCGCGTATATTTCAGTCCGTGCATTGATTGACTGTGGTTAAAACCTTCCACGATCATTTCTGGTTCTACCGCTTTCAATGGTTCTTTCCAATCCTTACAACACTTATGATTGCTTGGTTCCTCGTATCTGCTCGCAGCGTGGGCGCATACTGTACAATATTTGTTAAGAATTCCCAAGAACAACAATTTTTGAGTATGTTTTCCTATTATAGCGCCCTAAAAACATCAAAAATATTACTCTTTCGTTTGAGAACGTTGTGACTTGCGTCACAACAGATATGTTGCCAATTATTTTGTATTTATCTTTCTCCTTAAACACATTTTCGTTGTTTTCGACGTGGAATCAACGTTTCTATCGTTGACATTACGTTTTTCGTTCAATTGAACTATGTTGACTTTTGGGTGAATATTTCAATGTAAAAAATAAACTTTTTAATACGTTTCTTATGGACTCGTAACATTATATATATATATATATATATATATATATATATATATATATATATATATATATATATATATTATATATATATATATATATATATATATATATATATATATATATATATATTTATATATATATATATATATATATATATATATATATATATATATATATATATATATATATAGAATGTGAAGAAATAGAAGAGTATCAGAGAAAACATGATAGTTTTAATATGCACAAAAAGATAACTCATAGTAACAGAAAGAGAGAACCGACACTGCTTAAGAATGCAAAAGGCAAGCTAATCTTAGACAACCAAGAGAAACTTAAAAATGGACAGAATACATCAAAGACCTGTTTAAAGACAATAGAGGAGAGCAGATGGAGATTGAAGTAGAAGATAACGAGGCATTAACGATACTGAAAGATGAAATAAAAGCAGCTATAAGAAACAACAAAAATAGACAGCACTAGGTCCAGATCAAATCCCAGTAGAAATCTTAAAATGCATGAATGATGATATCATGGATATATTGTTAGATCTGTTCAACACAGTATATAAAACGGGGAATATACCCAGAGAATGGTTACTCTCCACCTTTTGCGCTATTCCAAAAAACAAAAATGCAAAAGACTGCAGCAAATATAGAACAATCTCTTTGATAAGCCATGTACTCAAGGTGTTTTTAAAAGTAATACACGGACGCATTTATAAAGAACTTGAAAAGGGGATAGATGATAGTCAGTTTAGATTCAGAAATGGAATAGGCACCAGAGACGCGTTGTTTGCACTTAATGTGCTTTCACAGAGGTGTATGGATATGAACACCGATATTCACATTTCTTATGTTGACTTCGAGAAGGCTTTTGATAAAATTAGACATGAAAAACTAGTCGAGATTCTAAGAAGAAAAAACATAGACAACAAAGATTTAAGAATAATAACTAACCTATATTGGAATCAACGCGCACAAATAATAGTAGATAACGAAACAAGTCCGGAAATTGAAATAGGGAGAGGAGTGAGACAAGGATGCATTTTATCACCCCTACTATTCAATGTGTACAGTGAATCGATTTTCGAAGAAGCACTGTTAACGAAAAGTAAGGGAATAATAATAAACGGAAGAGCTGTAAACAACATAAGATTTGCAGACGACACTGCTATCATAGCTAGCTCCGCTGAAGAACTCCAAGAACTAGTGAACGAAATAAATAACGATTGCGAGCAACACGGATTAAAAATGAATACCAAAAAGACTAAATATATGGTAATAACTAAAAAACAAAACATGCAAACAAACATAAAGTTGCGAGGTATGAATTTAAAAAAAGTGCAAAAATACAAATACTTGGACACATGGATAACAGCAAATAATGAACAAACAACAGAAATAAGAACGAGAATAGAAATGGCAAGCAGTGCGTTTGTAAAACTGAAAACCATTCTGTGCAGCAGAGACATCACTCTAGAACTAAGAATGAGAATTTTAATATGTTATGTATTTTCAGTGCTGCAGTATGAGTTGGAAGGCTGGACACTAAAACAAGAACACATAAATAAGCTGCAAGCGTTTGAAATGTGGTGTTACATAAGAATGTTGAGAATATCTTGGACGGAGAGAAAAACAAACGTAGAAGTATTGCTAGCGATGGACAAAAACTATGAAATAATTAACAACATAAAAATAAGGAAACTGCAATATCTTGGACATATGATGAGAGGCCAGCGATACGAGTTGCTTTGATTGATCATGCAGGGTAAAATAGAAGGAAGAAGAAATATCGGAAGTAGAAGAATTTCATGGTTGAGAAATTTGAGAGAGTGGTTCAATTGTAGCTCGGTAGAACTTTTTCGAGTAGCAGCAAATAGAGTGAGAGTGGCAATGATGATATCCAACCTCCGATAGGAGATGGCACCTGAAGAAGAATATATATATATATATATATATATATATATATATATATATATATATATATATATATATATATATATATATATATATATATACAGCTAGCCCGTCCCTGCAGCTGTAAGAAATTCACAACACTTTCTTGTCTAGTCATTTGAAGGGACTTACCTGATATATATCATATTTAAAAAAATTTAAATATACCTGGTGGTATATATATCTCCCGGACATGAAAAAAACACGTGAAAAGAATACCACAAGTTCGTATAACCTTTTTTCGTATAGGCCTCCTCTTCAAAGATATGAGCTCCCAAATAGCTGCAATGGAATCAAGTTTTTACACATATTATTGAACCACCAGGTATATTTCATTTTTTTTTTAATATGATATATACCAGGTAAGACCCTTCAAATTACTATCCAAGAAAGTGTTGTAAATTTCTCACAGCTGCAGGGACGGGCTAGCTGGAACACTCATGAAAATAGTGCTAATGAAGTTTATATTATTTCGTTGCTGATCTAATAACCAGTTTGAAAATTGTTTTTGTCCGTGTAATTTTAAAATAAAATAGTCCGTATAGCCGAGAATGTCCTATTTTATTATATATTTCATCTAGTTGATTTCAATCATTCATCATTAAAAACAACGTTATTTAGCGCGATATTTGCCTTAAAATTCAACGTGGTTTCCTAACCAAAATGTAACATTTAGTTACAACTTTTATATACGTTGATTCCACGTGCGTGTGTTTACTGAGTTATATAACATCAATCAAGAAATTTAAGCTTGTTTAAAAAAAAAAATAGGTTCATTGATAACTTAGTTAACCGAGCATGTGAACTTATTGTATATGGAAAAACGCTTACCATGCCAGACGCTACATTACCACTAATTCCAGATGACCGATGGTTCCATCCCCCTTCAAGATACACCACAATCCACGGTAACCCATCTTCATCTACCTGCCCATTCTGTAACGCCCACTCTCTCTCCTCTCTACCAGCTTTTTCCATTGAAGCCCACCAGTTATGTTCTATTTCAATTCTTTGAAATAGTTTTTCTGACAAACAGGGAATGTCTAGAACAGTTAGAAACTCCTTAAGTTCTGTATAGGTATTTTTAGTCGATAATGCCGCTTGTACACTTCCTGTATTTAAATCTGACGTCACCAACTTAGGATCTTCAGTGCAATATGTTTCGAGGAGCCTGCAATGGTCACATCGAAACGTTATAAAGGAAATAAGACCCATTTGCTTTTCTTCTAGAATTTTCATTTTTCCGTTGGGACATTGACCTACAATAGAATTAAATAAACACTTTTCTGAATCTCCTATAGAACATTTTTCTCTATTATTAAATACAGATTCTTTGAGATAAAGGTCCAGTAGCTCTTTATCTTAGGAACTATTTTTCTAACGTCACCGAATTCAAGTCAAGATATTAGACAAATTTTATATAAATGATTATACACATTGGTTTATTTTAATCTCAATGTAATTTAATATATATATATATATATATATATATATATATATATATATATATATATAACAAACAAAAAATAAAAAATGCAATACCTTTAGAGATTTTTACGAAATATTTAGAATATGAAACCTTAAAATATGAAAAAAATTTTAATTATATAAAACTTAAAAATTAAAATAAAATATCTAAGCTTGTTTCAAATACTACTAATAATAATAATGACAAATGTAATACTTTTAATTGGTTAGAAAATATCTCTGATAAGCAAATCCCACAAGATGTTGCGGAGGTTTTGGCCTTGGGCGATAAATTCGCATTACCAGTGGTAACTGAAAAACAAATGCCAACAACTGAATATATAGCATGTTTAGAATCTGCCATACATGACAAACCCACTGAAATTAAAGATACCATACGCGCTGATATTGTAAATATAATTACAAATCATAAAATTAAATTGAAACATAAAAATCAAAAACAAAATACCTTCTAGAAAAAAATTTCCAAGCAATTAAATAAAGCAAAACAATTTATTAAAGATAATCACGATATAACCATTTTAAAACCAGTCAAAACAAATAAAACTGTAGTTATGAACATAAAGGACTACAAATTAAAATTAAATAGTTTATTATCTAACAACCTAACAGATAAGAAACTTCGCAGTGATCCTACTAATACTTTTCAATTAAAAAACAATACCTTGATCAAGAAAATGATATCCAAAAAACTCATGTCTGAGACGGAAGCCAATAAATTATTAATACATAACGCAGTTGCGCTGAAGATATACGGACTGCCTAAATTACATAAACCAGGCATTCCACTTAGACACATAGTCTCGTGCATACAATCACCGTTCTACAAATTATCTAAATATCTTAGTAATTGTTTATCAAAAACTACTTGTAAAAATGAATATTATATAAAAGACTCTTTTGGTTTTAAGGAATTCATCAACAAAACAAAAATTCCAAATAATTATACTTTACTTTCTCTTGACGTAGTATCATTATATACCAATATACCTAACGAACTTTTAAATCAAATAATAAAAGAAAAATGGGAAATTTTAAAGGAACATACCAGCCTTAATCAAGATCTTTTTATAGAATCTATAAATCTAACGTTAACTAATAATTACTTCCAATACCAAAATACTTTTTACCAACAATTAGATGGCTGTGCCATGGGATCACCCATATCTTCCACAGTTGCACAACTTGTAATGGAATATTTGGAAGAAACTGTCTTAAATAACACTAATATCCCTATATATTTTTCAAAAGGTTGATGATTGTTTTACTGCCGTTCCAGAAATCCATGTACAAGACATTTTAGATTGTTTCAATAACTTTCACCCCAAATTACAATTTACATCAGAAATCGAACAAAACAGTAAGATTAACTTTTTAGACTTAACGATAATAAGAAACAAAGAGCTTACAAAGGGAAGCAAATCCTCATTTACTCTGACAGCCAGGCAGCCCTAAGGGCCCTCAAGGGCCAAAAGGTATCATCGAGGCTGGTTTGGGAATGTCAGAGCGAGCTGGAAACTCTGACAAAAGACAACAGAGTTATGTTAAAATGGGTACCACGACACGAAGGCATACATGGAAATGAAAAAGCTGATGAACTAGCTAGAGCAGGGTCAGCATCTCAATACATTGGTCCAAAACCGGCCTTTGGGGTGCCGCGGTGTGCAGCACGAGAAGCAGTCAAAGAATGGATCAAAAGAGAACATAAAAACCACTGGATGACCAGACAGGGTTTAAACCACAGCAAGCTATTTATTGGGAATCCGGACCCGAAACTGGCAAAGAAACTACTACAAATGAGTAGAAACCAATTAAGGACTATTACAAATATAATGACGGGACACATGGCCGTCAAAGTACATCTGAATAGAATGAATCTATATAACGGAAACCTCGGCTGCAGACTGTGTGGACAAGCCGAGGAAACGGTGAAGCATATCATATGTGACTGTGAGTCACTGGTGAGATTTAGACAACAAACTTTCGGGTCAGTAAAATTGGAACCGGGAGAAATAGTCACTCACTCCTTAGCAGGACTGTACAGATTGAGCCAGGGGGCTAGGTTGACAGAGTGGCTATAATGTCTAGGGTGAGCACAATAGGCCTACTCTGGTCGCAGTGCATCCGGCTTTAGAACAGACCCGGGAATATATAAAAAAAAATAAGAAACAATGTTGATAAGTGCCTTGAGACGAAGTGGTATACAAAAGAAACATGGTCTGATCGATACTTGAACTACAATTCACACCATCCCCTATCTCAAAAAAACAGCGTTGTCATCGGTCTAACAGACAGAGCACTAACATTAACGTCTCCTGAATATTGAACCGAAACACTTAAGAAAATCAAAAAGATTCTGATTGAAAATAACTTTTTAGAATATCAAATTAATAAAATTATTAAACAACGAATTAATAAATTTTATAATACTAGTAATATAGACAAATCAGCGAACCCAGATGGTAAAAAAAATACATAGCTATGCTGCACACTCAGGGACTTTCAGAAAAAATAAAATCCAACTTAAAAAAACACGACATTGTTGTATGCCACAAATCTCAAAATCCTTTGTCTTCGCTTTTCACTCCGTTAAAAAGTAGAGTAGCAACCAACAAGAAGTCAAATTTAATATACGCTGTACCTTGCCTTAACTGCCCAAAAAAATACATAGGCATGACAACGCAATATTTTGATAATAGATTGAATGGTCACAAATACACCAAAAATGCTTCAACTGCATTACATAAGCACGAATCCTCTCAAAAACACGAATTTGATTTCGCAAATACACAGATATTAGCCCAAGACCAAAACTACCACAAACTGCTTATTAAGGAGATGATTCACATTAAAAAAGAAAAGCATGTCGTTAACGACAAACAAGATTAAAAAATCTTAGCCAAATATATAATAACCTAATTAATTAAAAACTCCATTAAAAATTATAACAAATGCAATACTAAAATACCAAAAAATATATTTGGGTCTTTAATAATATAATAATTGCTTCACAAATAATTAATAAAAATATAAAAAAAAAACTTTTACTGATAACACCAAATTCCTTCGTACTGGCAATATATACTCTTAGTTAAATTTTATACGGCACAGCTACAACGGATGCGTATCTAGCAAACAATTTTAAATTTTACATTTATGAAACTCGTTACGAAAGTAATCAAAAATAAAATTAATTCGGTTATAACACTGGAAGACGAACAGCAGGGATTTAGATCAGGAAGGTCTTGCGTGGATGCAGTATTTATTCTACGACAGATAGTCGAAAAATCTATAGAATACAATAAACCAACATTTTTATGCTTTATAGATCTAACAAAAGCATTCGATCGCATAAAGCTAGATGACGTAATCCACCTGTTATATAAGAGAAATATTCCTATCAATATAATTCAGACCATCGAAAACATATACGCAAACAATAAAGTTCAGATTCGCACTAACGGTAAATTATCAACACCCATACCAGTCAACAGCGGTATTAGACAGGGAGACTCGCTTAGTCCTTTGTTGGTTAACATGATAATGGAAGAAATAATAAAGGAGGTGGTAGAGGATATAAAATGGGTGATACAGAAATAAAAATTCTCTGTTACGCTGATGACGCTGTGATATGTGCCGAAAATGAAGACGACCTCCAGAGATTGTTAAATACCTTTAATCTTACGGGAAAAAAATATAATATGATTATCTCAGCCGAAAAAACTAAATGTATGAAAACCTCAAAAGAACCCCTCCGATGCAAACTAGAACTAGACGGTCAAATAATACAACAGGAAATGAGTTTCAAATATCTAGGAATCGACATAACTAGTTATGGTAACATCGAAGATGAAGTAAGAGAGCAGGTGGCCAAAGCAAACAAAGTGGCGGGTTGCCTCAACGACGTGATCTGGCGAAACAAACACTTACAACAAGAAACAAAGGTTCGGATCTACAAAACCACAATTAGACCTATTATGACATACACCTCAGAAACACGACCAGAGACGACAAAAACGAAACAACTATTGGAGACTACAGAAATGAGAATACTTCGATGAATAACAGGAAAAACACTACTAGACAGAGAAAGAAACGATAACATCAGGCAATCATGCAACACAGACTGCATTAATGAGTGGGTCCTACAACGTAAGACACAATGGAACAAACACATAAGCCGAATGACAGAGGATAGACTGGTAAGGATCGCACGAGATATTTCGCCTAGTGGTACACGCAGTAGAGGTCGACCACGGAAAAGGTGGAGCAATAATTTAAGTCCAGAATGAGAAAAATCGAAGAAGGAACAGGTCAGGGACCTATTATAGAAGGTAGAAGAAGAAGAAGACATTTATGATATTGTACAGTGTGTTCGTTCTATAAAATATGTATGTCTATTTTAAGTGCATTTGATTGTTTGAGCGATTGCTGATTGTTTCTTTGTAGATTTTATCCATGAACTGACAATATATTTTTGATAAAGCTCAAAAGAATGGGCGAAACGTTAAAATTTTAATTAGATTGTTTTAAAAACAAAAAACCACATGCCTAAGAAATTTCAGCAATATATATATATATATATATATATATATATATATATATATATATATATATATATATATATATATATATATATAAATTCGCCATATTTAATTTTTTTAAAATAATATCAGATTGGTAATGTGCGATCCCAAAACCGATTTTTAAAAAAATCGGACAAAATTAATTTTTTATCAGCCGTCTTAAATACGCAATATTGAATTTTTATAAAAATAATTTTAGATTCCTTATATGCGACCACAAAAACTCCCCTATACCAATTTTGGAAAATATTCGACAAAATTGATTTATAAGTTATTAACAGGTTGTACACCGAAGAAATAAAGAAATAGACGGATTGTGTATTTCAGTGTATATTTTTTAAAATTATTATTTTCGGCCAAGCGCTTTCGGTCTAACTTAGATCATCCTCGGGGCTCAGACCCTAGAAACTAGAGAATATGGTCAGCAAATAAGCTTACTCAGTACTCACCAACCATACTCACTCGTTAAAGGGCACACCTTAACCCTGCCATTTTGAGAACAGTCTCCAACAACGCCAGCGTAGCCTCCACACACAACAAGTCACATATACGATTAAAAAAAAATCTGTCCCAAATTAAAATTAAAACATTCAAAACACTGTATACATTAACATTATTAAAATAATAAACCTTTACAATACCAACTCAAAAAGACAGTGAGGTTATGCCATACACAGTCATAGCATAATATGGCAATAAAAATTGTCCAAAAATTAAAAATATATACAAGTATGTGTGAGCCTGAGTAGAAATTCTCTATATGAGTTTTTTTTTAATTTCTTGTTTATTGTATTTCATATCAATAATTCATTGACAATGAGCAAAAAGAGAAAAAGGGCAGAAAGAAAGGGCAGTAAAAGTTTATTAATCTACAGCGTTACTGTTATCGGCCATTCTGTAATATATTTCGAACACTTGGGTTCAGTGGCGTGAAATAATTTCCATTTTTGTAAAAAAGCAATAAAATACACGAACATAGGCGTAGTTGAAATTTGTTGAAATGTGTTAACTATTAATATATTTAGAATGAAGTGTTTGAAACTGAAAAAGGTGATCAAAATTATTATAAGATTGCACCCCACGTAATCACAACTCTCAGACATTTAAATTGTTTAATGATTTAAGGAAAAAATTTGAAAATAGGGTTGCGGTCATTTACATTGTTCATTCTTACATTGAGGCAAAGGTCGGGGTTTCTTTTTATCTCCCTGCATATCTCAAGATCCTCTCTGTAATCCAAGGTTTTCGAGTTATTACCCCTGGAGTGATATAAGATTTTACTATTATGATTTGGAGAGAAACTGTATTTGATAAAACTAATATGGTGACTACAGAGGCCTGAAGTTTGTTAATATGTTCTCTAATTTAGACTGCTAATGGTCTAATAGTTTTTCCTATAAACGTTTGATTTATTCGTCAGCCATACTGAATTTTTTAAAAATAATTTTAGATTCGTTATGTGCGACCACAAAAACTCTCCTATACCAATTTTGGAGAATATTGGACAAAATTGATTTTTTTTGTCCGCCATACTGAATTTTTTAAAAATATTTTGGATTCGCTATGTGCGACCCCAAAAACTACCTCACACCAATTTTGGAAAAAATCGGACAAAATTCATTTTTTTGTCCGCCATATTGAATTAAAAAAAAATATATTTCAGATTCGTTGTGTACGACCCCGAAAATTCCCGAATACCAATTTTGGAGAAAATGGAACAAAATTTTTTTTTTCCTCATACTGTCAGCGCCATCTTGGATTTTCCTGCACCATTTTCGTCCAAAAAAATATGGGACCACCGCAGTAACTTCCTGAATATAATGTAAAAAATTTCATTCAAATCCGTGCGCCGTTCCGGAGTAATCGGTGTACATGCATGAAAAAAAATTATAACATACCTGAATGTTTTTGCTGAATATGCATTGACCAATTCAACACATATTGAAGATCAACAATACGATATCCTTTAATATATTCTTCTTGTAGAGAGGGCTCTTCAATTTTCATATCAAACATATCATTACTAAAATGAAAAAAAAAAACGTATTGTAAAATGGCCGTATTAAAAAACATATATCATAATTCCCCACATCGGCTTCGCCCGATAGAATAATGCCATCTAACTCGTTTTCTAACAGTAAGTCTAGACGGGTCCCCAATTTAAAGTCTAATGTTCAACAACTGTTTGAAAAGGGCATCAGTCACATTTTTTACGAAAATCACTTTAGAGTTGTATTGTGTACTTTAGGACTAGATATACCTTTTGCATTGAAAAGGACACCAGTCCAATGCATATTGTGGTGACAGAAATGGTTTAAAAATATTGTATGTTTTGAAAGAGGCATTAGTCCTGGACTGATGCCACTTTCAAAAGAACTACACTAGCGGTGCCGTGTCGTCAACCGGAGAAACGTCAATCCCATAATTCTACACTCAATCCCTTAATTCTACACCACTAATATTGTTTGTTGTTGTTCGTGACGTCAGTTGAACTTGCTTATAACATGAATAGTGAATCTGATGAAACTAATGAAAATGTTAGAAAGCAGAAATACACATCCTGATACTTATAAACAAAATATGATTAAACAGTCTAAATTTAAGGGACTAGAACATGTAAATTACGCCGGTAAGACTGTCAAAGCAAGAACTACAGGACCTGATTGCAAATAAGTGGATAACCTAAAACTATATTATTTATAACATGCACAGGTTATTAAAGTATATTCTCAGGGCAAAACAATAAATCTGCGTGTAGTTCAATCAACAGAAAAATATACGAGGATGGTTCGATAAGTTCTCGGCCTGAAACAGAGAGGGCGCTAGTAGGATCAAATAACTATAATATTTTATAAGCATTAACCTTGAGATGACGCCCTCCAAAGTTTCATATATTTGCGTTCAGTTGCTTGTTTGTGGCGATCGAGTGAACAAGTTCGATATTTTGTGAAAGATGGGTAAAATTGAAGTTTGAGCGGTTAGAAAGTACTTTGTTTTAAAAGGCTTAACTCCTACGGACATTAAAAATGAATTAGATTCTACTTTAAAGGATTCTTCTCCTTTCTTTTTCGACAGTAAAAAAATGGGCTGCTGAATTTAATCGTGGTCGTGCATCAATTCAAAATGATGAGCGCTGGGGACGCGCAAAAATCGCTACAACTGACGAAATTGTCACAAAAATTCACGATGTCATACTTCATGACCGCCGACTGAAAGTACGAGAGCTTGCTGGTATAGCAAACATCTCGATAGATCATGTCCACTACATTTTACATGATGTTCTTGGCATGAAAAAGCTTTCTGCTCGATGGGTGCCGCGTTTGTTAACAGTCGACCAAAAACGCCTTCGAATGAACACTTCGCAAGAGTGTTTAGACTTATTCAGACGCAATCCTGCTGAGTTTTTTCGACGTTTTATAACTGTAGATGAAACATGAATTCGCCATTACACGCCAAAGACAAAGCAGCAGTCTAAATAGTGGGTTGGGGCAGGTGAAAGTGCGCCAAAAAAAGTAAAAACGGTTCCGTCTGCAGGAAAAGTCATGGCAACAGTTTTTTGGGATTCACATGGCGTGATGCTTATAGACTATTTAGAACAAGGCAAGACCATCACCGGGGAGTATTACGCTTCACTACTGGACCATTTTCAGCATGTGATTAAGGATAAACGTCCACATTTTGCCAAAAAAAAAAGTGCTCTTTCATCAGGATAACACGCCTGCATACAAATCTATGGTTGTTGCTGCAAAACTCCATGACCTACATTTCGAATTGTTTCCAAATGCGTCACATTCGCCGAATCTGACTCTCAACGATTACTTTCTCTTCCCAAACTTGAAAAAATGGCTCGCTGGAGGACGAAATTCCCTTCAAATAACGAGATCAGAGCAGCGACAACCGCTTATTTTGCAGAGTTGGACAAATCGCATTATATTCGTACTACGGGTATAAAAATGTTATAACATCGTTGGTCTAAATGTACTGAAGTACAAGTGGACTATGTTGAAAAATAAATAAAAATATTTTCAAAAATCTTTTGTTTTCTTTATCAGGCCGAGAACTTATCGAATCATCCTCGTATATGAGTTTTGCAATATTAATACATAGGCCTATTAAGCTGCATGCCATGAAATTGATAATGGAATCAAACTAAGATTATGTAATATTTTACGAATGAAGCGTAAACCAAGGTTTTTATGCCTAATAATTATCATATATATGCTTTCTTTTTCAGGTGTAAGATGAACTGTTCCCTTAAATTCAGTGACACAGACCGAATATCAATTTTGAAAACATTATATGATTTTTGAGGGCTGCTGACTACAGTAAATGTTCACCGTAAAAGGTCACGAACTGATAACCCCAAATCCCAAACCAGTAATGTTCTTTATAATGTTTTCTGTGGTGGAAAGCAAGAAAGCTTTTTTCAGTTTATATAGAGTATCACAAAAAAGAATACGACGTCTCGTATCATTAGTGGTGGCAGGTGAAATTGCAAAAGAAAACAGAGGTAAGAGTAAAAATAGTAGAACTAAAGCTGTACCCGGAGCTATTATTGAGGAAGTGCGTGACCACATTATGTCTTTTCCTGTTAAGGAGGCTATGAAATGAAGTTTGCACTTTCCAGAATGATTATATTACATATAATATATCAGAAACACTAAAAGAGCTGCATTTATTTTCCGATGTCACTTGAGGCCAAAACCGGACCAATACTGTTATCCGATACCAATACTGGTTTCCTCTGGGCGGTTTGAAAAAGTTATCCAATATAACCCAGTAAGAAAACATTCTTTCGTCCCGTGCGATCGTAATTTCGACGTTATAAAAAGATATTTGAAACGAACTGATCGTGTATATTCACCTAACGAATATGCAAAAATGTTGGTGAAGGGCTAGTTGAAGCTGCAAGTTTATAAGTATATTACAAGAGGAAATATTTTCAACTGATTATAAAAACTGGTGGCAGAAATTTTGTAGGAAAAAATTTTATGTGTGGAATCTCTTGGGAAGAAGGTTCCTAAAAAGGAAAAAGAACTGTTTGGCATACCAAACTATTACATGTTTGTGTGTGACAAGAACAAGTGTGTTGAAAGTCTATGAATTTATTGATGGATTGATGTCCCATAATTTTAAGCAAAATGTGAAACCCTACCTTTTCCTAATGAGAAGGCATACAACGACAAGTGTCCAATTAACCGTAAAAAAATAGATAACGGTTAGGATTAGTGGCATGAATGAAGAGTTAAAGGTATGTAAAAAATCACAGGAAGGTTCAATAATTATGTGTAGCTCTTTGGTGCCCATATCTATATATATATATATATATATATATATATATATATATATATATATATATATATATATATATGAAGTAAAAAAGCGAACAGTAAATGCAAACTTCTCTCCATAATATCCTTTCTGTGTTAGAGGTTGCACAGTTAGAACAAATTGTTATAAAACGCAATCTATCCTATTCCACCACCATCGAGATGATGGCCTACCTGTACCACCATGCCGAGAAGAAAGTCAAAACTTACCCTCCCCGCCACAGGTGGTACAGGTAGGCCATCATCTCGATGGTGGTGGAATAGGATAGATTGCGTTTTATAACAATTTGTTCTAACTGTGCAACCTCTAACACAGAAAGGATATTATGGAGAGAAGTTTGCATTTACTGTTCGCTTTTTTACTTCATTCATACGCGGAGCTGCATATAGTTGTACGTTTGCTGAATGTGATTTCAGCACTACAACGGCATTATGTGGATATATCCACTGCTATTGCATCTCACACGGAGGAATCTGTGAAATCCGCATAAACATATATATATATATATATATATATATATATATATATATATATATATATATATATATATATATATATATATATATATATATATATATATATATATATATATATATATATATATATATATATATATATATATATATATATATATATATAGATATGGGCACCGGATATTCTCACGGGTGTGATGTGTAATCGAAGGTTTTCGGGCATCCCGTGTATGTGCTGAGTCCCTCTCAGGACTGTAAGGCAGCTGAGAGGGACTCAGCAGATACACGGGATGCCCGAAAACCTTCGATTACATATATATATATATATATATATATATATATATATATATATATATATATATATATATATATATATATATAATATATATATATATATATATATATATATATATATATATAAATATATATATATATATATATATATATATATAAAATAAATTATTTAATATTAAACATTAGATGGCTTAATACTATTATCACAAAATCAGACTTCTTAGCTTATTTTTAAATACATTAAATGACGTGACAAAATAATCAAAATCAGGAAAGCTGTTAGCAGCAGTAACCACTCTACTAATTGGCATATTCTGACCATGTAGGGTGTTATAGAATCCGGAGGACAGCAGTGGACACCTCCTGAGCAGCACAAAGAAGTCCACTGCTTGATATATAAGTTCATAAAAAGCATCAACAATATAATTAACATCGTTCATATAGTAAAGATCAATCCAATTTACTTGCAGCAAATAATTATTCATAGCACCATACTCAGCCCTGTCAAAACTGTAACGGGTTTCATTTTTGCACTTAATAGATTGTAACTAAAACGACAAAACAGCCTCAACTGGAGGATAATTATCACAGGGCAATAAAGGATCGCCGGTGGTGAAACTCAAGTAATAGTCAGCAAAACACAAATTGAGTACCGTGCCATGAATATTCCTGATATAATTATACTGACTTAAACCTAAATATGGCATCTCATCACAGACCAAACTTTCAATATCACTATTAACATTCCCAACAAATAACTTAATACAGTCCCAGGTAAGACCCGGAAGATTATAATCACCAACTATAATTATCTTATGGTCCTTAGCATATTTGGCAACAATGTATTTCACAGCCCGAATATGATTAACATATACCTCCACACCTGATGTTGGAGGCAGATACACACAACCAAAAACATACTTAATATGACCCACCCCAACTTTTACAAAAATATGTTCAATGGTACACTTTTCAAGAGGTACAGTACAGGAATCGAACACACTTTTCACAGCTATGACTATACCACCTCCACGCTTTTTATCACTCGAAGTATCATCTCTGTCTCTACCGCCGATATTATAAGAATCACAAAAAACTTCGCTGTCCTCAATATTCAGGGTAAGCCAACTTTCAGATAACATAATAACATCATAATGAGATGATAAGGACGCCAAAAACAATTCCTTTAATTTTGTTCTTAATGCACGCACGTTCTGGTAATACACTGCTAAGTGATCAACCTGAAAGTCCCTCAATCTTTGTCGTTTTTTGAAGCACTAATCGAAGCATCACCAGCACTCCTGCCAGTATTTTTTGTTATAAATGGGTTACCATTTTTATACCGAATAACCAGGTTTTCCTCTCCGCTAGCTTTTCTATTATCCAACTTCAGATATATTTGATTTATTTGTTTTCGTTGCATCTCCGTTTGGTCAGCCTTGACATAAACATAACATGATTTAAGCTTAAACTTATTTTTCAAGCAGTCTGCTGCAACCCTAGGATCATCAAATATTACTTTGATAGGTCTGGGAATATTATTCTTCTTTTTTCCAATTCGCACAACCTTAAAATCTGAGCTCAACTAAGTCTCTAATCTAGCCAAGACCTCCAAGACCTGTGTCCTATCGTGATTTATTCTCTCTTCCGTTTCTTTGGATGCACTCTCTAACAAGTTAAAAAGCATAATGTTTTTGGATCTCGAGCATCTCTCCTGAAGTTCAAAAATCATATCCTGGTTTCCAATATTTATACCATTATCAGTTTCATCATCGGCCTTCCTCGGTGGAGAACCTCGATCAACCAACTGATTGACATTTTTCTTTAACTCCTCTACTTCAAACTCCAAAAACTTAATTTTCTCGTCCCTGACTCGTTGAGATTCCTGGATTTGCTCCAATGTTGATTGGAGATCCCTTTTTTGGTCCAGTAGTAAATTTACAATATGAGAAACAACAGAAAGAACGCCCCTATTGCTAGTATTTGTTTTCTTTAACAAGGCCGAGATATCCGATTTTATTTTAACCTCACTATCGACCCTCTTGACGATATTTATCACATCACCGTCCGCCGTTTGTTTATTTCCGGAGTGCACCGAGCGAGAGATCTGTTTTTCATAAACGGCCGCTGACATTCCACTATCATTTGCTCCGTCCGAATCACCGGGTGTGCAGCCACTACCTACTCCGACTGAAATTCTTCTAACCTCAATTCTTTTGCATATTGAACATTCCCAGCTATGGGATTATGTCCTTCGAAATATTGCACAGATTTTATCATATTCAAGTTTCGGGAGCCCCGAACAGCCCGTGTATCCAAGAGCAACATACTGAACACTCGATAGACGACTGATTTACTTTTACTTCGCGATCACAAATTGAACAAATAAACACTTCCGCCATCTTTTTCATTCTCATATAGCAAGTCCTACTTAAATACCATTTTCATATATATATATATATATATATATATATATATATATATATATATATATATATATATATATATATTGCTATTAACACCAACTCGTTGAATGCTGAAAACGGGCCCAAATTTAATAGCGCATAACTCCGTAACAAAATTATCCCAATTTTAAGAATGAGTCTATCCTTTTATACATATTTTAAAATGCAAATTTGAAAAATAAATTTTAATATCAATGAATCGGTTTGGCTTTTTCTGGCAACTATTTTTACCTGTAAGAAAAAGTGATATGACATCAGAATAGGCCATAATTTAAAGACCGAAAGGAACTACTGTCCCTAATTAAATTCGCTTTATTTTAACTTCAACATGTTTTTTTTTTATAAAAAAAAGGAACATGAATAAGTAAATAACTTATAAAAATGTTATACAAGTCCGAAATTTTTAAAAAATTCTAAAACATACCCGTTATAGTTTTCTTCCCAGCCTTCATTGGGCTTACTGAAATGATTTTCCCATTCAATCTCTCCGCAGTCACTAAAAAAAATGATTTTATTAAAATTGGATTTATATTTTTTATTTATTTATTTGCACTAGCTTAAAAAAAAGTTCCTAACATAAATTAAAAAAAAAATAAAAACAACATTTATGTATCCATAAGACCAAAATACAAGATAATGTTTGAAACCATCATCTTAAATTTACGTACATAAACCATTAGATTAACAATACAACACCACTTAAGAGGTTTTTGGATACAGAGTTGAAATTTTTAGATTCAAACATTATTAAAAAACTCATTTAAGGAATAATAACATTTACATATTAAAAAATGTTTTAAAGCATTCTTGAATTTACCCATTTGTATCATGTTTCGAATATCCACCGGAAATTTTATATAATTTTTTACACATGCAATCTTTCAAAACCTGCTGTTCAATCTTGCTGAACAAGTAAGCTATTACCATTCCGTTTCAAATAAGAGCTAAGATTATTTTTGACATACAAACAGCATTTGAAAGCACACACACCAAATAAAATTAAGATGCCATTATTTATAAAGATTTGTTTACAAGTTACTCTACATCAGAGTAGACCATCGCGTAACACACATAGAGGAGTATGGGTCTGTCAAAATCATACCAAAGCTGCAACAGTGTAAAGTAAACTTTATTACTTTGTACAAACATCATCGATTCATTACCATTCCCAAAAATCTAACCTTGTCACTACTGACCAAGACACTGTCGCAAGGAATTTGTCCACTAAATATGACAATTTCAGCCATATACCAACCAAATAGTATCCTAGAACTCCTCAATAGTCGACTCTGAAGGGGCGATGGATGTGCTATACCATAGTTAATTAGCAAACTCTTGTATCTTCGGAACCCCAAGATCAACACTGTACTCGTCAGAGGTGCAGTTGTTAACATATAAATATTTTACGACCTGTGAGAAAAGGGGCAATCCAGTACAAGAACTTACTCCTACCAAAATCAACTTTGATAGAATCAAAAGGTTTTGAAAAATCAATGAAAACAACGGTAGTAAGCACTGCCACAGTTTCCGTTAACCTTCTGACTCTAAAGCCGTGCTAATTTTTACTCAGAAGATTGTAACAGTCCAAAAATGCGCAGATCCTAATACAAGTATTTCTAAAATCTCTGAAGAAAAACTTAACATCATACAGATCGGTAGTTATTACGCTAGTTAAAACAGCTGTAACTTTATCAGTTTTCAAAATATCAGGAAACTCACCAGTAAGAAATGACAGGTGAGTAAGATAGGTGAGCGGCTCAGATATAAGTCGTTGGATGAAACAACTTCATACCGTGTCACAGGGTCACAATCCATGATATATGATGGCGACATGTCACATGTTGTACAGTTGTGTCATGGCGTAACGCAAAATGATCATTGACACTTTTGTAAAAAATATATTTTGAACTAACTTTTACCCGTGACTTAATCGCGTAAAACTTGGAAATAAAACTTTGTTGAGTTATGAGAGTTCTATATATATATATATATATATATATATATATATATATATATATATATATATATATATATATATATATATTAAATCACGCGCTATCCAACTGAGTTTTTGTAAAAATACCATCAAAATTAGCTCAATCATTATTAAAAGTGGTCTAAATTAACACATGAAAAGACAGGGACAGACATCCGTTCAACCGTTTCGAAGATTAGCCCATACAGACAGATAGAAAAAAAGCAACCTCCTCCTCATGTCTATAAAGTTCCATTCAGCCATATAGACAGACGAACAAGAGACAGAAAAAAAGCAACGTATATCACTTCTGATAATATTCTCTTCCTGTCTGCAAAGTTTCATCGAAATCGGTCGAGGCGTTTCGAAAACTAGCCCGTATAGACAGTCAGAAACACAGAAGCGTCTATCACTTCTGGCAATCTCCTTTTCATGTCTGCAAAGTTTCATCGAAATTTATTCAGCCGTTTCGAAGATTAGCCCGTACAGACAGACAGAAAAAAAGTAGCCTCTATCAATCCTGATAACCTCCTTTTTATGTCTGTAAAGTTTCATCGAAATCGGTTAAGCCCTTTCGAAGATTAGCCCGTACAATGTTACGGAATTTATTGTAATTCCGCCACTTTATTTTTTTAACACCCTAGTACATGCTTACAACTACTCCATACGTTCCATCTATCATAATCAACTGATATAGTACAGGTGTTGATTATCGATCACAAGTAGCAGTAGTTCATTGAACTATTTTTTTCACTTTGTCAGGATTTTGTCTTCCAAAGAATGTTTTAGTGAAAAGAAAAAAAAAGTAATTATTTTTTAAAACGTAACTTATTTAGTTTAAAAGAGTTTTGGATTATTTTGTGACTTCAGTCACCTTTTCAATTCGATTGATTTGTTCCGCCAAATTTTTAAATCTGTTAAACATTCTTTGTTTGAAACTTTTTCTGTGGTGGGAGTCCAGAATCATGAACTCGGAAATTGAGCAGATTATCTTCTCTACGGTACATATTACCTTTTTTTGTGTAAACATGTTCAGATGTATCTGCAGAGCATAAATTTATTTGGCATTTAAAAATAATTTTCCTTTTAATGCAAATTTTCTTAATTCGTGGTCGGCCATCTTGACATGAATCCATGAAAATTATTTTAAAGACCTGTTGCTGTTCTAAATTACCTATTTACCTACATATTACGTATCTAAAAGGTACTTGCCATCTATCTAAAAATTCCCGAGGGAACTTGTCAAACAAACACTCTAAAAAGCCCATTGGGGCCAAAGCATATGGAAAAGGATACTTGAGTTCCAACCTACTTAGTCGAGGGGACTACAGCTGTCTTAATTTTTATCTTTGGCCTATTTCAATCTTATCTGTAGAATTTCGATTCCACCTGCTAGTCTGCTCCAGGTTTATGGAGTTCCGAGTATCATCAATATCTTATCGTGTTTTTGCAGAAGACAAATTATCTTAACATATCTTTAGCACATATTACCTTGATACAACAGGCGTTATCTGATTTATCTTGTTATATAGGTATTTTATCAACAGGAGTCAATTATAAGCATACCATTGGTCCTAGTCTTTGGCTAATATTTGACCAACGTTCTTAATTTTCTTCCCTTCTGTACTGCTTTATAACTTTCTCATATTATCTTATCAATATTGTAACTTTCTTGTTTTATTTTTTCAATATTGTGACCTTAATTTCTGAATGTTCTTATTAATTTCAAAAAGTTATAGAAAGACAGCTTATTGGCGTTTTGATATACTGCAGGGTTAGTGCAAAAAAAAATCTTCGTTTTTTTTGATACCCGTTAAGAAATTTAAATTTTTAATTTTGACTACACAGACTGTGTTATAGTTTTCAAGTTAAGGGTACTAAACTTTTAGTATGTTATATGGGTATATTCGCTACTTCTGAGTTTGGTTGCCACACCACCATCTGGTATAAAAATACGTAGAACGTTACCAACACAACCAAACCTAGTCAGCCTTTTACTGACATCCGCCCATACTTGTTTTGTTTTATTGGAAGCATAATTGATTTTGTTGCTTAAGTAAGCACATTTAGCTACAGCCCTTTGGGTTGTACAGATCTCCGAGATCAACAGATTTAGATTACCTGTACATAAGATAGCTCAGTACTTTAGACATTTTTGTACTGTCGCATACGTCGATTCAACGATATGATACTACGTTTACAGGCGTCAACTAATTATATTCAACACAAAGATAACACTTATACAAGGCTCTTACTCTTGGCTTGTTCGCGCACTTCGCTTCTCTATCTAATACTGACCAGTACTCGTATTAAACCAATACTGATGATACGACTGCCGGTCAGCTGCTTTTATAGCCGTTCGGTAATTCTGGTAGTTTCTAGAAACATCGGGTGTCGGAAGTTCGAAAAACGACACCGTACTTTTCGTATACAGCGGCCATCTATAAGTTGACGGGGCAGAGTGGAATTTGGAATTATATGGGATTAAATTGAGTACTTTCGTTATTTTAAGCCCTAAGGGGTTGACACTTCGTGGTTGACTTGGCATCCCTAGACATCCCTACGTTGTGTTGCCAGATTGTGCACAATTTCCCTAACTTATGGAAAAAGTAAATTTGGCGACGTCGCGCTCCGGAATATTACAAATTACTTTTTGAAATAATTTAATTAAAATACTTATTTACTTTTGCTGAAAAAATCATAACTCAAAAATCTTACGTGTTAGGAAGTTTTTACCATCATTTTCGCATTTACAGACCAAAAATTAACCAAAGCCTGCCTTTTACATTATAGTCGAAAACTGGCTGTAAAGTAGTGTAATTGCCGTTATTCTTAAACCATATGTTATTACTGGCTAAATACATTAATTGTAGACTCTGGTCTTTAGGTTAATAATCACTGCTTTTTAAAACAGGTGCAAGTTTACCAAATGACGTACAACTTAAAGTACCCCACCATTTAAAAATTATGTAAAAAAAAATACAAAATTTTCGCAAGTTTTATATGAATATCGAAATTTGTTATGCAAAAAAAAAACGTGATTTTAGCACACGAGACTATACTAAATAGGTTGGCAGACATTAATAGAAATAAGCTCCAATAACTTCCATAAAGTAGCAAATTTTTATTTCCCAAAATTTTTAGATAAAAAAATTTTTTTCACGATTTGCTCATAAACTTTATCACACTCCTCTAAAATTCAGTGAAAATTAATAGTTCAATTCAGTAAAAACTTTAAAATATGTAGTTTTGTTAGGCTGTTAAGAGATGAAAATTTGTTTGGATACATATCCCCAAAATACGACAATATATAATACCACACTAACAATAAGGTCATCTATTCTTTCTTCTTACCTGACATCGATTTCTTCTTTGCTAACCCAATTTTCCATCTTAAGTTCATCCTTAATATTGAGGACAAAGAATTCGTCACTCTCCACAGGGTTTTCGATATATTCAGGATTATCCTCTAGTAAGTCCCCAGATGCTCTATAATAAAAAAAAACTCGCTAATATAACTGATTTATTCCCGTAATTTTCAACCTGTGGAGTGCGCCCCTCTTTCGGAGGCGCCGTGCAACAAAAGGGGGTCCTAATTTTACTGCTTGAAAGGAGTTATTGAACTCACGATGATACAAAAAAAAATAAAAAACCAGCCAAGTGCGTGTTGAACACGCGTTATGTTAGAGTCCCGTAGCAGTTGTTGACGTGTTTACTTTTTTTTGCCATTCCGCTTCATGTCAACCATATTGAAACATCTAAGATTAAACTTAAATTTTTTTTTTGCATCTAATAAATTAGTGAATGTAACTTAAGCGTAACAATTTTCATTGAATGTCCTACATTTTTATGAACTATACGGATTATTCTACTATAAATATTATAAGAATAATAAAAATGATGTGTAATAGGTGTTGCAGTTAATAATGTCGATTTTACTAACAAGAGCATCACCCCAACCTGACCTCACCGATTTTCATCATTTATGGATATGTTATAGTACTTAAAAAAATAACATACACGTATTTTTTTATCGGCTGATATCCACTTTTAAGGGGTGAAATTCACCCCCAAAGTCAACTCTTAAAATTCTTTTTTCAATATATCTCAACATCTAATGAATATTTTTAAGTAAAATCAAGTGGAAAATATTCGTCATAAAAAGTCACAAATATGAAATATATCTATGACCAAAGGGGTTACAATCTCTATTTTATATTTTTAAAAAACTACATTTTTTATGAATATGTTTTTTATAAATACTGGGAATGAACTTTAAAAAATTATAAAAAGCATTTTCGTTAACAATATCGATTATTATTAGTGTTAGTGCATTTTGGGATTCTTCAAATCATCACCCCTAAATACAGTTACTCCTTACTGCGATGGACCACATTCAAAATGCAAAAAAGAGTTTTTTTTTTCTTAAAAGTCATCCAGTGTGTAAAGTGAATGTAATCTATAACAAATGTAAATATATTAAAAATTTTTTTCAATAATATCACCAAAATGGTGAAAAAAGTCACCCCAAAAGTATATAATTAATCATCACGAGTTCGAATTAAAATTATTTAATAAAAAGAAGCAAAATAAGTCTTATATAACTGAAAAAGGAAATAACATTATTCGTTTCAATATACCAACATTTTTTTAAGAGGTGAAAACTACCCCTAAAGTGCATTTATACCTTGTTCAACTCTTTAATTAGTCTAAAAAACTGATACTTCTCCCTGAATGGAAGGAAGTGTAACCATAGTCATGCATATTCTAACTCTACTAACTTGAAATCATACAACCTAGAATTTGCAAATGACACGGCTATTATAACTCATGACACAAATTTTGAGAAAACCATATCCAATATTCAAACTCTGTAACGCCACTACTTAATGAATACGGAAATGGCGCGTTATGCCCAATCCTCAAAAATCTAAACTTCTCATTTTTCATCTTAAAATTTCTGATACCTCTCCTACAGTTACAGTTTTGAATCACATCATTCATCCTTGTAGCTCATGCAAATATTTAGGCATTGTCATGGACCAGAAACTAAATTTTAAACTACACACCCAAGATGCCAAGAAGAAGGTACTTTCCAAGGCCAAACATTTTCTATCACTGACCTACAGGAACCTAGGAAATGATACTCTTACAGGAGCAAAAATATATGCAATAATTTGTAGACCGATACTCGAATATGAGCATGTACTCCTATGCAATGTGGGAAAATGAGCCCTCCGTAACATTGAAATTGGTGAAAGAAGCAGTTCGAGGCACCTATCAAATCCCCTTCATAATCCTTCCAATGCTCTCCTATATCAACAAACTCACACTGTACCTATCCTTGATCGTTTCCAGGTTTTAAATAAAACATTTCCCCATAAACCCCAGAAATTTAACACTATCAATCCACTCATCCCCATCAGAAACCAAATATCTACCCTAAACGCAAATATCCTACTCAAACTCTATATCAATCCCTTTTAGAGCTACAAGATTGATTGTTAATTATTATAGTTTTTAATCATTTATTTATATGTTTTTTGTCTTAAAGCATGTCATATACACAAACATTGTAACATTAGTTTTGCTATGATATTATATTTAATTATTTATATCATAAGCACATTTAGTAATGTAAAAGGCAGGAAGACCTAGGTCGTTAGCGTTTTGGGCCACTGTGCTTAATAAAGTTTATTTATTATTATTACTTGGATAATAAACACTAAACGATCCTGCGTACACTACTGTCTTAAGCTATAATTGTATTATTTATCGTTAAATTTTACATAGTTTCAGGGCTATTTTGTGAATAAGACATTTTTTTACAATAAAACTGTATCTGATTGATAGTAAATATCTTTTTGTCTACATCTTTTGTTACATAAAGTTACAATTTGTGCCATTTCAGCTTCATTACAAGGTCTAACTGGTGGTATTCAAGTGATAAAAAATATTTGATAATTTTGTCCAGAGGAGCATTTGTATTTTTTATAATCACATGTATCTTCCTAGCTCAATCAATATTAATTATTAGAAAATATGAAAAAATGTGTATTTTACCTGTCATAAGTAGATATATGATCATCTTCAGTTATTTCTGTCTTTATTAATCCTTTCTCGTCAAAATCATAATTTGAATCTTCAATTTTAACTGGATCCATATTGTTTAGATATTTTAGAAACAATCTGCAGAAAATATTCAAAGTTATCCTCACCTGTCACTGTCAAATTCTAAAACAAAAAAAAATCTGTAATTCATATATTTACAAATGAGATCTGAACATATATTTTTTAGTTTAAAGAAATTTTTTTGGCATATTTACCTAATTTTAATTTATTTAAACAAATATTATCGAGTCTGATTATGAACGAGGTGGTACACATATTAAAATTATTTTTTGTTCTATAAGCAAGCCAGTTCTTAAAAAAAGCAAACCAAGTAAATTTTAGATATCTTATTGAAAAAATTCTATATTAAAATTATCTAATTCAGATTATGACTTTTTTAGAATTTAAGTATGTGAAGGGAAAATGCAACTTAGAGTAAAGTAGAACTCACTATCTAAAAACATAAAAATCTTTGTCTCATTACTTTCAAAGCAGAGGATGTTCCCAATTCTACTAAAAACTTGTATTAGATCTTCCAGATTATGTGTACCAAATGTGAAATTTTTTGCCAGCTTTTTCTAGCTTATTTTCAAGAGCACTATCTTTAGGATACTCCATATTTACCAGACATAACCGGAAGTAGGACTTGCTTTTAATGTTGGTCACCGATAGGTTAACCTGCTTTATATGTAAAACACAGCTTCGAAACCCTCAACACATTCTATATTAAAGTTGGTGATAAATTGATGATGCTAAAAGGATATAGAATGGAATATAAGCAAAGCTTGTCCGAAAAAAATGGTATAGCACCTCAATTGTTCCTTAGCAATTACACTTTGGAAAATACTCTTTTTGGTATTATTTTTTCATATGTATTCTTTAATAAGAGATTGTCTGTATCCATTGACAGTTTTCTAAAACCTAAACACTTAATCTGAGTCACTTGTTGGAGTTTAATAGCTTATAATGTTTAATATTAAATGTCAAAATATCTTTATATGCACAATTCCAAAACTGTTTCAGTCCAGACAAATAACCTAAAATGAACAATCTAGAACCACTAAGATAAAACTGGAATGACCACAAAATACAATAAATCACATAAAAAGAAACCAAAAATCCTTAATTCTAGATGAAAATACAAAATAAATAATAGCAAATTCTCTGAACAGAGAGAGCTATGACATTTGACGTTTTTAGGGTCGATTCACACTGGAAAACAAAAACGATAGCGACGCCAACTTGAAGGGTAGGATGAAAACAAAAACAACTTCCAGGGTACCTATTCTCGTTCTTGAGAGAACGATCATCTTGATGGAAAGTGGGCGTGGTTTTCACAAAAAAAGTACGAAAACGTATTCAGAATACGGTTTCTTACTTTTTCGTGAGAACCACGGCCACTTTCCATCAAGATGATTGTTCTCTCCGAGAACGAGAAAAGCTACCCAGAATACGGTTTCATACTTTTTCATGAGATCCACGCCTACTTTCCATCAAGTGATCATTCTCTCAAGGACGAGAATAGGTACCCTGACCGGTTGAACTAAACACATATCATTTCTAATTAGATTTGTCACAACCTAATTGGAAAGCGTTTCTATCATGCTCCAGTGGGTTTTAACACCAACAAGCTTCTTTGATCATTTTTTATTATTATCCACGGAGAGGAATCATTTTTTGATATTTGTCACATAAATATATTTTTTTAAATTTTGCCTATAGGTTTTTGATTGCTGTGAATAATTTGGTTTATAGCAAGTGTCAACAAAAATGGGATTTAAAACGTTATTTTAATCTATAAATATTGTTGCATCTAAGATTATGAATAAAATAGGCATTTCGGAAGAATAACAAAGTTTCCGACCACACAGATTGACAATCAAAGCCACTTTCATCGTACGGCAATACATAAAGAAATCTACAGAACTCGACAAAGTGTATATATTTTGTGAATTCGACACAGGTATTTAATAGAGTCAGTTTAAAAGACGTTATAGAAGAATTGAGGCAGAAAAACGTCATAATTATAAAACTCAACCAGCATAACAAAAAGAACATACACTACACTGGAGACGAAATAATACACTTAATGGAACTGGGAAACCGAAACCCCACTATTGGAGAAATCGTTTAGATCGAATGATCGAAGAAAGGCTAACCTAAGGGGTCAAAACGCAGAAGCTAAACACCAAACAAGCAATAGAAAAACCTCTTAAGCCTTGGTCTGAGAATTGATCGACGCAGTCAAAAGATGGAAGGCAACAGAAAAAACAAGGCTATGTCCAATTTCCAGAAGAAGAAACTAATAATAAGTATTTGCAATATCTGTAGATATGAGATGGACTCAGAAAGCAAACTTTACAAGACATAAAATTTTAGTTTAGGATATGTGATTCTTGCCTAAAGTTAGCAAGTTAAACTTATAGGACATAACCTCTATTCCAACACAGTGGCGGATCCAGGGCGATCCCACTCAAGACCTTCAAATGTAGAAAAATAGACTCGATTCTGCCTCTTACACCAAGAATATGAATGCCCCCCCTCCCCGGCGATAACTCGCGTTCGCTTGCGATCGCCCCCTTCCCCAAGAGCTTTGAATTCAGAAAAATAGACCAGACCTTGTCTCCTACCTAGGAATGCGAATGTTGTTGTCATCTCTTCCCCCCGTCAATTGTTCACATTCGCTTGGTATCGCCCCCAAAGTCCTTCAAATTCAGAACAGCTGACGTCTCCCCTTCCCGTCGACAACTTGCTTTCACTTACTTACACTGCCCCCCTTCTAAAAAACGAGGCTGGATCCGCCGCTGTACCCACATGATTAACACCCTTCTGTGGCTTCACTTTGACGATTCCAACAACTTTTTTATTTACGACAATTCTCATATATGCTGTATTTTCTAAACTGAAAATATGCCAGCGTCGGACTGGAAAAATAGCTCATAAAATTTATGTGACTGTATGTCCAAGTGATTGTAGGAACATTAATTGAACTGTGAAAAAATCATATAGTCGACAGTAAAAAAATATGCACACGTGGTGTTTACATGTTTTTTTTTTGTGTAAAAATAAGGATACTAAAAGCAGCCGTCTAGAAAAAGCAGTTTAGTTAATGAGCAAATCTCCAACGACTCAGTGAGTGGAGGTCCAGTAAATTTAGGGCGCCAGCAGCTCCATACCATTTGGACTGCAAACTGCCAGTGATGGTTTTGGTATTTTCTCTACAGTATCCACTTAGCCAATAAATAACTTAAGGATTCAAACTTAAAAAAACTGAATGTACGTATTTACATCTATTAACTTTACTTTCAATAGAATTTCACATATGCAAACATCTATTAATTTTATTTTCAATAGAATTTGATAAAAAAAAAAACATTATTTATAATTAGTGATCAATCAATATAAGGTTAGCATATTAAGTAAACTGTCAACTTAAGCGTCAAAATCCAACTGATTGCCAAATGATAAAATTTGCAAAATCTAAGTTTCATATAAACAATACCAGAAACGTTTGCCAAATCGTGATCACGCTTTGTCACAAGTCTATCTTATTTAAAATTAAGATTCAGTTAACCTAAACGTATTAAACTATTAATCATAAATCATAAATGCTAAACTAGAAACCATTAACTATTAATCACAATTCATTGATAATAAATTTGCATTCCCGTTAATTAAAAGTCATTAATAAATTACCAAGGGACTGCTAAACCAAATAAATAATAAAGGTCCCAGTCTTTTGAGAAGTGAGATAAGGGTTAATGACATAGGTTTACAAAAAAAAGTGGATGTCTATTTGACCAGACCATTTTATTCTTATGTAATTAGACGCCCTGAATCCAAATCTGAGGTCCGCTAACCTCTATTACGTCAGGCTTAAGCTCACCCCCAATCCTAAAAGTTGGCTAGAGGTCATTTTAAAGTCATTACAAGGTCAAATTAACAGAAATTCACTAAATAAATCTGAAAGAAAAATGTAGGTTTTTAAGGTCGCAGAGTCCGAATTTGTGTTTTGTTTAATCCTCAAAGGTCAGCCTGAGGTCATTTCAGGGTCATTTAAAGGTCAAATTGATAAAAATCCACTAAATAAATATAAAAAAGAAGATATGTAGGTTTTTCGGGCTGCTGAATCCAAATTCGTGGTTTGTTTAATCCCACTAGGTAAGCTAGAGGATATTTCTGAGTTATTTCAAGATCAAATTGAGAAAAATCTACTAAATAGATCTCTAAAAGAAGATAGATAGACTTTTTACAGCAATGAGTCTGAATTTGTGGTTTGTTTATTACCTCAAGGTTATCCATAGGCCATTTCACGGTCATTTTGAGGTCATAATTTAAAAAATCCACTAAATAAATCTGTCAAAAAAAGAAAACCCACGCGTAGCTTGATCAGTATCCGTTACTTATCAGACAGGCAAGCGGATCAAAATTTTGAGCCGAAATTCAAGCTGCCAAAATTTCGTACCCCAAAGCTAGCTTGACATCCGTTACACAGCAGATATGAAAGCGAAGTTAGTTATTATGGAATAGTAATCCAAAACCTAAACTCCTAAACTCACATATCTCAAGCACAGATAGATGGATATCCATTACACAGCGGACAGGAGAGCCGATCGAATTTTTAAGTCCAAGCTGCCAAAACCACATACTCCACGTGCAGCTAGATTGATTGTCACTACACTGCAGATGACTGGACCAGACTTTTATAAATATGCCAAAACATAAGCTCTCATAACCGCATATCCTACGCGCAGCGAGATTAATGCCCGTCACGCAGCAGAGAGGCGAAAAGCAAGGATTTATGAGTATATGAAATAAATCCAAGTTCTCCAAAAACCATATAATCCAGTGACAGCATGTATGAAAGTTTGGGGTTTGTGTTTTACACTTGTAAAAACTCGCTTCAGTAGCCTAGCTGTTATGTAACAGATATCAATCTAGCTGTGTGAGAGGTATGTGGTGTTAGAAGCTTGGGTTGCGCCTTGAAAACTCGCTCCGTTTACGTGCCTTAGCAGAGTAATACGAATATTTTTGAATAATTTTTTTACAATTTGAAACAAAATTTGATTGCGGCACGATGCGCTATAGAAAAAATTGTAACGCAGTGGCAAAAACAGGTCGACGTTAAACGAACACAGCAGGCCAATAAATAAACTTCTTGAATGAACTGTATACAACTATTAGAATTGCATGTCTTGTACTAATCTATCAAGAGACGTTTATGAGACGTTTGGATAAATAGGTAGATAAATAAATTTATTTCATTACATTTATACAAAAAAATACAATTGTAACAAAAACAAAAAAAAAGTCTAAAATTATCTATGAATTACATAAAAAAAAAGACCTAACAATATGCTCCAGAAGAAGTCTCCATGTAGTCATCCGCCGAATAGAATCCATGCTCTAACAAAAACTCCTTTACTTTAATTTTAAATCTCATAAAGTCTAAATCTTTAAACTTGTGAGGCAACGTGTTGTACAATGACACATTCAGTGTATTTTTCTTAGATCTCTCCAATCTATACCTCGAAGGCCTAATTAAATTAGCTGATCTAGTGCTATAAGTGTAAAAATGAGAATTTTGGTGCAATATCCTATGATTTTATGAATCTCCAGTAGTTTGTAGAAGGTAAAAAAGCTAGGCGAGGTTAATACCCGCCATTTTATAAAATTTGGCCTACAGGGGTCCCCATAGCCGATATCAGAAACAAGTCGAATAGCCTTCTGCATCGCGCCAGCACAGCAACCCCAAAGGTGAACACCGTACGACATATGAGAATGCAACAAGGAATAATAAACAGAGAGACGGGTGTCACAGTGAAGAAACCCACGAAGTTGCCTAAGTACAGTTCATACCAACTGACACCCAACAATGTCACCGAAGAACCATCAACCACTCCACGTCCATTCAAGAAAAACAAGTTCCGTGTCTTTTTTAAATTAAATTTAAGAGAATTATTATCAAACCAAGATCTCGCATAACAGACATTTCCTTCATTAAACATTCTGGGTCTCTACTTTTACAAATTAGCGACGTGACGTGTCGTCAACGTAACAGATACGTAGTTTATGCTTACATACGGTGACAAATGCCCAAATATATATATATATATATATATATATATATATATATATATATATATATATATATATATATATATATATATATATTGCGACGATAATAGCATTCGTGCTACACTACTTGCGATTACCCAAAAAATGACGATAAATAAATTTAGAAAACTTTGTTGTTATATATGGTTATATTTTGTTGTTGTTGAGCGCCAGGTAAAGAAATAATTTTGCCAATTTGAAATATTTTCAAATTTTCTAACTTATCATCAAATTAACCTTCCAATATATATAACCATATATTTCTTTTATATATATATATATATATATATATATATATATATATATATATATAGATGTGTTCCTACCTGTAAATTGACTCCTTCTCAGTTGAGTTCAAAAGTTATTAACTTATCAGTAAAACAACCAAAACACAGAGAATAAAACACAAAATATAAAATTTTTATTTAACACTAAATATCGCACAATATTATTATTATTATTTCTAGATGGAATTTAATCGTCAAAACTATTTCCTTCATGCTACTCAAGATTATTTTTTAGTTAATTTGATCTATCATACATTAACTTTTAACTACCTGGATCACAACTCGGCGACGTTTAATTTCGTAATTGTCTATTGGATGGCTATAGTGTTATTTTACAAGAAAAACATCGTTTATTTCGTAGAGAAATAATTACTAATTTAAACAAATTATCGTGTGCTGTGTTGTGAAACAAGCTGTTAATATGGTTTCAAACCTAATATTTATTATCATAAATATTTTAATATTCTATCAGGTTAGTACACAAAACTATAATTATTAATTTTATTATTTTTTTTTAATTAGGTTGATTTTTTATACTAGTTTTCAATGTCTAAGAAAAGTTAAAGCTTTCTACGGCCTTATCTTATATATATATATATATATATATATATATATATATATATATATATATATATATATATATATATATATATATATAAATATCTTATTATGTTTTTATTTCGTCTCAATATATTACTACACAATTCCAGCTACTTTATTAATTTTCTTTTTTTAAAAATCCACCATATCTCCAAAAAAAAAATATTTGTTGTCATTTCCTGTGAAGTAAGGAATTGACAAAAATATTTTCCAAAATCTCGTTCGGCCAAGTTCTTCTTAACTCAATTTGAATTATTTTCTTCTATATTCTTCTTATTAAAATAATATTGTGTTGTTTGAGAGTTGAAAATTATTTAATAAAAACTTATAAACTTTTACTAATTGCTTTAAAAAAATATTAATTTCTTTATACTTGAAAACAAAAGTAACACATAACCTCCTTAAAACAAAACATTTAGACTTTTGTTTACTTGTGACGTAGAAAGAACTTTTTTTTCAGACAATTGAAAAATTGAGGTTGTGTCAACTTTCAGGAGCTCAAGAGACGCAGTGCTTCCGGCAAACTGATTAATTCAACTTCGTTGAAAATTCCTACGCCTTGGCTTTTTATAGTCGGCCAAAACATAGGAAATTTGATTTGATAAAATAAAATTCTGCACTTTCAAAAATTTATGACAATTTTTATCAAATTTTGTTCATCAAGACCCTAAAACGTTTCTTTAATGTTATTACAATTTTATTCAGCAAA
Source organism: Diaprepes abbreviatus (assembly GCA_034092305.1). Classification (NCBI taxonomy): domain Eukaryota; kingdom Metazoa; phylum Arthropoda; class Insecta; order Coleoptera; family Curculionidae; genus Diaprepes; species Diaprepes abbreviatus. The sequence goes on along the minus strand of JASJET010000007.1, from coordinate 7,271,986 downwards.
TTTTTCTTAATATATTTGTGCCAATATTTCTTAAACTAAGCTCAAATTTACCTTAAAAACTAATTAAATCTATTTTACATTCTATACTTTTATATAAAATATGATTTTAATTTGTACTTAATTTATTCAATAACCCCTAAAACTAAAGTATTTTTCTTATATTTTATACGTTAGTGTTTATTTATCACTATTCGCGGTAATTTTCTCTGAACTTTTAAACTAGTTTTTCCACTTCACGCACTTTTGTGTCTTACGAGTAATTGTTTTAATGGGACAATCGAAGATGTATTACACTTCATTATTAGCTTTTTTAAAGCATCCACACTATTTTTATTCATATTAACCTCTATATTTGTTTATACTGAACCTTACTCTAACTAATACCATATCATATATATATACTCTTTTGACTAACTTTAGTTTTTATGAGAAAAAATATGTATTTTTTTTTATACCAGTTCTCAATTCTTTTCTTATCTAAAAATTTTTGATTTTACGGTTTTTTAAGACTTTAATATACTAATATTTTAACAATACATCTTATGCTATACCAGGGGCGGATCCAGCCTCTCTCTTTTGGGGGAGGCGGTGATGTCACAAAAGTACAGTATGGCAAACGAAAGTAAGTTGTCGACGGGGGGGGGGGGGGACACCAGCAACATTCCCATTTCTAGTGTAAAAGGCAGGATCGGGTCTATTTTTCTGAATTTGAAGCTCTTGGAGAGGGGGGCGATCACAAGAAAAAAAACAAGTTGCCGACAGGGGGGGAGGATGCGAACAGCATACACATTCCTAGTATAAGAAGCAGGATCGGGTCTATTTTCCTGAACTCAAAGCTCTTGGGAAGGGAAGGGGGGATCACAAGCATACACATTGCTATACTCTATTCAGGAACTAGAGAGAGTAATAAAGCAGTGACTGTCGTGAATCTAATTTAATTATATTTAAATATTATAAGCTTTTATAAATTTACAGCAACAATAAAATGTCCTTAGTGATTTATCTTGTTTATGCTTGTTTTTGTATATTATTTGAGATTAGTGAGATACCCAAAGGATATGACTTCCACCTCTATATTTATTCCAAAATCGTTAAACCAGGGCATTTTTTCCTCAACGAAAAACGTATTCGATAAATGTTTGATGCCCTAAGATATCAATATCTAGATAATAATGTTAAAAGCTCCGTTGAGATGTGTTCCAACATGACAGGAGTTGGAAAATCTAGTCTTACCGAATACTGTAGGCGAAAAAAAAAGACTGGAATTATTAATACTCCCAAGCGACATTCGATCACAGGCAGACGAAAAACCCCGTTGGAAGAAGAGATGTAAAATGCAATACAAGGAGTTCTACATATATTTTATTATTAGAAGCAGATCCCAATCGTCGACAAAATTCTAACTAAAATCAATGAAGATCGGGATTTACCTGAATTAAAAGAACTGAGCTCTGTACATTGCTTAGAGGACTCAATTTTTGCTGGGAAAAACCAGATAGGAAATCTGGTCTTATAGATCGTCCGGAAAATGTCCGTTGAAAAAGGAAATATCTCTCTCAAGTAAAAAGTAGAGTTGCTAAAAATTACAAAATTAGTAATTTAACTGAATTTTTGAAATATTATTTTGAATAAAGTTACTGCCGAAAATTGGAAAAAATCCATATAATAAAAAAATAAAATAAAATGTGGAAACTCGATGTCATGATCGGTGAGATAGAGGAACCAATTATAATTAATTTGAGCGAAGATAGCTTCATTGACTTTGATTACGAATTAGATTCCTAATGTTTACCAGTGTAAACACAATTTATTATTCAAATATTTTCTTTGGTTGTATTTTATTGTTTAATGTTGTTTATATATTTTTTATTTTTTTATATATTTTTATTTTAGTGTGTCCCACTCTTTAATTTTATATATATTTAATTTCAATTAGCTGTAATTTTTTATTATTGTATTTGTGTCTTTTTCTTAAGCGTGTAGAATTAACATGTTTATTTTATTTTTTGGGGCTATCGGAATTCCATATAATAAAGTAAATTAAATTAAGATGTCAGTGCAATAGAAATAAAAATAAGTAGGTCTTATGTTTAACTGTAACATATAAAAATTAATTACATTTGAATCCCTTTTTAGTGTTTAATTGTAATTCTGCAGATGGTTTAAGAAATAAATAAACTGAAACGTCAAATGTCCTAAACATGTTTTTAATTAATAATAAAATGACCGATAGCCCCAAAAAAATTTTAACATTTATTTTTTTATATATGTTTAACTTCTTGTATTTTTGACAATGGGTATTTTGTAAGTATTTAAATTATAACTTAGAATTTTTTGAGAGAAAAAGGCTACGTTCTATTCTGAATGTGCCTAAAACTGTTTCTAAGCCAAATTTAAAAATAATAAAAATACAGTTGTAATTTGTGTTAAATATGTCAAAATTATCTATATTTTCTAATGTATGTGAATTATTAAGAAATCATAAGAAATAAAACAATATTATAAAATCTTTTTATTTTAAGTTTATTACCAAAATAATATTCTATGCCATAAATACTTAGTGATAAAATAAACCTCCTTCCGACGCCTATGACAAGGATTAAAATCCTTTTTAATACTTCACACTTCCAAATGTCTATTGTTATCCAATCCAAATAGTCCATTATTATAGACCGGTATTTCTGATCATAAAATTTCTAACCCATTCCTACGAAAAATAAATGTGTGTCTAACAGATTTTGCCAAAGGCACCTGACTAAAGAACACAGGTAGTTTCCGAAGAAAAAAAAGGGTAAAAAATGATTTATTACTCTCTCTAGTTCTTGAATAAAGTATAGTATAAGAGGCAAAATCGGGTCTATTTCCTGAACTCAAAGCTCTTGGGTCCGCGTCTGTGCTATACCTTAACCTAATTCTACCCGATTCTAAACTAAATCTACTGATATATTAACCATTAAAATGCATCTTTTATACTTTCTGTGTCTAATTTCTTCTCTTTTTGTCTCAACCAAAACTAACTCTGAGCACTTGCCTGCGGCACTCCACACTATACCGCCATAGGCTCAGAAAGTTCTCCACCATATGCGAATGCCTGCTATCTATTTAACAGGAACGACAAAAACAAATCGAGGGATATGCCTCTTATACGGTATCTATGAAGCTTTCTAATCAATAGGTCATGAGAAACACAATCAAAGGCACTACTGAAGTCACACAGTGAGATTATTGTTTCTATAACTGCTAAAATTTTAGGGAGATAGAAAATGAAGGCAAACTTAATAGATATTCCGACTAGAAGAGATAGTTTTTTGTATTTACAATGTTGAAACTGATAAAATGAAAATTTCAATTAAATACAAAATAGGTCCAAAACAATGCAGCCTGCTTGAATTTCTAAAAAAAAATATTTAAATAATATATGTTTTACCTATTTCCCCGCTCACGAGTTGCTAACTTATTTTAGTTATTGTCAACAAACGCCTAAAAAAATAAATTTTTAATAAAATATGGTCAAAATTTTGTAAATAATGCAATGTATTCTGTTCTCATTTAGCAGTAATCAAAGTTGACCAAAGATAACCTTTTAAATGGGAGCTTTGATCAATCTTATGTTATTTAATTGTGAATAAGACAAATTCATGTTATAGTGTTAAGTAAGAAAAATAAATCGACTAGTGTATTGTTTTAATATCAATTATTTAAGCAATTTTATTTAAAGTTACAAGGTATGTATAACAAATATGTATATAATGAAAATCTAACTTAAGTAAGACGGTAGCCAAGGTTATATTTCTACTGCAACAAAAATATTATAAAATAACTATTATCAGGGAGTACTCCTTAATCTAAGCATGCAGGGGGTATAGTAACAAATTGGAGGTCCGATCAAGTAGGAAGGGATTTCCTATGTATTATAACCTGTAGAGTTCGAATATGCAACCTGCTTTTCGAGCAGATGACAGGGAAATTCATTATTCACAAATTATTTGTTTATACGGTTATAATTAATAAACCATGTTAGATACGATATTTTTCCGAAATACTTGTCTATTCCTTTTAAAAAACGACTAAGCTATTATTTAGTTAATCTCGATGTGGTAAATAGAGCCTGAAGTATTGTAAATTTATTGTAAAATAATGACTTGATCTACTATGCGTGAAGGGCTCTAACAAGTATAGCTCAATTTCTAATAGACATTTCTCATTGTGTGATATCTCATTTTAATGGGGCTGATACTAACAAGAAAGGTGCCTGAAGTTGCCGTGTCCAATTTTAATGAAACTTCTATGTGTTATAGAGGGTAAAAAAAGAGATGCGTATTTATTTATCTGCGTAGATTCATTTTAATAGGGTGAAAATCGTCCCTAAAGTTCACCCCAAAAACAGAATTTTTGAAATATCTTAGGTTCTAAGTGAGATATGTTTACAAAATAACAAGGAAAATTACTTGTTGTTGGAAATGATGTTAAACTATGGTTTTTTGACCTCCAAGGATATTATCCCTTACATTCTAAAAACTACAAAATTTAATGTAACTGTTTAAAAATATTTTTTTTTCGAATACCCTAAATAACTTAAGTTATCGTGTTTCGGAGTTTCTAAAAATAACTAGTAAAAGAGGGTAAGCCACCTCCAGATACTCTTTTTCTTAAATCCCAAGTTCTCATTAAAATATGTTTACAAAACAAAATGAAGACTACTTGTTATCAATTCGCGCAAGTAATTCTGAAAATTAAGAAATTTAATAATATTGTTTGAAAATATTTTTTCACGAATACCATAATTAACTCAAGTTGACATCTTTCGGAATTCCCAAAAATATACTAATAAACGAGTATAAATCTCCCCCAAATACTTTTTTTTAATATCTCATGTTCTAATTGAGATAACTCTTCACAACAAAACGAAACTTATTTGTTATTCGAAATGATATTAAACTATGGTATTTTCAGCCCAAGGATATCATTCCCTTTTTTTTATTAGGATCAACCATTTTTTGCGCAAAATAATTTAATTGTAAAAATTACGAAATTCAATTGAATTGTTTGAAAATATTTTTTTACACGATTACCTTAAGTCACTTAAATTGTCGTGTTTCGGGGTTTCTAAAAATAAACTAGTAAAAGAGAGTAAGCTACTCCCAAATACTTTTTTTTACATCTCAATTTCTAATTGAGATAATTTTATGAAAGAAATTGAAAATTATTTGTTGTGAGTGAAGTTAAACTATAGTATTTTCACCCTCAAGGATATCATTCGAAGGAAGTCATTTCACACAAGTATAGTTATTCTTCGGTAGCGGGTAGATACTCATCTATAATCCCAATAGGTGACAGATCTACTTCAGGGATGCGCCCCTGCCTTACGGGAGCATTGGTTCAATTTTACTCCCTAGCACCCATCGGGTTCGAGTATCAACACGAAATTACCCCAGGTGAGTAGAGTAAACCACACAGAATCTCACACTGAGGAATCAGTCAGCTTCACGGATTCTGGGGGAGGCAAATACTCGACTGAAAATACAGAAAAAAAACTCAACCCATCTTACTTCCATATAGCCACATACAACACACGAACTATGAGGACCCAAGAACACCTTGACGAACTAGAACACGAACTAGCCCATGTCAAGTGGGATATACTAAGACTTTGCGAAACTCGCTTGCCAGGAGAGAAATGCACGACCTTAAAATCCGGTCATACCCTATTCCAGAAGAACTCAGACGAAAACAGCCATATAGGTGAGCTAGCACTTCTGATAAATAAAAGGTTTCCCTACGAAATAACAAAATACTGCACAGTGTCTAACAGGGTCATATACATTATAATAACTTTAAACAAAAGATACAGCCTACAGATCATACACGGATATGCACCGACGGGAAACTCAGAAGACGAAGAAGCTGAAACCTTCTATGAAGATTTGGTAACGGCAAGAAGAAAAGATAAAACACAATTCGTAATAATTACAGGAGATTTTCACGCATAAATCGGAAAGAAAGAGCAGGGAGACACACACTATATTGGCCACTTCGGGCTGGGTGATAGGAACGAGAGAGGGGAGATGTTATACAACTACCTGAACAACGAAAACCTATTTTACCTCAATACCTTTTATAAAAAACCCAAACAACGTAAGTGGACCTAAACCAGTCCAGACAAAACAACTAAAAACGAAATAGACTATATTCTCTCTAATAGGAAAAACATATGTACCGACGTGACAATACCGAATAAGTTTTATACCGGAAGCGACCACAGATTAGTATGAGCGAAGATCAAGATACACATCAAACAAGAACGCTACCCGACCACGGAAACCCTGACACGAGAACAAGTGAACTATCAAAATGAATTAGAAAAAAAACTAACACCAATAGAGACAACAAAGTAAATGCAAATAAACGAACTAGCCACGAAAATAAAAGAAACCATAAACACATCGGTTAAAAAAGTCTGCTCAAAATCAAAAATAACAAAGACCTCCAAACTACAACCAAATACCTTGAGACTTCTCAAAGAAAGACGAGAAAGGACAGATCGAACAACAGACAGTTTCAAAACTCTAAACAAGGAAGTGAAAAAGGAAATTAGAAAAGACAATAGAAATTACACCAATAAACTAATAAAAGACACAATAAGTGAAAACTGCAACATGAAAGTACTAAAAACAAAAAATTCAAGAGGCAAAACAAGAATAATAAAAATAAAAAACACGAAAAACGTGACCGTCCAGGACGAACAGGAAATAAGCAGATCCATAGAAGAATTCTGCACCAAGCTATACTCGCCACACGCACAACAAGAGCAACAACAAACAAAAAGAACCATACTCAACATAGGCTCAGAGGAAATTCCAGAAGTAACCAACTCAGAGATAAGAATGGCACTAAATAAATTAAAGAACAATAAATGTGCAGGAGAAGAGATGCTGAAAATTGGCGGCAGAAAAATAGAACAAATATTGAAGATTCTATTTAATAAAATAATTGAAGAGGGGAAAATTCCACAGGATTGGTATAACTCCGAAGTCATCTTAATATTCAAAAAGCGAGACAATACAAATATTGAAAACTACTGACCAATATCCCTACTATCACACGCCTACAAGTTGTTAACCAAAATCATAACCAACCGCATAACAGACAAACTCGATTTTTACCAACCTGTCGAACAAGCTTGATTCAGAAAACACTTTAGCACTACAGATCACCTACACACCATAAGAATACTAATTGAGAAGTGCGCCGAATATAACATACCGCTCCATATGGCTTTTGTAGATTTCCAGAAGGCATTCGACTCCGTCGAAATATGAGCAGTATTACAATCCTTAGAAAACGCAAGAATCGATTCAAGATACATAAACATCATAAAGAACATATACGAAAATGCAACCATTCAAATAACAATAGACGACAAGACGAAAACGAACCCCATAAAACTACAAAGGGGAGTGAGACAAGGAAACACTATCTCGCCAAAACTGTTCACCCTAGTCCTAGAGGACATTTTTAAGGAACTTAAATGGGACATCAAAGGTATAGAGATTGACGGAATATACTTGAACCATCTCAGATTTGCTGATGACATAATCTTAATAGCAAGTAATCTCCAAGAATTGAACGAAATGCTACAACAGCTAAATGACGTATCTGCATCTGTAGGCCTTAAAATGAACTACAACAAAACAAAAATAATGAGCCACGAACAGGCAAACATAACAATACAGAACCAGGGGATAGAAAACGTCGAACACTATGTATACTTGGGTCATGACATCTGACTAGGGAAATCAAACCAGGATTATGAAATAAAAAGAAGAACACAGCTGACATGGGCCGCTTTCGGTCAACTTGTATACATCCTGAAAAATAATTTAATTTCCACAAATCTAAAAAGAAAAGTATACCACACATGCATATTACCGGTGTGTACGTATGGATTAGAGATCATGTCCCTCACCAAAAAGTCCGCTAAAAAATTAGAAACAGTCCAAAGAGCGATGGAAAGAAACATGCTTGGAATATCATTAAGAGACAGGATTAGAAACACCGAGATAAGACGCAAAACGAAAGTCAAGGACATCGTGGAGGAGGTTGCAAAAATGAAGTGGCGATGGGCTGGTCACATAGCCCGATATGAGGACAACGGATGGACACGAAGAATCCTGGAACGGAGACCGAGGCAGACAATAATAAGCACGGAAAGACTTCAAAAAAGATGGGTAGACGACATAAGGACAGTGGCGGGCAAACAGTGGATGAGATTGGCGAAAAATAGAGAAAGATGGAAACAATTGAGAGAGACCTACATCCAGGAGTGGATGGACAGAGGTTGACAAAGAGAGAGAGATGGTTATTCTTAAAATTACCAAATTTCAGTTGATATGAACGTTACAGAGCTTACCGAAATTTTTTCTTTTAATTAGTAAGAAAATATAAACTATTTCACTGGTTAAGCATTCGTGTCTTTAAATTATTATAATTCATGACAAATAGTGATTTATAATTCCGTAGCGTTCATTTAAATTAAAAATTTAACAATTTTAAGAACAATAATATATGTTAAAATGACAGTATATTTTTATAAAAAATAAATCGTTGGGAGTGCAAATACCATAATTTAACATTGTTCCTAATAATAAGTAATTTTAATTTTGTTTTGTAGAAATATCTTAATTAGAACTGGAGATATTAAGAAAACGTATTTGGAAGTGGCTTATCCTCTTTTACTAGTTTATATTCGAAAAGTCCGAAACACGTTAACTTAAGTTACTTATTGTATTCTTATATATATATATATATATATATATATATATATATATATATATATATATATATATATATAGATTATCAACAAATTTGGTTTTATTGCATAATGTCCAGAATTAAATAATTTAAATGAATTACAAGATTAACCCTTAAAAAAAGTAAAGGGGTAATATCTATGGGGTTAAAACAACATGGTATAATCTCGCTTCAGCTAAGAAGTAATTTCCACTTTGTTTCGTAAAGATATCTCAATTAGAATTTGATATTTAAAAAAAATGCATTTGGGGGTGACCCACCTCTTTTACTACTACATTTTTTGAAACCCCAAAACATGTCAACTTGAATTAATTATGGTGTTTGTGAAAAAATACTTTGAAACCACTTGATTAAATTTCGTAATTTTTAGAATTAAGTACGCTAATAGATGGTTTCCCATTATAAGAAATAAGGAATGACAACTTTAGGGGTGAAAATACCATAATTCAACATCATTTCAAATAACAAGTAATTTCCATTTTGTTTTGTAAAGATATCTCAATTATAACTTGAATTTAAAAAAAAAAACATATTTGGGGTGGCTCACCCTCTTTTACTAGTTTATTTTCAAAAACCCCGAAACCCGTAAACTTAAGTTACTTATGGTATTTATGGTAAAAATATTTTCAAACAATTCAATTAAATTTCGTAATTTTTAGAATTAAATTACTTTAGTAAATATATGGTTTACCCTGATAAAAAAATAAAGGATGATATCCTTGGGGGTGAAAATACCATAATTTAACATAATTTTGAATAATAGGTAACTTTCATTTTGTTGTTGAAAATATCTCACTTCCCTCCGGATCACGGAACGATGGTGCCGCAGGGAGGGGCTCAGAATAAATCCAGACAAGGTCGAGCTAGTACTCATTACAAAAAAGAGGAAAATGAGGAGACTTCCCACAATTACATTGATGGGAAGGACTCTTCAACTTAAGGGGACAGTTCAATACCTGGGAGTAATTCTGGATTCACGACTGAGCTGGAATGATCATTTTGAGGCTTGAACCAAGAAAGCCATATGTGCTTTCTGGGCTTGTAAACGAGCCTTTGGGTGTACATGGGGACTGACACCTAAAGTGCTATTTTGGATATACACTATGGTGATCCGCCCCATGAAAATATACGCCGCTATTGTATGGTAGCGTAGTACAACAAAGCGCAAACACATTCTCCAACTTGACAAAGTTCAGAGAATGGCTTGTGTGGGAATATTGAGTGCGGTGAGGACTGCTCCCACCAGAGCTCTGGAAGTCCTTGTGAACCTGCCTCCTCTTCACTTATACATAGAAAACGAGGCCTTGAGGACTGTTTATCGTCTCAGTTGCCTGGGACATCTTGAAATTCAAACAGGTAGTGACTCAGGTGTCTGGGAAAGCGTGGTGGAGAGGTGTCCATCACTGACAGACTAAATGATGCCGTTTTTAAAACCCAACCTCTCCCTGGAGATACTTATGCCAAGTAGAAAGGATTGGGAGGGAGAACAAAATCTTCCGAAAAATGGATCCTGGTGGTATACTGACGGATCTCGACAAAATGAAAGAGCTGGAGCCGGAGTATTCGGCAAGACCACAGGAGTCAGAGAGTACTACGCTCTCGGACAATGTGCGACAATTTTCACAGCGGAAATTTATACTATTCTGCAGTGTGCCCATCTCTGTGAGAGGGACTTAGACAAGAATAGAGTAATAAATATATGCTCAGACAGTAAGGCTGCGATATTGGCGCTGTAGTTAATTGTCGTGACTTCGCGACTGGTGACTGAGTGCAAGGATGTACTAAATTGTATGATAAGGAAAGGCTGCACAGACAGACTCGTATGGATCCCGGGTCACTCGGGCATACGCGGGAATGAGGAAGCAGACCGTCTGGCAAAGTTGGGTTCGGCGATCGAACCGTATGGACCCTAACCAATATTACCTGTTCCAATTGCTATTGGTAAAAGGGAATTGAAATCATTGCTGGAAATCAAATTTATTGAATCATGGAGGGGAGCTCCTGGAATAAGGTGTGCTAAGGAACATACAACGGGGCCTAGCGCATGGAGTACTAAGGAGCTTCTCTCCTTGGGAAGGAAAGAGCTGCGAATTGTGGTGGGATTGTTAACAGGACATTGTCACTCCTGGGTCAACTTAATAGAATCGGTGTCGAGGGCGACCCGACATGCAGATGGTGTTTGGAGGAGGATGAAACTGTTGACCATGTTCTCAGAGGGTGCCCAGCACTCAACGGACTGAGACAGAGATATTTCGGAGATATAGTTTTGTTATCGGAAGCAGTTAGGCAAGTTCAAATAACGAGGCTGCTTGGATTCGCAAAGGCGATCGGTCTCGAATAACCTGCAGATATGGTGGGATGTAAAGGGCCCAATAGAGGCCTAGGCATCGATGATCTGGTATCACCGCCCGTTTTTCATTCATTCAAATATCTTACTTAGAACTTGAGATATTTCAAAAATACTGTCTTTAGGGATGAAATTGAATGGCGGTTTTCACCACGTTTTAATGAATTTCCGCGTTTAAAAAAATATGTGTCTCTTATTTTTGTACCGTCTACAACATATTGAAAGTTCATTAAGATCGGAGCCGGACACTTAGGCCATCCTTGCAAGTCAATATGTTGTTAGATTTTACTTGCTATACGGCAGTCACGTGATATCGTGGCTAGCTGTCACTTCGTCTTCAACAAACGTTCTATTTCATGAAGTGTGTAAAGTTTTTATCACGCCTTTATCAATTTTTTTTTAATAAATACTTTAAGGTTGTCCTTGCTTACAATGACAAATATAAAAACATACAATTTATTAAAAATTAATAACTTCACGGTTTATGTATTTGGAATAGTATTTTTTTTTTCTACTTAACACCGTTAAAAAAAGGAGCAGACAGTTTTTTCTCTGCGAATTCCACTATGGTTACTCTCAATACTAGTTTTAACTACCTAATTGCCTCATCAGTGAAGCTATTACGAACCAAGAGCAAAATGCACAGAAAACAACTGTCTACCTAAAATACCCATTTCTTAAGATATCGATAGTATATTATCCGAAGAACTTGATGTCGGACTGTTATCCACAACAGTACCAATATCCAAATATACCCCGGAGCGATAAAAATTATTAAAAATGAATGATTTCATGGTCCATGTATTTGGAAAACACCGTGAAATTATTTATTTGTAATAATTTCCTACCTATTCTGGGTATATTTAGATGATTGTTTGCACTGTTGATGCTAAAATTTTCAATTTCTGACTGCATATTCGTGATCAGCAAAAAACAAGGTTGGCATGAAAAATATGGTAATAAAAAAATGTATAATGATTTTTTACGTTTTTTGCTAATATGGCGCCCTACGCGGCCGCCATTTTTTATTTGGTCCATATGCCACGTTATTATTTTTAAGTTGCCCCAATTATTGAACTTATAGGGTAAAAGTAACTTGAATTATCCCATATATACAAGGGGTCTAGTAAGTACCACCTAGTTTCTAGGGAGCATACAGAGGAGGCCAAAATAACCCTACTTTGTCATATAAAAAAAATCCTAAAGTGCCCTTTAACGGAGATATAGATCCCTAAAGGGGTACCCAGCAATTTATCTTATCGGCTTGAAGTTTTGAACCGACTTGTATAATTGAATGAAAATTTAATATTTTATAGAGGCCATAAAGACTTATTAAATCATACTACAACAGGCGTTTTAGATCATCAGAGAAGTCAGGAACGGACTTACAGCCATACTCCTTGAGCCCGATTTTTGACAGGTCTCATTTTACAGAGCTGAGAACTGATTTTTTAAATACTTTGATCATTCCTCTTTAAAAAAAGGTAATCTTAATTTATTTCGATAAAACTGACGGTTTTCAAGATAAATCGGTTTTTATGCAAAAAACTCAGACGTTACTAATGCTAAACACCAACAGGTAGAAATCAGGTTGTTATTGTTAATACTTACAGAATGAATTACTATTGACGGAACTTGTCAACACCGCCTTTAAGTAAAAATAGTTTTAAAAAATGGTAGAATATTCTTACGCAGAGTATGCTGATATGCATTTAATTTATGGTGAAGCGCTATCAAATTCTTTGAAGGCAAGAAGACTTTATGCTGAAAGATTCTCAGTTCGAACATTGCCAAGTCCAAAAACCTTTCAAAGGGTTGATCGAAGCCTAAGGGAAACAGGTAAGAAATGATTAGAAAATAATTATTAGGGTTAACGAATTAAATTTTTATATATTTTATTCAAGGATATTTTTCCCGCAACGTGGCGGTGGGGGCCCTCAAGAAAAGCACGAGACCCTCACGAAGAGGAACAAATTTTGCAAGAAATTGCTGACAACCCTTCAAAAAGCATAAGAAAGCTCGCGACACAAAACATTGTTACAAAATGGATTGTACATGAAACTCTAACAGAAGAGTTATTTTACCCGTACCACGCTGAAAAAGTACACGCCATATCTCCGGATGACTATCCCGCATGACTTCAAAACTCCAACTGGTTTATACAGCAACATAACCTAGATCTAATTTTTTCTAACTTAATTGTGTTAACCGATGAGACCAGTTTTACCAGAGATGGCATAATAAACTCACTCAATTTACATTTTTAGGCTGATGAAAATCTGCACGCAATAATTCAAAACAAACACAAACAAAGGATTATTGTAAATTTGTGAGTTGGAAAATAACCTTATAGGTCCATTTGCTTTGGAAGGAAGACTTAATGGTGAGATTTATTTACAATTTTTGCATCAAAATTTAAATAACTTATTGGAACACTCATCTCTTGATAGAAGAATACAAATGTGGTATATGCATGATGGTGCTTCACTTCATTTTAACCGTATAGTACGTCAACACTTTAAAACGTTTTGGCCCCCGATGGATAGGTCAAGGTGGATCTATTTTATGGCCACCAAGATCTCCAGACCTAACTCAATTAAACTTTTACCTCTGAGGACATATAAAAGAACTAGTATATTCAACATCAGTAAATACTAGAGAAGAACTACTAGCAAGAACAGCACAGCATCCTGACGAGGTCCGTAATAATGGCGGAATATTATTTGCAGTGCAGCGGGAAAATATTCGAAGAATAAGAAAATGTAATGAAGTACGTGGAGCCCAAAATTGAATATTTGCCAAATTAACATTTAAGCGTTTTCACTATTTTTACATTTTAATAACATTGTAAATTGACCTTTCAAGCAGAGAATATGAAATATATATATATATATATATATATATATATATATATATATATATATATATATATATATATATATATATATATATATATATATGACTGACTGACTCCGTAGCACTACAAACCAGGGTGGGTCTTGGCTGCCTCGACTATCTGCCTCCACCTAGACCGGTCTTGTGCCAGCTCCCTCCATTCTCGCTGGTCAACTTCAAGGATAGCCAGATCCTTGTGGATGTTATCTCTCCATCTAAGCCTAGGTCTTCCCAGTGGTCTTTTTCCATGTGGTGCTTCCTCCCATACCCGTTTTATTAGTAGATCGTTTTGACTCCTTTGTATTTCTTTGTATGTCTTCTGGACTTTATTTCTTGAATGATATCAGGGCTTTGATATATTGGCGCAAGCTCTATGTTGCTTCTCATTCTGTGACGGTCTGTTTCAAAGTCTCGGTATGGGCCATATATTATGCGCAGGATTTTTCTCTCAAACCTTCTTAGCAGCTCCGTATCGTGGACTGTCAGGGTCCATGTTTCACTGGCGTAGATTGCTACTGGTCGTATTATTGTTCGATACATTTCGGTTTTTGCCTTTCTAGTGATAAATTTTGACTTAAGCAAGGTTTGTATCGCAAATGTACATTTATTTGCTTGTGTGATGCTCTGTTTAACCTCTTCCTGCATGTTATTGTTTGCCGTTATCACTGCGCCCAGGTACTTGAAAACTCGCACATGCTCAAAATTATAGTCATCCATGGTGACGTTCTGCCTGATTCTGTCTCGGGCGGGGTTGCGGGAGACATGCATGTATTTGGTCTTTCCTTCATTTATTCGGAGCCCTATTTTCTGAGCTTTTTTTTCTATCTTTATGAAGTTTTCCTTCACACTGACTGTGCTTTCTCCTATCACGCCCATATCATCCGCGTAGACCAAAATAAGTTTAGGGCCACTTGGCCCAAAAACCTTCCCGTCAACTGATACTGTTCTTACGGCTTTCTCCAGTGCAAGATTAAACAGTACTGGCGACAAAGCATTTCCCTGTTTTCATCCTCTGTTGATAGAAAATGTTTGGCTACACTCTCCTTCAATTTTGACACAGCTTTTTGCCCCCTCCAGGCAAGCTCTACACAGTCTAATCAGCTTGTATGGGATTGCAAATTCTTCCATAGCTTCCCACAACTTATATATATATATATATATATATATATATATATATATATATATATATAGAAACAGTTTATTTCCTGCAAATATCGCTCTGGTCCTCTCTCCATACGCGTTTCGATCACCTCATGATCTCGTCAGTGGAGCTGTATCGGACCGAGAGCAACATTAGCAGGAAATAGCTGATATAAGAAATATAAATTTCAAGGTACGTCGACAGGATATTGCACCTGCCATCTACCGACCTCGATGTCAGACTGAAAAATATCGCCAGTCGAACGGCATCTATGAATTATTGAAATAATGTGAAATTTTCAAAAAATCAAAATTTCAGTAAGTAATAAAGAAATCTTTCTGCCGTATTTAAATAGTTTGTTATATATGTAAATTCTCCTTTCAGGCAAAGAATATGAAATATATATACAAACAGTTTATTTCCTGCAAATATCGCTCTGGTCCTCCCTCCATACACGTTTCGATCACCTCATGATCTCGTCAGTGGAGCTGTATCAGACCGAGAGCAACATCATCAGGAAATAACTGATATAAGAAATATAAATTTCAAGGTACGTCGACAAGATATTGCACCTGCCATCTACCGACCTCGATGTCAGACTGAAAAATATCGCCAGTCGAACGACATCTATGAATCATTGGAGTAACGTGAAAATTTCAAAAAATCAAAATTTCAGTAAGAAATAAAGAAATCTTTCTGTCGTATTTAAATAGTTTGTTATATATGTAAATTCTCCTTTCAGGCAAAGAATATGAAAAATGTATATACAAACAGTTTATTTCCTGCAAATATCGCTCTGGTCCTCTCTCCATACACGTTTCGATCACCTCATGATCTCGTCAGTGGAGCTGTATCGGACCGAGAGCAACATTAGCAGGAAATAGCTGATATAAGAAATATAAATTTCAAGGTACGTCGACAGGATATTGCACCTGCCATCTACCGACCTCGATGTCAGACTGAAAAATATCGCCAGTCGAACGGCATCTATGAATTATTGGAGTAATGTGAAATTTTCAAAAAATCAAAATTTCAGTAAGTAATAAAGAAATCTTTCTGCCGTATTTAAATAGTTTGTTATATATGTAAATTCTCCTTTCAGGCGGAGAATATGAAAAATATATATACGTCTGACATCGAGGTCGGTAGATGGCAAATGCAATATCCTGCCGACGTTCCTTGAAATTTATATTTCTTTATCAGTTATTTCCTGCTAATATTGCTCTCGTTTCAATACAGCTCCACTGACAAGATCATGAGGTGATCGAAACGCGTATGGAGAGAGGACCAGAGCGATATTTGCAGAAAATAAATTGTTTGTATATATATTTTTCATATTCTTTGTCTAAAAGGAGAATTGACATATATAACAAACTATTTAAATACGGCAGAAAGATTTCGTTATTTCTTACTGAAATTTTGATTTTTTAAAAATTTCACATTACTCCCATGATTCATAAATGTCATTCGACTGGCGATATTTTTCAGTCTGACATCGAGGTCGGTAGATGGCAGGTGCAATATCCTGTCGACATACCTTGAAATTTATATTTCTTACATCAGTTATTTCCTGCTAATGTTGCTCTCAGTCTGATACAGCTCCACTGACGAGATCATAAGTTGATCGAAACGCGTAAGGAGAGAGGATCAGAGCGATATTTGCAGGAAATAAACTATTTGTATATATATTTTTCATATTCTATGCCTGAAAGGAGAATTTACATAAATAACACACTATTTAAATACGGCAGAAAGATTTCTTTATTTCTTACTGAAATTTTGATTTTTTGAAAATTTCACATTACTCCAATGATTCATAGATGTCGTTCGACTGGCGATATTTTTCAGTCTGACATCGAGGTCGGTAGATGGCACGTGCAATATCCTGTCGACATACCTTGAAATTTATATTTCGTATATCAGTTGTTTCCTGTTAATATTGCTCTCGGTCCGATACAGCTCCACTGACGAGATCATGAGGTGATCGAAACGCGTATGGAGCGAGGACCAGAGCGATATTTGCAGGAAATAAACTGTTTGTATATATATATATATATATATATATATATATATATATATATATATATATATATATATATATATATATATATAAATATGCAGATAAGTTTTTGTCCGTGTAATTTAAAATAAAATAGAATAAAATATTGGCGAAGCGGACGTGAAAATTTGTCAATCTACATGATTCTCTTATTAAAAAGTGCGGAGCACTCCAAAGTATGGAATAACTCCGGGTCCGACAGATGGCGACAGCGCTGTTTCGTCCTAATATGGGACTCGTCAGGCCACCACAGTCGGTACAAACCATCATCTCGCCTTTGCATCGTATAAGCCATACTTTTTAATACGAGAATCATGTAGATTGACAAATTTTCACGTCCGCTTCGCCAATATTTTATTCTATTTTATTTTAAATTACACGGACAAAAATTTATCTGCATATTTATTTACTTGTTTGGCTTTGAAATACGCTAAGCGATGCTCTCATGGTGGGATCGTTTGGTGCGGCACGTGGCTTTGGCTGCTTAAATAGCGGTATGCTTGCTTGCCAGTACCGAAAAATGCGACCCCTATCTTTTGGGCAGCGCGTTTCGTGTACTCGATTTTACATATTTCTGTTTTAATTCACCGTCGTGCCACCATATGACGGTTCTCTTACAAACTTTGTTAATCTGTATGGTTCTTGTATTATCAAGTGGACCATCGAGATGTCGCCTTTGTCGTCTTATTTGCCGTATTTTGATTATAAGTATGGCTTATACGATGCAAAGGCGAGATGATGGTTTGTACCGACTGCGGTGGCCTGACGAGTCCCATATTAGGACGAAACAGCGCTGTCGCCATCTGTCGGACCCGGAGTTATTCCATACTTTGGAGTGCTCTGCACTTTTTAATACGAGAATCATGTAGATTGACAAATTTTCACGTCCGCTTCGCCAATATTTTATTCTATTTTATTTTAAATTACACGGACAAAAACTTATCTGCATATTTATTTACTTGTTTGGCTTTGAAACACGCTAAGCGATGCTCTCATGGTGGGATCGTTTGGTGCGGCACGTGGCTTTGGCTGCTTAAATAGCGGTATGCTTGCTTGCCAGTACCGAAAAATGCGACCCCTATCTTTTGGGCAGCGCGTTTCGTGTACTCGATTTTACATATTTCTGTTTTAATTCACCGTCGCGCCACCATATGACGGTTCTCTTACAAACTTTGTTAATCTGTGTGGTTCTTGTATTATCAAGTGGACCATCGAGATGTCGCCTTTGTCGTCTTATTTGCCGTATTTTGCTTATAAGTATGGCTTATACGATGCAAAGGCGAGATGATGGTTTGTACCGACTGCGGTGGCCTGACGAGTCCCATATTAGGACGAAACAGCGCTGTCGCCATCTGTCGGACCCGGAGTTATTCCATACTTTGGAGTGCTCCGCACTTTTTAATACGAGAATCATGTAGATTGACAAATTTTCACGTCCGCTTAGTCAATATTTTATTCTATTTTATTATATATATATATATATATATATATATATATATATATATATATATATATATATATATATACATATATATATATTTCATATTCTCTGCCTGAAAGGAGAATTTACATATATAACAAACTATTTAAATATGGCAGAAAGATTTCTTTATTTCTTACTGAAATTTTGATTTTTTTAAATTATAAACTGAGTCCCGATCAACCATGTGAAAGGTTTTTGGACTTTACAATGTTTGAGTTGTAAATTTTTTATTAACTTTAAATTCGTTATGAAGCTATGTTATTAAAAATGTATACTTTATCTATTAAAATGGGCTTTGGGCGCCGACCGTCATTTTCCAATTTTATTCGTTCATTTTGAAATGACGTTTTAACAGCGTCCACGTGCTAGAAATTAGTTTCTCAAAAAAAATTAAAAAGTGTTTGCCTTTTAGAACATTTATTTTTGTTATAGTATGTAATACTAGTGTAAAGTGCATAATGACTGTTTCTGTTGAACAAAACCTGGCTTGTAATACATACTAACTAGTAGCTTTTTTCTTTACTTTTATTTTGCGGTAAAAAGATTAGAGAAAGGTTATTTTTTTATATTATGATTTTTTTATTAGAAAATTTGAGTCTTTTCGATTAAACTATTTTCTTAATATTAATGTACGTTACTTTTAGACACAAACTACGTTTTCATAAATAGTTATTTTATGAAGTTACCTTATACAGGGTGGAAAACAAATAAACTTTGCATCACATGTGACCAAATTTTAATAGCCTATTCGGATTTTGTAGAAAAACACATTTAATATGACGCTACTACTAAATATATCTGGAATGACAATATATGAGTTGGAAATCTTTCGGTATAAGATCTTCTTGTCTTCAAACAGTTTGATAGTACTTCCCCATAAATTAAAGCACATCAGCACACCCTGGGTATTTTATTTTTACCTGTTTGTGTTTAGCATTAGTAATTTTTGAGTTTTTCGCATAAAAATCTATTTATTTCGAAATCCGCCAGTTTTATACAAATAAATTAAGAGTACGTTTTTTTGAAGAGGAATGGCCAAAGTATTTAAAAAATCAGTTTTTAGCTCTGTAAAATGATACCTGTCAAAAAATAGTCCAACGAGTGTGGCTGTAAGTCCTTTCTTGACTTCTCTTATGATCTAAAACATCTACAGTAGTATGGTTTAATGAGTCTTTATGGTCTCTATAAAATATTATAATTTCATTAAATTATACGAATCGGTTCAAAACTTAAAGCCGATAAGGTAAATCGCTGGATACCCTTTTAGGGCTCTGTATCTCCGTTAAGGAGCACTTTAGAAATTTTTCTTATGTCAAAGTAGGGTTATCTCGACCCCCTGTAAGCTCCAGAGAAATTAGGAGATACTTACCGGACATCCTGTATATATATATATATATATATATATATATATATATATATATATATATATATATATATATATATATATATATATATTCTTGATTCTTGAACCATAGATTATATCATTTTTCTTTATTTTGTCTTTTCTTGGGTTTATGTTCTATATTTAATAAAAAACACAAAATAATTGACGTTTCGCACTTTATTTAAGGCATTTTCATAACTTTTTCCTCCTAAAAATATTTTTATATAAATAACATTCACATATCTACAATTTTAAAAAAACAAACAAGACATTCTAAAACAGTATATAAATTTTTAAAACTTTTAAAAATATTTAATTTTACCGGTACACACCTTGACATTTTGTTATTCTGTTACTAAATAAAATTTAATCTTTACAACATCTCCTGAGGATACATGGAATGCGAATGTGTTTTGTTTTTTTTATATTTTTTATATTTTACAATGTACAAAAAAACAAATAAGGTATACGTTTAGTTTTATGTTTAAGAGGATATTCAATTTTTGATTCTTATTTGACAGGATCGAATACTTAATATTTTTGTTTAAATTAGGCTTGTGTAAATGTGGCTCAAATTTCATATATCTGTTCTGTCGTTAACAGTGTTTTTATCTTTTTTAATTTCAATCATTTCCTTTATCTGTAATTTTTGGTAATTCATATCTTTGTTTTTTATTTTGGTATTGTTATAATCAAAAGTATGTTTTTCGTCCTGTGTGTGTTTGTTTAACGCTGTTGAGGCGTTTTTCGTATATTTATGGCCATTTAATCTGTTCATCAGTAATTGGCTCGTCATGCCTATATATTTTTTGGGGCAATTTGTTCAAGGGATCGAATATGTTACATTTGATTTATTCATGAGAGGAGTTTTACTTTTTAAATTTGTGAACAATGTATTTAATTTATTATGTGACTTATAGCATACGATAATATCGTGCTTTTTAAAAATGTATTTTATTTTTTCTGACAGCTCACTAGTGTAAGGTAATGCTACATATTTTTGCTGTTTATATTCTATGTTTTTTGTTTTTACGTTATTATAAAACTTATATGTTCGTTTATCAGTTATTTTGGTGATAGTCATTTAATTGAAATTATTATTTATTAGTGTTTTTTTTACTTTTTGCAGTATTTTTGGTCGGAATTCTGGAGACGTTAGGGAGATAGCCCCAAAAAATATATAGGCATGACGAGCCAATTACTGATGAACAGATTAAATGGCCATAAATATACGAAAAACAAACACACACAGGACAAAAAACATACTTTTGATTATAACAATACCAAAATAAAAAACAAAGATATGAATTACCAAAAATTACAGATAAAGGAAATGATTGAAATTAAAAAAGATAAAAACACTGTTAACGACAGAACAGATATGTGAAATTTGAGCCACATTTAAACAAGCCTAATTTAAACAAAAATATTAAGTATTCGATCCTGTCAAATAAGAATCAAAAATTGAATATCCTCTTAAACATAAAACTAAACGTATACCTTATTTGTTTTTTTGTACATTGTAAAATATAAAAAATATAAAAAAAAACAAAACACATTCGCATTCCATATATCCTCAGGAGACGTTGTAAAGATTAAATTTTATTTAGTAACAGAATAACAAAATGTCAAGGTGTGTACAGGTAAAATTAAATATTTTTAAAAGTTTTAAAAATTTATATACTGTTTTTGAATGTCTTGTTTGTTTTTTTAAAATTGTAGATATGTGAATGTTATTTATATAAAAATATTTTTAGGAGAAAAAAGTTTTGAAAATGCCTTAAATAAAGGGCGAAACGTCAATTGTTTGTTTTTTATTAAATATAGAACCTAAACCCAAGAAAAGACAAAATAAAGAAAAATATATATATATATATATATATATATATATATATATATATATATATATATATATATATATATATATATATATATATATAATCAATAAGGGTCTGTTCCCATTTTATTCATTTTTATTTTTAAAACCCTAAAAAATCTACTACTGATTCCATTCAAAATCATACAGTGAAAATAGTCAAAAAAATAAAATTCTTTCTCCGTGAAATGTATTGTTCTAGAATCCAAAAGACTGTACACTTATTTTACCATTTTGCGAAAAAATCATTTTCAAGGACGTTATAAAGTTTTTAAAGTTGGGCTTAGAGCTTTCGTAGTGAAAAAATGTAACTAATTTTTTATTTAGAATCGAAGATTATGACTAATTGAAGTAAGTCAGTTTTCTTTTTTAACTAAGGGTCATTAACTTTCCGGAAAGAATTTGAAATCCGAAAAATTTTCAAAAAAAAACGCGATTTTCTCAAAAACTACATTTTTTTAATGAATTTGTTTTCGAGGGTTTCTTGTTACATGCTTCTTCAATTACAATTGTTCTCATGGGTGTCAAAATAATACAGGGGGAGTTTTTTTTTATTATTTTAATGACCGATTCCATTTCAACTCATTCAATAAGATTTTTTCAAAAAAAAAAAATAATACGCAAATGGTTTCTTCATGAAATATACCTTTAGAAACCAAAAAAGTGTAAAAACGTTATGCTATTTTGAGAAAAAATCATTTTTCACGAAGTCATCTTGATTTTAAAGTTGAGATTAGTGGTTTCGCCGTGAAGAAAAATACAGCCTTTGTTTTATTTAAATTTTTATGACTGATTGACGTAATTTAATTTTCTCTTTTAATTCAGGTCATATGAATCATAAACTTCAGGAAAAAAAATTAAAAGCCAAAAAGTCTTCAAAATTAACCAAATGGCGTTTTTCAAAAAAAAAAAAATCAAGTAATTTTTTACGGTTGCCTATTACATGCTTCTTTATATAATTCTTATTTTTTTATATATTTACCAAAAAGTAGAATAATTTGAACAAATATTTTCAAGTAACAACTGGTACAAAGTCGATTTATTACAATAATACCTCGTAAACATTTGCTGCCTGCAAATATTTGCTCATATTATTCTACTTCTCGATAATCTTTCCTATTTGGTTAAATTATAAAAAAAAATAAAATATGATGATCTCTACATATATATATATATATATATATATATATATATATATATATATATATATATATAAATATGAAAAGTTTGGTTATTCCGGGTTTCAATCCGTTCGTTCAAAAAATCGTTTTCACATCGTTTCGCCAAAATCTTATTTGACATTTTCAAGTGCGGTTCGTCTCGTTACTCGCTGAGAACTGATGGTGGCCTTTGATAAATTTCGAGTTTTGTTTAGCTGGTTCGCTTTCTGATTGGATGAGCGGTTTCCCAGGCTCCTTCCCTTTGCCGAGTGCGATATATTTTGTTCTTGTATGCTGGTCTCTCATGTACTTGTTGACTTTTGTTGTTTTCTGTCTTGATTCTTTATTAATGTTTTCCATGTAGTTGGAACATTTATAGCATCGTCTCGTTTATTTAGCTGTCCACTTTTTCGATTTCTAGGGCCTCCCCTATGACGCATAACTTGTAGTTCTGTACTGGTGCTATTTCTTTTGTTTTTTCGAAGTCGATGGTATGTCCGGTTGTTTGGTGATGTTGAAATAGGGCTGAGGTTGTCTGTTTGTTTTTGAGGCTATTTTTATGTTCTTGGATTCTTGCTGATATGCGCCTGTTTGTTTGTCCTATATAAGTTTGATGGCAATCTGCACATGGAATGCTGTAAACGCCATGATTTTCAAGGTTGGTCTTGTCTTTGGGATTTCCCAGGATGTTGGCTATTGTTTTTTGTGGTTTAAATATGGGCTGTATGTTGTGTTTTCTTAAGATTCTTCCGATTCTGTCTGTTATTCCTTTTATGTATGGTATTATGGCTGTGTTCCTTGTTTGATCTTGGTCTTTGGTCTTTGTTGTAGTCTTCTCTTGTCTTTTTATGGCTTTCTTTATATCTGCTTGTGAGAAACCATTCCGTTCTAGAGCTGTTGAAATGTGTCTTATTTCGTCTTGTTTTGTGTCAAGTTCTGTTAGGCGGAGAGACCTTGATACTAATGTGTTGACTACTGCCTGCTTTTGAGAGGGATGATGATGTGACGCTGCATTGAGATATCGGTCAGTATGTGTGAGTTTCCGATAAACGCTGAAGCCCAAGGTGTTGTTGAGTTTCCTAGTTAATAGCAGGTCCAAAAAATGAAGTTTCTTTTCTTGTTCGATTTCTAGCGAGAATTGGATTCTGTGGTGGATATTGTTCAGATATGTGAGGAAAGCGTCCAGGTGTTCTTTTCCATGTGGCCATATTATAAAAATATCATCGACATAGCGTTTCCAAAATTTCGGTTTTAAAGGTGCCTTTTGCAGTGCCTCTTGTTCGAAATATATCATGAAAAGTTTGGCTATGACTGGTGAAAGCGAAAACCCCATAAGTGCGCCATCCGTTTGTTTGTATATTTGGTTATTGAACATAAAGTATGTGTTCTTTAGGCAGTGTTCTGCAAGTTCAATTGTGTAGGCTGGAAAATCCTCGTTCATGGCGATTTTGTCCAAAGTCTCATCCAGTGGTATGCTTGGATATAGCGATTTTATGTCGAGGCTTGCTAAGATGTCATTTTCTTTGAGGTGAATGTTTTTGATCATTTTAGTCAGGTGTTCGGAGTTTTTCACGAAGGAATCAGCCAGTTCGACTCTTGGTTGCATGATACTTGCTAGATATTTTTCCAGTTTTTGTGTAGGAGATCCCACGGCGCTCATTATTGGTCTGAGTGCTGCATTTATTTTGTGTATTTTTGGTAAGCCATACAGTTTTGGACATCTGCTTGATTTTTCTCTTGGTATTATAGATTTTTCAATTTCTGGGTCTAGTTTTGAGGCTTTAATTATTGGCTTTCGTAGTTTTTTCAAGGTATGTCATTGGATCTCTGTTGGTTTGTTTGTAAGAGGCGTCTTTGAGAATTTCTGACATTTATTGCATGTATTCATTGGTGTTCATTACAACCGTGACATTTCCCTTATCGGCTGGTAATATTGTTATTTCCTTATTCTTTTTTAAGG
This sequence comes from Diaprepes abbreviatus, assembly GCA_034092305.1. NCBI lineage: Eukaryota > Metazoa > Arthropoda > Insecta > Coleoptera > Curculionidae > Diaprepes > Diaprepes abbreviatus. The sequence continues at coordinate 7,246,870 of JASJET010000007.1, read as the reverse complement.
ATGATAGGGCTTGATGTTCAGCTCGCGTTAAGTTTGAGGTGGGAGGCCGGCTTGATTTCAAAATTTGCGTTATGTCTTGTCTGGCTTGTTCGGCATTTTCTTCAGGGATGTTTTCTAGGGCAGCTTTTATATTCGAAATTATCTCTCCTAAGGGGACTGTTTTTGGCGTTACGGCAAAATTAAAACCTTTTGAAAGGACCAATTTCTCGGATTCTGTTAACTGGTGGTTGAAGATGTTATGGACAATGTTGTTGCAGTCCAGTGTTTGCTGTGTGGAACAGTACTGCGTTGCTGTAGTGCCTCAAATTTCTTCTGTTGTTTTTTGTCTTAAACTGGGTGTCTGATTTCGTTCTCCAACAGGATACTTTTTCTATATCATTCCATAGAAGATGACGGATTTTGTGGGTTAAAGTTAAGTGGAGATTGTAAAGTTCTGTTTCAGTCCTTGATAGAATTCTTCGTTTTTCTCGGATTCTCGGATCAGAGGCCACCATCAGTTCTCAGCGAGTAACGAGATGAACCGCATTTGAAAATGCCAAATGAGTTATGGCGAAACGTCGTGAAAACGATTTTTTGAACGAACGGAATGAAACCCGGAATAACCAAACTATTCATTCTACCATCCGTGAAAATCTACGATATAACATATATAAATATATTTATAAATATATATATATATATATATATATATATATATATATATATTTATAAATATATATATATATATATATATATATATATATATATATATATATATATATATATATATATATACAGTGCCTTCATTTCAAAACGAACCATCCTTAATAACTTTGTTAAATAGAAAAATTTAAAAAAAAGAAAAAACACGTCAATTTAGATATACAGGGGGAAGTTTAATTTTGCATTTGTTAAAAGTCTGTCAATCACCTCCTCACCTCCAGCTAACCTCACTTTGATATGTCAAATGGGAACCCCCACCTTGTGACACATCATTGTAAGCAGCATAAAATTGTCTATCCAACCGTATAAAAAAAATTAAATCGGTTGACGTACAAGCGAATAGTGTGCAAAAATGTCTTGTAATAATGCATAATATATCGGCCTCGAACTTTGATATGTCAAATGATTACCCTATAGTGTGATACATCATTTTAAAGGACGTACGATCTGCTATCCAACAATGTCAAAAAAAATTAAGTTAATAGACGTTATAGGCAATTAGGATGCAAAAATGTGTGTTAAATATAAGCAGTTTATTCAGTTTTATTCAGTTGAAGAAAATTATTTTATTAAATGTTCAAAATGTGCGCCGTTATTAGCGAGACAATAAAAAAGCCTATTTTGAAATTCCCCACGAACATTGGTAAGGGTTTCTCTGCTAATTCCTCTACATTCCCGAACAATTCGATCTTTTAAATCGTCAATATTTTCAGGTGGGGTTTTATAAACCTTGCTTTTTAAATACCCCCACAGAAAAAAGTCTAGAGGGGTTAGGTCTGGAGACCGTGCTGGCCATTCAATTGCACCACGTCTGCCAATCCACGTCCCTGGAAAATGTTCATCAAGCCACTCTCGAATTGCCAAAGCGTAGTGCGGGGGAGCTCCATCTTGCTGGAAATGCAAATTATTTTCATTTAGTACCATAACAGCATTTTCATCCACTTGATTTTCTAAAGATTGCACAATGGCAGGGTATATTGTGTTTTCTAAAAGGTTTAAATAAATTTGCCCAGTTAAATTATCTTCCAAAAAAAATGGCCCGATGATTTCATTGCCATAAATTCCTGCCCACACGTTAATTTTTTCGGGATATTGAGTATGCCCTTCTCGGAAAAGGTGCGGATTTTCATTATCCCAGTATCTGCAGTTATGTCTGTTAACCAGTCCATTTAGAAAAAAAGTTGATTCATCACTAAAGCAGATATTCTTAGGTAAATGGGGGTCCTCGTCAATTCGTTGGCACATTAATTCGCAAAATTGAATTCTCCTATCAAAATCGTCTTCTCCGAGTTCTTGAAGAATTTGAATTTTGTAGGGAAAAAACTTATTTTGTTTTAAAACTTTATGCACAGAGTCAGCAGAAATGTTGGTTAAATCTGCGACCTTTGAGATGGATAAAGTTGGATCTATTGCAAACTGTCCTAGTACCTCGATTTGGCATGCTTCATCTACAACCCTTTCCTCAATATATTTTTTATTACAAACGGATCCCGTTTCTTCAAACTTTCGTACCAATTCGAGTACATATTTATGGCCCACGTTTTTGTCTTGATGCCTCTCGTTAAATGCTCTGGCGGTTCTACGAGCGCACCGATCTTCAGCTCCATAGAGAAAAATTATTTCTATTCTTTCGGCTAGCGTATACACCATTTATATTCACGTTTCAACTAGGCGTCACAATGACAATTTTAACAATAATAAACAACTGGTGTTTAAAGATCTTAAAAATTTTATTTATTGCAGTGATTTTTTGTACCTATCAGGTACCGCAAAAAATATCATTGAAATAAATACACTAGATTGATTAGACTGCAATGAATTTTGCGATGAATTTTAAAACAGGCTTAGTTTTTTTCTCGCAAATATTTTAACTGTTTATTATTTTAAAAAAATATTTATTTTAAATTTAAAATAATATTTTACTCTATGAAGTAGCCATTTGACATAATAAAGTTTAATGTGATAAGGTGTCTATTATTACCACACATCTTTTCTTACTATTCGCTTGTACATCAACAGATTTTGTTTTTTTTTATTGGCTAAATAGGAGATAGTATGCCCTTTAAAATGATGTATCACACTATAGGGTAATCATTTGACATACTAAAGTTCGAGGCCGATATATTATGCATTATTACAAGACATTTTTGCACACTGTTCGCTTGTACGTCAACCGATTTAATTTTTTTTATACGGTTGGATAGACAATTTTATGCTGCTTACAATGATGTGTCATAAGGTGGGGGTTCCCATTTGACATATCAAAGTGAGGTTAGCTGGAGGTGAGGAGGTGATTGACAGACTTTTAACAAATGCAAAATTAAACTTCCCCCTGTATATCTAAATTGACGTGTTTTTTCTTTTTTTAAAATTTTTCAATTTAACAAAGTTATTAAGGATGGTTCGTTTTGAAATGAAGGCACTGTATATATATATATATATATATATATATATATATATATATATATATATATATATGCATATATACATATATTTACATCTTTTTTCTTAAACCATTCAATAATATAATTTTTTAATTTCTTGGGTATAGGTTTTTACTTCTATTGTGAAATCAAAGGCTGTTTAATGTTTCGCCTGTCGTGGCAGGCTTTCTCATAAATATTTTTTTCATTATTTACTTTTCGACTAACTACCATTTACAACCTACAAAAAGAAACATACTTCAACTGGCAATCATTTTAAAATATTAAAATTAATTAACAATAAAATACACTTTGTCCAAATAATTACAATCACAAAACTCAAATGTAATGCACCTCGAGACTTCATGTTAGATCACTTACTGCCATTGTATGGATTTTTTTTGTATATAAAAAATATCTGAAAAGTTACTAAAAATGTGTAGCGGGTATGGAATAATTCTTGGTTGTTATACAGAAGTAAACAATATCGTGCTTCTTTAAAATATATGTGATTTTGTTAGACAATTATTGAACGTAAGGCATGGCGATATATTTTGTAACATTATTAGTTTTCGGAAAGGTTGTGGGAAACAATTTTTTGTATATATATATATATATATATATATATATATATATATATATATATATATATATATATGAAGTAAAATGCGAACAGTAAATGCAAACTTCCCTCCATCATATCCCTTCTGTGTTAGAGGTTGCACAGTTAGAATAAATTGTTACAAAACGCAATTTATCCTGTTCCACCACCATCGAGATGATGGCCTACCTGTACCACCATACCGAGAAGAAAGTCAAAACTTACCCTCCCCGCCACAGTGATACGGCAGAGGTACATGTTTCGTCTCTACTAGACTCATCAGGGTACCGACATGCACCTGACTGTACAAAGGACAGATTGGAAGGCAGCATGTAAATACTGAACGCGGCTTCGCCGACCTCCCGCCGGATGGCGTATATATGTTTATGTAGCTTTCACGGATTCCCCCGTGTGAGATGCAATAGCAGTGGATATATCCACATTATGCATTGCATTTACTGTTCGCATTTTACTTCATTCATTTACGGAGCTGCATATAGTTGTACGTTTGCTGAATGTGATTTCAGCATTACAACGGCATAATGTGGATATATCCACTGCTATTGCATCTCACACGGGGGAATCCGTGAAAGCCACATAAACATACATATATATATATATATATATATATATATATATATATATATATATATATATATATATATATATATATAGATGTATATATATATATATATATATATATATATATATATATATATATATATATATATATATATATATATATATATATATATATATATGTAATCGAAAGTTTTCGGGTATCCCGTGTATGCGCTGAGTCCTTGTCAGGACTGTAAGGCAGCTAACGTTTGGGTGAAATCTCATTCACCATTTTCAAAGCTCACTGTGTGGCGTCTACTAGCGAGTTCGCTCGTAGACGCCGTACTTCCATACATTTCCTTATTCTTCGAATATTTTCCCTCTGCACTGCAGATAATATTCCTGCATCATTACGAACTTCGTCAGAATGCTGTGCTATTCCCGAGTAGTTATTCTCTAGTATTTACTAGTGTTGAATTTAACCAGTTCTTTTAGATGTCCCCTGAAGTAAAAATCTAAGGAATTTAGTTTTGAAGACCTTGTGGGCCATAAAACAGGCCCACCTCGAACTATCCATCCAGGGCCAAAAGCGTTTGTTAAGTATGGACATACTATACGGTTAAAATCAGATGGAACACAAGCATGCATGTACCACATTTGTATAAAGCCGTGAAAGCTTTTGTTCTTTATAACCTCGTTATTTTGATAAGTTGGTGGTGGAGGTTTCGCCAAATGACCTATTGTTTTTGTAGACCCTAGTCAACAAATACAAAAAAATTGCGACTGATATTGTGATGAAAAGCCATACGGAGTATATCTGGACCCATAAGTGATGATACAACACTGTAGTACCGTAGTAGAACAAACCGGGAGCTAGATAAACTATATGACCAATCGGATATTGTAAAAATAATTAAAGCAGAAAGACTGAGATGGGCCGGCTATGTCAAGAGGTAGGAAGATGGAAGGATAGTCAAGTTAGTATGAAATAAGCTCCAACCTGTAGAAGACCATTAGGAAGACCATGACTACGGTGGAGAGACAACACAGCATCGGATCTTAGAACCCTGAATATCACAGATGCAGAGGAGCGAACGACGGACAAAGTCCAATGGAAACGAATCATTTAGTCAGCCAAGACCTACCTTGGGTTATAAGAGCTACAGAGGGGAGAGAGAGAGAGAGAAAGATGTTATAATGACTCTCCGTGGGAGTTTAAAGCATCTTGATCCACCATGTATAGATTTTGAGTTATAGGGTTAAGGATAACAGGATTTATTTACAAAAATACACATGAAAATACGTTTATAGTAAGTCTTTTGTACTTAACTTTTTTGCAAATGTTGACATTCGTTTATATTCCTGATCGCTTCTCTCACAAGAAACCAACAATAATCCCCCATCATTGCTGGTTCTTATCTGCCTTGGTAGCGTTGTTCCTTTGTTAATATATCCTGATGAAACCTTTCTCTTTGCTCGTTACTAACCACACCCAAATTTTCTGGGAAATAATTTAAACGGGAGTACAAGAACTGTATGTTAAGAGACATGCGATAGCCCATTTTGCAATAGCTTTCAAGTAGTTCTCCTACAAGTTTTTCGTTGTTCTCTACTTTTTTGTTTCCTAAAAATTCTGAAGCAATTGTTTTAAAAGAACTCCACGCAGCTAATTTTACATTTCTAAATTTTTGATCAAACTTTTGTTCCCTTAGTATTCTTCTAATATGTGGTAGAAAACAATTTCCTTCCTTAAGCTTAGCATCACTTGGTTTAGGAAAAATTTGTTAAAGGTATTTAAACGCATCTCCTTCTTAATTTTACGATTTAGCGAAAATTTTAATCAATCCCAGTTTAATGTGTAATGGAGGTAACAGTACGTTTTTGGGATCAACAAGAGGTATATTCTTTACGTTAGCTTGACCTGGAATATATTGATCTCTCGAAAGCCATTCTTTTACTTGGTAATGGCTCTGTGTTGCTCTACTATCCCAAAGATAATTAAAACAGTAATACTTCGTAAATCCACCCTGAAGCCCTGAAGTCCTAGGTCTTTAAGGTCATCATATATTTGCCACTTATACGTATCATAGCTTATTGAATTTTGAACAAGTGATGAACTTTCGTATGTTTCCTTCCTGTGAACTGCATGTGAAAGAGGAATAGAAGGTTTTCTGTTTCCATTATAGAGCAGAACTGCTTTTAAACTTATTTTAGAAGAATCTATAAATATGCACCATTCGTCCGAGTTTTGAACAAATACTAATTTTTCTATAACACTATTTAGATTAACACAAATACACATTTTATCGTGCAGAGGATAACTCCTGGTTACAGTTCCTAAATACTGTAACTTTTCTTTCAATGGTTAGTAAATTTCATTGTTGCAATCTAGACCCTAATACTTCAGCATGATTTTTGGACAAATAGAGGTCTTAAACTAGATCATTTACTTTAGGTTTGTTTGAACGTTGTAGACAATGTTGAAGATTGACTAAAATGTGGTTGTCGGACTTGCATTGTCTTTATTCTTACGACGTTTCGATTAAGTTGTATCTCTAATCATTATCAAGTTTAAACTGTATGTTTGCTATACGTTTGCTATATATATATATATATATATATATATATATATATATATATATATATATATATATATATATATATATATATATTGGCGACGACTGGAGAGAGTGAAGAACGCGTTGTCCTGAGCGTAGTACTCGTCCTTTACATGAAAGTAAGCACGTCGTAAAAATAAATAAAAAAAAAGACAATGCAAGTCCGACAACTACATTTCAGTTAATTAAGGTTTTTCGATGAAATATGATGTTGTTCCTTTATTTTCGGAAAAATAAAAATCGTCCTTTTCTGATACATTATGGGGTTCTGCCTTATCATCATATATTTCTAAATTGTCTTCCCATTTTGCCGAGGGCCCTGGAACTGGTAAACCTTTTCCATGAAGAACTGGTTTTATTGCTGAGGGAATAGCAGGGTTTAATATTATGTTTGCTCGTTCTTAAAAAAATAGACGCTTTTATCACGCATACGTTAAAATGATTTGTTGGTTCTCGCCAAATCATTGGAACTGCAAAAGGCATAGAAGAGCGTTTGTCATTTAACCAGTTACTTAGATTTGCTGCACAGGTTTGGCAAGATATATGAGGAGTCCAGTTCCGATCTTGATCGCCAACAAGACATTCAAAATACTTATATAAGCTACTTTGGTCATTTGTTAATTGACCTTTTCTACGATTTAGGGGTAAACTGACCACATATGCAGCAAAAATTATCATCTTCAGACATTTTTTTAATGTCGCGTACGTCGGTCTAGAGATGTGAACGCTACGTTTACAGGGGTCAACTAACTTAATTCAACACAAAAATAATACTAAAACAAGGCTCTTACAATTGCCTTGTTCGCGCACTTCGCTTCTCTATCTAATACTGTCCCCTACACGTGCTAAACCAGTACTGATGATACGACTGTCGGCCAGCTGCTTTTATAGCTGTTCCGTACTTCTTGTACTTTCTAGAAACATCGAGTATCACGAAGTTCGAAAAGCGATGGCGTACTTTCCGTATACAGGGACTATTATAAGTAGATTCGACTATGAGACAGAATGAAATTTGGAATTATATGGGTTTAAATGGGTACGTTATTTTAAGAGTTAGGGGGTTGTGACTTCGTGGTTGACTTGGCATACCTAGACACGCCACATGGTGTTGCCAGATTATGCACAATTTCCCTAACTTAAATTTGACAACGTTGCGCTCCGGTATATTGCAAATCACATTTTAAAATAATCTGATTAAAATACTTATTCATTTTTGCTGAAAAAATCTTAACTCGAAAATCTTGCGTGTTAAGAAGTTTTTACCATTATTTTTGCATTCAGAGACCAAAAATTAACCAAATAATGCCTTTTACATTACAGTCGCAAATTGGCGGTAGAGTAATGTAATTATCTTACGATTTAAGTGGAAAGCAAACAGTTATTCATACTTTTTTAATACATCATTCAATTGACATAATTTTTTTTCAGCATTTCTTCATTCTTCTAAAATGACGTGCAAGCTGCTGTTATGGATTGTCTTGATGTCCTTATTTACCTATTCTCAACAAACCTGTAGTTCCACTGTAGCTATAACAACTTGTACTTCGGATAGTGTAAAGCCAAATAAGCCTCTACATATCAACGATTACCGATCTTTCCTAAGTTTTACAAGAGGAAATATAGAATCCATACCGAGTGGGACCTTTAAATACTTACCGCAAGTTACTACCCTTCTATTGAACTATAACAAAATAAAAAATTTGGAAGAAGACACATTCTTAGGATTACAAGATTTGAAAGAATTAAGTTTATACGATAATCAGTTAAAAACTATAGAAAAAAATGCTTTTAAACACTGTCAAAAAATTGAAAAAATAGATTTAGGAATGAATAAAATTTCTAGTATCCACGATAAGGCTTTTGAAAATTTAGCTAGTTTAAAGTTTCTGGATTTGGGTTTCAATTCATTAAAAACTATTCCATTAGCTGTTAATACTGTCCCAAATTTAGAAATTTTATATCTAAATAACAACTTAATTGAGAGTTTAAAATCAAATGGATTTTCTAATCTTAACAAATTAGGAAAATTAACTTTGAACGACAATAAAATAACAACCATTGAAACACGCGCTTTCAAAGGATTACTTAACCTAAAAAATTTAGATTTAAGGTCCAACTATTTAACCGATTTAAATGTAGTGGGTTTAATCAATGACGCAATTTCTATCGAATTAGTTAGTATTAGTATTAATGATTTTAAATGTACCGTGTTGACTCAAATTGTGGAAAAGTTTAAGAGAAATAATGTAGAAGTGGCTAGAGGAGTTTCAAGGAGCCTCAATAATGTAAATGGAATAACTTGTAAAAATTAAAAATGCAAAAAAATAAAACTTGGTTTAAACACATTCACATTTTTTTTTATTTTCCCCTATTACCTTAACACGTGCTGATCGAATATCAAAAAAACTTTAACGTAAAATTTTGCTTTGTGTCCTGAAGTTTAAATTTCAATTTTGTCTCGGGCGCCATGTCTGACACAAGACGAAAAGGATAACGAAAAGCTACAGAAATAGATTAAAGTTGCTGTTAAGATGAATGAATGGATGAATAAATGAAAAAGAGATGGTGATACTAGATCATCGATGCCTAGGCCTCTATTTGGCCCTTTACATTCCACCATAGCTGCAGGTCATTCGAGGCCGATCGCCTTTGCGAATCCAAGCAGCCTCATTAGTTGAACTTGCCTAACTGCTTCCGGTAACAAAACTGTATCTCCGAGATATCTCAGTCTCAGTCCGTTGAGTGCTGGAAACTCTCTAAGGACATGGTCAACAGTTTCACTCTCCTCCAAACACCATCTGCACGTCGGATCGTCTTCGACACCGATTCTATGAAGATTGCCCCTCAGGTGACAATATCCTGTCAACAATCCCACCACAATTTGTAGCTCTTTCCTTCCTAAGGAGAGAAGTTCTTTAGTATGCCGTGCGCTAGGTCCAGTTATATGTTCCTTAGCACACCTCATTTCAGGAGCTCCCCTCCACGATTCAATAAATTTGCTTTCCACCAACGATTTTAATTCCCTTTTACCAATAGTAATTGGGACAGGTAGTATTGGTTGGAGTCCATACGGTTCAGTTGCCGAACCCAACTTTGCCTGATAGTCTGTTTTCTCATTCCCGCGTATGCCCGAGTGACCCGGAACGCACACGGGTCTGACTATGCAGCCGTTCCTTATCATACCATTCAGTACGTCCTTGCACTCAGACACCAGTCGCGAAGTTACAACACTGGACTTCAATATCAATATCACAGCCTTTCTGTCTGAGAATATATTTATTACACTATTTCTGTCAATATCACTCAGACACCAGTCGCGAAGTTACAACACTGGACTTCAATATCAATATCACAGCCTTTCTGTCTGAGAATATATTTATTACACTATTTCTGTCAATATCCCTCTCACAGAGATGGGCACACTGCAGAATAGCATAAATTTCCGCTGTAAAGATTGTCCAATATTGTCCGAGAGGGTAGTACCCTCTGATTCTTGTGCTCCTGCCGAGAACTCCGGCTCCAGCTCTTTCATCTTGTCGAGATCCATCAGTATACCATCAGGACCCATTTTTCGGAAGATCTTGCTCTCTCTCCCAGTCCTCTTTACTTGGCAGAAATGTCTCCAGGGAGAGGTTGGGTTTTAAAAGTGGCGTTATGTAATCTGTCTGCAAGCACATATAGGTTTCTTGGTTCGAGCCTCAATATGATCATTCCAGCTCAGTCCAAAATTACTTCAAGGTATTTAACTGTCCCTTTGAATTCAACAGTCCTTCCTATCAATGTAATTTTTATGAAGAGTACCACCTCGGCCTCGTCTGGGTTTATTGCGAGACCTTCCCTGTGGTACCATCGTTCCGCGAACCGGAAGGCTCGCATCATTGGCCCTTCCAGATCCAGAATATCGCGACCAGGGCACAAAATGACCAGGTCATCGGCACATGTCTATGTATACAAACCGGCATCATTCCGTTCACTTAACAGGCTGTCCACTATAAGGCTCCACAGCAAAGGCTACAGCACTCCTCCCTGTAGACAGCCACTACTTGACAGTGCTTTAACAGTTACATTGTTAAGCTCAGCATATGTTATTCTCTAAGTTAACATTGTAATGATCAGTATTAGATAGAGAAGCAAAGTGTGCGAACAAGCCAGTAGTAAGAGCTTTGCTTTAGAGTTATTTTTGTGTTGAATAAAGTTAGTTGATTCCTGTAAACGTAGTATCACATCTTTGAACCGACGTACGCGACATTACCAAAATGTCTGACGTACAGAAACGTGGTTGTGTTAACCCCGCGGGTAATTTTTGCGTCATATGAGGTCAGTTTACCCCTAAATCGCAGGAAAGGACAATTAACAAATGACCGGGCGTCTAATTAGATCAGAATAAACTGGTCTGGTCAAATAGATATCCACTTTTTTTTGTAAACCTGTATAATTATTTACTAGGTATAGTAGATTAAAGTTGAAGTTAAACTTGTTCACAGATTTCAAATTTTATAAGTACTCCAAATAGCATATAAAATATAGCTTATTCGTAAAAACTAATCGCACCAATATTCATAATTTTTCGAGCTACCCCAGAAATAAAACATCGAAATTGTTTCATTTGTTGCTGAAATACAGCGAATTTTCCCGACTGCCACTGATTTGAAGTTGCGAGCGCGCGAGCGGGTTCCCCACCACCGCACTCGGCTAGTAGCTTTTCAAACGCTCTATTTTACATATGATTTTTAATAACAAAAAGCAGCACTTTGTAAAATCTCATCATGGATTCTTAAAATATAACTCTCTAAGTATCAAAGGCCATTGGATTTGTTCCTTAATTGTTTTAAACAAAAGTTCAGCGATTTTTTAAAAAATCCTAACTCGGCTCCTATTAGTACAAAAAGTTTTTCTCTTTTTGGAAATCCTCGTCTTGAACTCAGCTATTCGAATTTTTAAGTTATAATTATCTAGCATTTAGGGAGGAGGCTCCAGCTCTATTTCTCCCTTTTTAAAGCGATATTTAAGGGGTTAGAAATTAATTTTTTCATTTGCCTTCAATTGTTACGTTTTTATTATTCCCTATTTAAAATTCGTATAAAAATAATAATTTTTACGCTTACCTCCTCCATCATTGATGTATTTTTTTTTGGGAACATATTTAGGACTGAAAGAAAACGTTGCCAGTATATTTTGTTTTTATTGGAATTGGGTTCACAATTTAGACCAGGGCTTATCTGTAAAATATCGGGGTTTTGTGGATGTGAAATGGAACATGGAGATTTTTGCACGAGAGCCTTTAGAATAACCTGTATAACGATAATTTTGATATGCGTACTTTCAAAAAGTTGGGCAACATTGCTTTTATTAATAAAAATATAAAATTAACGAAAAAAAACTTCTTTTTAACTTTTCTCGCGTGTAACTTTGAAGGCATTCATTTTAGAAGAAAGTTGAAGAAGAGAAAAGTTTTATAGTTAAATTAGCCATAAGATAGGATCGGAAATCTCAAAATATATTTCCCTTATTGCAAAAAAGCAAAAATTAAAAAAAATGCAAAAAAGCAAGTTTTTATTCAATTTTTTTCGACCATTTAAATTTCTCTCAAGACCTTCATATTAGAGCAAAGAAAACTTTATGCCATGATTAAATAACACGCTAAAATTCGTTAGGATCGAATCGATGGTTTTTGCACAATAATTTTGCAATTCGATTTTGTTTACAAAAACTGACCATTTTTCAAGTTTGCCTGAGTCCAGAATATCACGATAACGCATTTAAATTTATTTTCGACATATAGCAGGGAACTCAAATTTTCCAACGCTTTTTTCACAATCAAAATCGGATGATTTGGATGCCCTCAGGAATTGTTTAAAGACAATGTTGATATTTTTGCTTATAAACAAATGATTATCTCGGCGGATTTTCACTGGATTTTTTTTGCAATAAATGATTTAAAAGTACTTGGAAAGACGCTTCTTTTCGTGAAAAAAAATTTCAAATCCGTCAATTAGTTTCTGAGATACAAACTGTCCAAATTAGCAGTCGGTTACTGTGAATCTATAAACAATACAGACCTGATTCTTGAACCAAAAACTTTGTCTTGCCCAGCACTTTTTTCATATAAATATTTAAATGTTTATGTTATCGGAAACTAATACAAAATGAAAATAATATCGCCCAAGCGTGTGAAAAAATAAAAAAAAAGTGTGTGGAGCTCTGATTTTAAAACTGAATTCGAAGATTCAAAATACATATCTGAAAAAAAAAATTATTTTCTCGGCTTCCAATGGAGCGATTTTCATCATTTTTTTAAACCGATGTACCGCGAATAATTGAACTAAAATATCATAATGTCATGTGCCCATCATGCATTCATTTTGTTTTAAACAAATGACGTTATTTATGCATTATACTTACAGCATACTGCACCCTATAGTATTGGACTTGCCATGCGAATCTTTGTTTATTAGTATAATTAAGCATACTATAACGATATATATTTACTTTAATTATCATAATTGTTTAAATAATCATTGTTTAAACAAATTGAAAAGAATGTTGGTTTCCAATTATTTCATTCGTAAAATACCGATAAAAATAAAATAGTTATTTTTTATAAATTATGTTCAAAAAGTTCAATAAAGCACTCCTAACACTAAATAATATATCTCAAACTACTCTCTACACATGTCTGTGCAAACGCCACACCAGAATTTTTCAGATCTTCTAACAGTAAAATAATCTGATTGACGAATTTGTCATATTCAGTGGGGTTCATTATGGTTGGAAGATTGTGCCTATCCTGCATATATATTTCCAAAGATTTGGCATAGAGAAAGTGACCACTGGCATTTAAATATGGCAACATTCTACGCGAACTTGTTATATGCAATTCCCAGTTACCATTCCTTTCGGCAAAATTTGTTTCATAAGACTCGCCTATAAGAAAAAATTAAGAAGAATATTTGATTAATAAGTAAATATAATATTGAAAACGACATTAATTTAAATTGAAAAACTTGTTTCCAAATTAAATTTACTTGCATGTTAATTATACATACCATGTCATGCACATTTATAAAATACAATTTTTATTAACACTGTAACCCGTATCTTTCCACAAATAGGGACACATAATAATTACAGACTAACTCTCTTTAATGCCTAGTCTATCCCTTTAAAAAGCCTGTTTGAGCAGATGTTTCTTACTCCCGCCCCACTACTTTCATGTTAACGGTTACATTTTAAAACATCATGCTCTCATCTCTGAAAATATTATATCTCCAAATATTTGTAGAAATATTGTATTGCTTATAACTTAAAAACTATTAAGTTTTCATATATGATTTATATAAAATAATTATTTTATTTTTATCTGTATTTTACGAATAAAATAATTTAAAACCAAAATTTTTTCATTTTGTTTGAACAATGATTGTATAAACAATTTTGATAATTAAATTAAATATATATCATTATAGTATGCTTAATTATATTAATAAACAAAGATTCGCTTGGAAAGTCCAATACTAAAAGGTGCAGTATGCTGTAAGTATGATGCATAAATAACGCCATTTGTTTATAACAAATGAATGCATGATGGGCACATGGCAATATGATATTTTAGTTCCATTATTCGAGGTACATCGGTTTAAAAAAATGATCAAAATCGCTCCATTAGAAGCCGAGAAAATGAAAATTTTTTTCAGATATATATTTTGAATCTTCGAATTCAATTTTAAAATGAGAGCTCCCCACCCCTCTTTTTTTCATTTTTCACGCGCGTGGGCGATATTATTTTTATTTTTTATTAAAGTTTCCGATAACATAAACATTTAAATATTTGTATCAAAGAAGAGCTCGACAAGACAAAGTTTTTGGTTCAAAAATCAGGTCTGTATTGTTTATAGATTCACATTAACAGACTGTCAACTTTGACAGTTTGTATCTCGGAAACCAATTGACGGATTTGAAATTTTTTTTCACGAAAAGAAGTGTCTTTCCAAGTACTTTTAAGCCATATATTGTAAAAAAATCCAATGAAAACCTGCTGAGATAATCTATTTGTTTATAAGCAAAAATATCAACAATGTCTTTAAACAATTCCCGAGGGCATCCCAATCATCCGATTTTGATTCTGAAAAAAGCGTTGGAAAACTAGTTTCCTGCTATATGTCGAAAATAAATTTAAATATGTTAACGTGATATTTTGGACTCAGACAAACTTGACAAATGATCAGTTTTTGTAAACGAAATCGGATTGCAAAATTATTGTGCAAAAACGATCGAGTCGATCCTAACGAATTTTAGCGTGTTATTTTATCATGGCATAAAGTTTTTTTGCTCTAATATGAAGGTCCTGAGAGCAATTTAAATTTTTGCTATTTTGCAATAAGGGAAATATATTTTGAGATTTCTGACCCTATCTTATGGCAAATTTAATTACAAAACTTTTTTTCTTCTTCAACTTTCCTCTAAAATGAATACCTTTAAAGTTACACGAGAGAAAATTTGAAAAAGAAAACGTTTTTTTTTTTTGTTAATTTTATATTTTTATTAATAAAAACAATGTTGCCCAACTTTTTGAAAGTACGCATATCAAAATTATCGTTATTCAGCTTATTCTGAAAGCTCTCATGTAAAAATCTCCATGTTCCACTTCACATCCACCTAAAAACAGATAAGCTCTGGTCTAATTATGGTATTATAATCAATAGTAATTGTTTGATAGTCCTTGTCGTTATTATGTTTAGTTCGCAAGATTTCTCTCCTTGTACCTAAAATATAGAAAAGTGTTAGTTTTGTACAGAGTGGCTCAGTATGGAATATTTAGATAGAAAGTCTTAATTTAAATTGTATTTTGCGTTTATTGTTACCTTCATCTAGAGATCTCGAGTGAACAGATAATCATTTGGCTGCAGGATCGAAAATTTTTTTAGTGGGGGCTCGAGATCCTATTGGATCTTCCATAAGTTTTCTGGGCACTTTTATCTTCCCACTGTATCAATTATCTTGGAACACAAAGTGTCAAACAAAAATGAACTTTAAGGTTAAAATCTACTTGACTTTTCTTGCGAGACAGTTTTACTTCAATTAACTGCTATAAATGTTTGAACGTGTCACAATTTCCCTAGAAAATCGCATAATTTCTTGTAATAATTTTAAAATTTGGTATTTTTATTTTTCATTGTTTTGAAGGCTTGCCACTTGTCAAAACGATGATATACAGATTCCTGTATTTTTTCCGCCGTTTTCTTGGACGTTTTTCTGAGAAAAAGAAAAAAAATCATAGATTGATAAGGACATTTTCCTTGCAGAGTTGCACCTAGAAAGGTCGCTTAGCATTTTTGCTAGATGTGAAAAATTCGGGTCCTTGACCAAATTTATTGTACAAGGTTAATTTGCTTATCTTAAAAACAGTCGGCTGATATTGATTTGGTCAGTTCGGAGAACAAACCCGATATCAAATTTTTCTATTTTGTTTTCTTCTGCACCACAAAAAGGCCAACCAACACCACTGATAAGTCTTTGTTTTAATTATTACCATCTCAAGTATTAATAATTGTGGATATGTTCAGAAAAGGGATAAGATTAGACGTAACCTACCTCACTCGTAACCTAAAAATTGATTTCGTTCCAAGTCCCTTTTTTGTTTTAGGCCTTTCTTTTTTTCCCTTTTTTCTTTTCTACACCTATTGCCCTCATTTTGATCATCCTCGGGCCTTCTTGCTGATTTCTCGATGGCACCTGCTTTGTATGCTGTACATACCAGACCACACCGAGTGATCCAGAGTCAACTAAGGTTTACTTCAATATCAGGACGTCAGGAAGCCTCCGTTAATCAGGTTTTATATGTCTGTGCCGTGCCAGGTAATTATAGACTTTTAACCCGGTAAATTTTTGCCTTCGGTATAGCCTATAAATTTAAAGCCATCATAGTGTTTCTTTTCTTTTTGTATATATAATTAATTAATAATTAGTATACTTACCTCTTTAAAAACTATTGTATTTCCTTATATGGTACAGCTAATTAAATCGTGCAACCATATGTAGTTGATATAATCCACGTATGTAAAGGGCACATTTGTTAACTCTAGTAAACAGGCCTATTTACACGGGTAGAGAGCACTCAATAATCTCGTATTACGCATATATTTATTATATATATATATATATATATATATATATATATATATATATATATATATATATATATATATATATATATATATATTATTTCACTTTTTTATATTTAGTACCACAGCCGAAAATAACTGTTTAGAGTATAATTATTTGTTTTAATAGATTAATCATTGTCAGTTTAAATTGTCAAAAACTAGCTGACCATCCCAGGCATATTCTTTTGAACAGTGAAGCGCTAGGCCACACTCGGCGGTTAGTTACATTTACACCGTAAAACGTAAAATATAGAGACTTGTTTTTAAATTTTTTTGGATGTTTTCTTGACTTTGAATTCGGTTTCCTGTTTTGTCTTAATGTTAAAACGGTCTTTACCTTAACCTTTAGGGCACCAAAACAGGTAGCGCATATTACCCTGACCACTCTCCGCCCCTTTTGGAGCTAGCCGGCCGAGCCCTAAAAGGAAGAGACCATATCAGAGCCACCTGGGGCCGTATCCTCGAACTGGGGAACGTAAAGTGAACGGTGAAAAGGTGACAAGCGCGTATTCTTGAAATGTTCATCGTTCATATCCTCGTTCGCCCGGTGGAAGGCAAGCGAACTGTGAAACATGCGCAAATGAAATGTCAGCTGCTAAATGACATATTTAACGCACGGATTTCAAAAAATAAAATAGTATTAAAAAATTTTATTTTATTTTTGGTTGTTCAAAATAACTCGTCATTAAAAAAAATAATATGTTGACGAACTGTTCTTTTAAGACGTTTTATTTTTTGAATAAACAGTTGAAACGTTAATTAGGTGGTACCCCGATATTTTTAATATTTTCAAATCTTTTAATAAAATATCCTTAGAAAGTTGATTATATCTCGCAAATATTAAGTAAATTTGAGATTAAAGTCATATAAAATTATTACAGGAGATTCTGTTCATAACTCAATTGTTTGAGCGTGCTATTTAAAAATGTTTTTCTATGGCCAGTTCTGCTTATAAAACATAAATACTTGTGTCCATAACACCCGAGTATCTTAGTTTTAAACAGTCAAATCTAACATAATTATTTTCACGACGCAACTTATAATAAATTTGAGAAATGACAATTTGTAAGCTATCTGAAACTTTTATTTAAATAAGTGACAAATTTTATATTTAAATTATGTTAACTACAACACTTAACTTAATTAGACTGTGTTAAATACTATACGACACTACAATTAAATAAATATTATGATTAAAATTTATCGGGACATATAAATATGAACCCTAGAGACCAACAAATGAGGTCCTTCAGCATAAAAACCTTATTTATGGTACATTTGATCCTCAAGCCTCTACAGATCTTTATAAAATAAAAAAAAAAACTATATTAAAAGTTGAATGTGAGATCCACCAGTATTTTTAATGGACGTCTTCTTTCTGACCTTTGGTTTCGATCCCTGGTGTTAAACAGTTTCTCTATCATTGTTCAAGTTTCAAGTTTTCTTTCAAATTTAGTTGTATGGACAGAACATCTTGCAGTAAGAGGCTGGATATTTTGTGAATTCATACAATAAATAACTGATTGGACAGTTTCCGTAGTGGATTGGGATGATGGTTTTTAGTCATACTAAGTAGAGTTGTAATTCTCACCGTTTCAAGGTTTATCAGTGCTGACTTTCTGCATTTACTGTGTATAAAGGGCATGTATTCCAATTGACGTCAGTATATTACTTTGTATATATGAGTTGCTGTTTCTCTTAATATCCCTTTTTTTATATATTAGAATCCTAAAGTACTAGGCTCTTTGTATGCATTTTTGTTTAACAATTCTAGAATGTCAATTTAAGATAAATTTAATCCAGGCAAAGTACAAATATTGTAATGGCAATCAATAACTTCACAACAATAACAACAACGGCGATATTTTTTTTTACTTTTGTCGATTAATTTAACGTACCAAAACTACTTTTTGCCTAAAATTACGACATAACATATTACGGACATTTTTGATCTGACAGCTCAATTCAATCTGTTATCCATTTTATTTTTTGAAATCCACGGGTTTTAGCACGTTCATATCTAGCAACATTGCCTTTTCAAGAATACGGCTTTTACTGTTAAAAGTTCACATCGCCATTCACATCACCTTTCACATCACACTTTCGAGGATACGTGCCCTGACAAATTTAGATAAATTATCTTTCTATATTTTACAATTCATCCTTCTCTTCTCTTTTACAAGTTAGGCAAATTTCTAATTACATAATAAGATATGAAAATTTAGACCTTCAAGGAAATATTGAATCTTTCTTCTTCTTCTGTTGGTGCCTATCCTCTGTGGATGTTGGCAATCACATTGGCCCATATGGCCTTATTGACAGCTGTTCTAAATAAATGCACCGTCGTCATTCCTGTCCATTGTCTGATATTCCTCAGCCATGATGTTCGTCGGCGACCCTGAGTTCTTTTACCCTCTATCTTACCTTGCAAAATTAACTGAATTAGTTGGTATTTCTCATTGCGCATTACATGCCCTAAGTATGATATCTTTCTGATTTTCACAATGCGCATAATTTCTGGGTCTTTTTTCATACGTTGCATCACGGTGTTATTTGTGACATGATGGATGTATGAAATTCTGAGCATGCGACGGTAACACCACATTTCGAAGGCTTCCAGTCGTTTAGATGTTGTTTCTGTCAAAGTCCAGGCTTCCACTCCATATAGAAGAGTTGAAAATACATAACGTCTCAAGACTCGTGTTCTTATATCAATGTTCAGGTACATATTGCACAAGATCTTTCTGAGGCGGTTGAAGACAGCTCTCGCCTTCTCTATACGGCATCTAATCTCCTGTGAGTGGTCCCATGCTCTGTTCAGACTGCATCCTAGATACGTAACTTTGTCAACAGTTTCCAAAGTTTCATTATTTGCTCTAAATTGGTGGTGTATTTCGTCATTTTTGCTTACTATAAGGATTTTTGTCTTTTTACAGTTTAATTTCATGCCGTATCTTTCACAGGCTTCCACTACGCTGTCTATTAGTGTTTGCAGATCCTCTGCATTATCGGCCAACAGAACTGTGTCGTCTGCATATCTTAAGTTGTTAATGCTTTCACCATTAATTTTTATGCCCTCTCTCATTCCACTGATAGCTTCCCTGAACAGCATTTCCGAGTACGTATTGAATAACGTCGGCGATAAAATACAGCCCTGACGAACTCCCCGTTTTATTGTAAATTCTTGTGATGTTTCGTTGCCTACACGTACAGTCGCCCTTTGCTGTGAGTAAAGGTTTCTAATAAGGCGTAAATCCTTGTCATCGATACCAGATTCATTTAATATTTGAAGCAGTTTGTGATGTTGCACTTTGTCGAATGCTTTCTCGAAATCGATAAAACATGCATAGACATTGCAGTTTACTTTCCGAGCTCTTTGTATCAAAATTTGAATAGAAAATAGAGCTTCTCGTGTTCCAAGTCCATTTCTAAAGCCCAACTAAACATTGCTAACGTTTTCTTCAAGTTTTCTATATATTCGAGAGTGAATGATACTGAGAAGGATTTTCAGCGCATGGCTCATTAAGCTTATAATTCTGTAATCAGAGCATCTGGTAGCATTTGTTTTCTTAGGAAGAGGAATGAAGGTGGAAACTAGCCAATCTCCAGGCAATTCACCAGTTTCGTAAATTTTATTAAGTAGACTTGTTAGGAGTTTAAGTTGGTCATCTTCAAATAGTTTTAGTATTTCTGATTGTATATTATCCGGCCCAGGTGACTTATTGTTTTTTAGTCGTTTTATTGCATATGTTACTTCGCTGAGTGTTATTTCTGGTCTGGAAAATCCAAGGACATCTGTTTCTGTCTGCTGTTCTTCATCGAATAATTCTCCCATATATTCCTCCCATCTTTCAAGTATTTTTTCATTCTCGTACAGCAGATTGTTGTCTTTGTCCGGTACTGAATTATTGCTGCGTGAGTTGTTTCCTCTGGTTAGGGCCTTGATTTTCTTATGCAAGTTAAAAATGTCATGTTTTTGTTCTAAGGATTCGATTTCTTTACATTCGTTTTGTAGCCACAACTCTTTTGCTTCCTTGATCCTATTGTTAATAACTTTGTTTATGTCTTTGTACCTTCTTTCATTTTTATGTGTGTATTTTCTTCGCTCTTCCATGAGTTGTAATATTTCTTCTGTCATCCACGGATGTTTCTTTATATTTTTTCCTGTTTTTAGTTTATTATCCACTATTGAATTACAGACATTTTTTATCTTCTTCCACATATCATCCACATTTATGTTCTCCTTGTTAATATCCGTGGCTATGCTCGTTATTTTGTTGTTGAATCTTTGTGGAGATCAAAATGTTCACTCAAAAAAAAGTTGTAGCAATCAACATTAGCAATATGTCAAAAGCCACAAATTATCCGATTTACTATTATAACATATCACTTTATTTAGAAAGATGAGGACTTCCCTTTAAAAGCAAAAAAGTGCAAAAAAATAATTTTGCAATAAATAATTAATATGAAAAAAATAATTGATTTTGAGGATTTTTTGACCAGATTAACAATAATGATCGCCTAAAAGCTCAAATTATAGGTTTTTAAAATCTCTACAACTTTAATTTGAAACTTTCTTTTCCAAAATGCCTTCCTTGGCCTATTGATTCAAAAAAACCTGTTTTAGTCAACTTTGACCCCCCCCCTCCACACTCTTGGCCCCAACCTATTTTTTGCTGTTATTTTTTATGTAGGGTTGTTCTTACATTGTCCCTAATACCTGGGTAGCTCTCATTCATCTTGGAATTTACATCACTATATTTACCTATGGCTTGGACTATGATCTGTTGAAAGTATTTTTCAACCGCACACAAGAACATAAATATGTAGTTCTTGCCATTAATTATTATAGACTAAAAAAAACAAAATCTTTGCAGCAACAATAATTTCAGATCAAGTCATTATTCTCACTTATGCAAGAGTACAACCAATATAATTTCCGTGCGTATTGATGATGTAGATAAAAAATATATTAGTATTTTAGTATTTAGAATGTATATATTCGCTTGTAAATAGCACGCAAACAGATTAAGCGATTTATTAAGTTATGTAGTTATATAATGTATAATACTAATTTTAGAAAAAAAAATTTATTTTTCTAAAATTAGTATTATACATTATATAACTACATGTTATTACTACTATTTATTAGTCTTTTTCCAATATGGTAAATTTTATACAGGGTGTCCGAGAAAATGTGGGGAATCTCCCGGATATGAAAAAAACACTTAAAAAGAATACTACAAGTTCATATAAACTTTTTTCCTATTAGCCCCCTCTTCGGAGATATAGGTTCCCAAATAGCTGCAATGGAATCAAGTTTTTTACACATAATTATTGAATTATATATCAATTTTTTTTAATATGATATATACCAGGTAAAACCCTTCAAATTACTTTCCAAGAGAGTGTTGTGAATTACTCACAGCTGCAGGGACGGTCTAGCTGTGACAGTCATGAACCCATTTTTTTTACGCTGTGTATGATACGTACCTTTAACTATTGACTAAAAATTAAGTACTCTTCATTCATGTCGCTAATCCCAACCGTTTTCGAAAAAAGGTCATTTTATTTACATCATATATTTGGCGTATTTCGATAAAAGATACATCTATGTTCCTATCAAATGTTCAACCTTCAACCTTCTGATGAAAAAAATTCAATCCAAAATTAGAGTTTACCTCTTTAGTTAAAAACTCTATGAATTGCAGTTCGACCTATGTTTGCAAAAATGTGTGTTTTATTTTGTCGGCACCAAACATAAAGTATTGTTGTTGCAAAAGTTGCTAGGTACGCATAAAGTATCCTGCATTTTATATCTTGTCAACATTCACATCGCTGATACATTGATTCTTTACTTTTTTGGATTTCGTGGTGAAATTAATTGTGAAATAATTCAAAATATGAAATATACGTTTATTGAGTATGCAGATATGCATCTGTAATGCTTTGAAAACCAGAAGATTGTCTCACGATAGATATCCTAATAGTACTCCTTCAGATCAAAAAACATTTCAACGAGTTGACCCTTCTCTAAGGGAGAATGGTAGGCGATTCATTTAATGAAGTAATATTATTAAATTTCTTCATAATTTTAGAAAATTTGGGGAAAAGAAGTACTGGTGCTGGTCGGGGAAGAACAGTACGTACGCGGCAATTAGAGGAAAATATTTTAAATGCTATAGATGACACTCCTTCAACGAGCACTCGAAAATTATCAGCGCAGTTTATTATGTCAAAAACAATAGTACATGAAGTTCTTCAAGAACAGCTGTTATATCCCTATCATTTGAAAAAAGTGAGTGAACTAATTCCTGAAGGTTTTCCCCCTAGAATGCACTTTGCAAACCGGCTATTGGATCAGCAACGAAATAATGTAAACTTTATTAGCACTATTCTCTTCACGGATGAAGCAGGGTTTGCCAAAAATGGTAGGATAATTTTACACAACTCACATGTTTGGGCTGATAAAAATCCTCGCCTCATCATCATCAGCTCCAATCAGTTAATGCCTGGGCAGGAATCATTGTCAATTTTTTGATTGGACCATTCGTATTGCCGGCACGACTGAAAGAAGAACTTTATTTGGAGTTTCTCCATAACGCTTCTCACGATTTAGTAGAACACTTACCACTTGAAACCCGCCGAAATATGTACTACATGCACGATGGAGCGCCACCTCGTTTCAGCGTTGCTGTGAGAGAACACCTGAATAACGTTTATCCTAACCATTGGATAGGTAGAGGAGGACCCATTGCCTAGCCTCCTTGACCTCCCGACCTAACGCCGTTGGATTTTTACCTATGGGGACACCTCAAAACCTTGGTGTATTCCTCTCCGGTCGATAGTAAGGAGGAACTACGCAGAATCATGTTACATTGTGACCAAATAAGGAACAATGCTGATTTAATGTGGTAGGTACAGCAATACTCAATCGTCGTGCTCGTGAGTGTATCAGAGTTTACGGAGCCCATGTTGAACCCTCTTATGAAATTTTTAACTAAAGTTAGTTTAGAACTAACAGTGTAAATAAAATAACGTTTTTTCAAAAAAGGTTGGGATTAGCGATATGAATTAAGACCACTTACTTTTTAGTCAATATTTAAAGGTATGTAAAAAACGTTGTACAAAGTTCTTATCATATAGGACGTAAAAAAAAATGAGGTCATGAGTGTCACAACTAGTCCGTCCCTGCAGCTGTGAGTAATTCACAACACTTTCTTGGATAATAATTTGAGGCGTCTTACCTGCTTTTTGGAAGCCCATATTTTCGAAGAGGAGGCCTATAATAAAAAAGTTTATATGAACTTGTAGTATTCCTTCCACGTGTTTCTTTTTCATGTCCGGAGATTTCCCACATTTTTCCGGACATACGGTGTATTGATTTTGTTGTGATAATTTTTATTTAATACTATTCATTAATAATAATAATAATAATAAGCTGTCTAATAGTAAAAGCATCATAAGTGAAAATGAGTAGAAACTACAAAATTTTCTGAAGTATGCACATTAAGGGGGTATGTACCAATTGATGTAAATTGGTAATTATTGTGATAATAAAGTTTATGAACAAATAATTAAAACTGCATTATAGACATACCAATAATAAATTGAAGTGTATTTTTTTACTGGCTGGTTTGATATTTATTATTACAAAAAATTTATATCTGCCCAAAATTTTAAGTGCAAAGTATTTATCGAATTGTTTTTAAATATGTTTGACATATTCTTATAACAATTCTGAAGCTAAAGAGGCATAATTTCCTGTTTCTACATTCATGCAGAAACTCTACGAGTGGAAGTGAATGACGCTAGCTGAATTTTATGCATTCCTGTTGAAAATTCTCCAGGGAAGCATTGTAGGATAGAAATGCGGTTGGCAATATTTTTTCCAGGAAAGAATTGTCCCTGCAGGATAGAACTGCATCGGTGTGGTATATAAAGGAAACCTGCTGGGTGGTCCTGTTGGAAATCATACAAGATTATATGTTTTTTGATGAATTATTTCTGTAAAAGCATAGACCTTTTTGTGTAAGTAGTATCCTGGCGGCACAATCTTATCCTGCACGATATTACTGACATCAATTTTTTTCGTAAGGAAACACAATATGCAGGAAAAAATACGTCGTACTAAAAACTTTACGTCTCACGTTCTTTAAATATTGGTATTGGGAGATTTTGGAAACCTATATTACTAATCTAAAGTTAATTTAAAATTCAATATAGTGGATTTACGATGGCAGACTAAATCTTTGTTTGATACAATTTCTTTCAAAAATGGTATTTGCAGATTTCTCAGAATCAGAGAATTTTTAGTTATTTATTTTAGTGTTGTCTACAACTCTGGATAAAATACATACTTTTTCTGACCTTCAAATCGTCGTGAGGTAGATTAATCTCTCTGGGTAATTCATCAAGCATTTTGCAGGCAAAAATACATGCCATTGAGATGTGTATTCAGTTTAACAAGGAGGAAAACAATCACGGTCAAAAGATTATCATCATGACGGATAGTCAAGCAGCCATCAGTACGCAGTTCCAAGATGGTCTGGAAATGCCTAGAGGAACTGAATGATTTAAGTAAGAATAATATAGTCACCCCCATGTAGGTACCGGAACATACCGGGATAGAGGGGAATGAAATAGTAGACAAGGAAAGGGGCTGAGATACCTTTTCTGGGGCCAGAGCCTTTCTGTGGAATCAGTAGCAGTGTAATACTGGAAGAACTAAAGATAGAAGAAGAAAGCAAGAGATCCAATTATTGGACGGAGCTGCAAGAATTGAGACAAGCGAAGATACTTCTGGGGAACTACGACCAAAAGAGATTCAAAAAATGCATAGCTTGAGTAAAAATCAGCCCAGAGTTCTGAGAGGGGGCCTGAAGGGGCATTGCCACCTGAAGGACACCTCAAGAAACTCGGACTGGCAGAGAGAGAAACGTGCAGATTCTGTGAGGAGCAGGACGAGACCTCTATTCATATCCTTGCAGAGTGCAGCGCTCTAGAAAACCCTAGGATGCGGTTCTTGGGAGCACACCAAATCGAAGAAGGGGAGCTACCCACCTTGAAACCGTCCAACATCGTGAGATTCCTGAGGGAAAGACTGGAGGACCTGCTCTAGCCGACAAGGTAACTCTTACCACTGGGCAACAGTAAGGGGGCACAATAGATCTACCAGGTCGCAGTGTACAGACCCCAACTCTACGCACATACATACACACATACAATCTCTTTTAGTACTTGGTTCAGATAATTTAAGAATATCATAACAAATTAAACCAAAACATGAAAAAAAAATTATAAAAAAATTGAATCTACTTCTAAAAAAGCGGTAAAAAGTGAAAAAACTTCTATATAAAATTGAAATTTTTGATGCCGGCACGAAATTTCTTTTAACATGACATATATAGCAACTAAGTAAGAAAGCGATCACATTTTCTCGGGTATTAGTTTAACGCCGACTTCAAAAATTGCAATTTCATATCAAAATTTATATTGTTATTTTTCGCTGTCTGGCACTTTTTTGGAAGTCGGCTCAATTTTTTTTTTAAATTATTTGTTTTAAATAATTGTCGTAGACCCTGTTTCGAGACCGCATAACACGATTCTGATTTTGCACAATTTTTCTACAGTTTTCCAGAAAACCCAACTTTTCAAGGTCTGTTTTATTTCTGGAAAAAAACACCGAACATTCGTTTTATTTCGAATAATAATAGTTAAAATATATTCTATGTTCTATTATATTTTAAATATTTTTGCTCAAATTTTAGCAAACAAATTAATAAAAACTTTTCAACGGAAAAGCAAAAATAAGTTTCATAAACTTTATCGATCTTTCTATTATCAAAAACAGCAAGTACTCGCTGCAACGTTGCCAGATGTAAAATATTTTCAGGTACAAACTTTTATTTTAAGAAAACTTGAAAAAAAAAACTTTATAAAATTTATCCATCTCAGTCAGCAACATAGTTTAATTTTTCTAATGTAAAAACAAATGTAAAACTAATCTTAACCAACCGAAATTTTTAATAAGTACAGGTTAGTCCAGGTTAAGCTTGGTTTTAGTTAGTTTAGAAAACTCAAACTAACCTGAAAGAACTTAAACTGACCTAGATAAATTAATTAAGTCCATGTGGAAGCAGCACAATTTCGGCCAGAGAAATATAGGGGGAAAGGTCTAACTTAGTAGGGAAGTGGGTGGTTTACTATTTGGTTAGTAAAATTATAAGGTCAAGATATACAAAAATCAAGTAGGGTTATAAATTTCATGGAAGATGGATATTGTTTAGCCCCAGAACAATAGTAGAAGTAGGCGCCATAAACAAATATCCAGTAAAACAATTTTTTATTTTTCTTCCTCATTCTTAATAAAAGAAGGGGATCTGTCTCATGTATTAAAAAAATCATGCTACATGTTCTTGTAGTCGGAATATTTTTTCCAAAAAAAATGTTCGGATAAGTAGTCATGGAATGTTCGCACCTACCAAATATGTTTTTCGGGTCCTTTTTTATACTTTTAGTAGAAAGAAAAGAACATTATATATATATATATATATATATATATATATATATATATAATGGAATCAACTCGTGAACATTTTCACAACTTTCGTCGTCGTTTATCTTAGTTCTTTATATCGCGATGAAGCCGTCATTCGCTCACGGACGAGTCGCTTGAAAGTTGTCCAAAATATAGGTTTTAATATCGAGGCTGTGCGTGAAATGATAATGCAAGGTCGTCATGTGACTACCATAAGATTAAGGCATCCCTAGGAATGAATAACACCAGTGTATATGCTATATTGTATGAACATTTGACCTTAAAGAAGCTATGTTCGTGTTAGATCCCACATAATTGAACAATCGCTCGAAAGCAACTAGTGTCAATTGGTTCAAGAAAATGCTTAAAAAATATGATCGCAGTACTTCCAAAAAATTAGTCTTCGGTCTACCTGTAGGCGTATGAGCCTGACAGTAAAAGGTAGTGGACCGTATAGGTGTTCTATCATGAGTCAAAACAAATAAAAGTTGCTCGCGCACGAAGCACTTCTCAACAAATGGTCGCCTGTTTTTTGGAAAAACTCGCCTCAACTGTACCTTTAGAGTATAAAAATACGAATCCCAAAAAAGAGATCCATTCCATAAAACTAATTATCCAGGTACACCGCCATATCTCTTTTTTTGGGTTCCCAGAGAATAGTGTCAAAATAGAAACTTTTTTCTTGTTTCAGTGAAATTTATCTTCTTCGAAAATAGTACACTGTATATAATTCTATTTAGGAATGTTAAATGTTTAGGTGTTGAGCATAGTTCTGCCTTAATACTGCTTTATTAATTTCAGAAATAATTTAATCGATGCGTACCAAGTACTGTTGACTATGAAATAAAAGGATTACGTTATCTTACCAAAAGGATTAATAGTACCTGCTCTCACATCGGTACCAAGAAAACAACACTTCAGAAAATGCTCTTGCAACAAAATGGTGTTAAGTAAGTGTGCGATGTCATGATGAGGGTCTCTCGATTTCGCGATACTAAATTATATTATTTGATTCTTGGATGTGCGGTAACTTCGTTATACTTTTTGTTATTGGATTTTTCGGCGCCGATAGATGAATTAGTCCAAGTGGATTATAGAAACGTATCGCCGAATTATCAGTATGGAGATATATGTAGGTAAGTAAAATAATTTATACTATCGAAAACTGAAATGTGAAGAAACGAGTGTAGTTTATTCCAGTTTCCTAGAATAGAAAACGTTCAAATAAAAGCAGAACGACATTTTACATTCGGTTATTGGTATTGAAAAATGCCATATTATATGTAGTCCAGTCATAAATTTTATCCCTAATAAGATTACAACTAATAAATTATCTACATTTTTTTAGCTTTGCTGTAGATTGCAAAAAATATACAAACTTTTAAAATGCCTGCACCTCAACACATTACTTTAATTGTTAAGTTACATTGCCATCAAAATAACAATGCAATAATTGAAAAGAATACCTTTTCCTTTTAAAATGAAGTGAAATTTTTGAATAGCAATACCTAAAACAAAAAATTTGTTACAATTTTTTTACCTCAATCAATCAAAATATTTTGAAGAATACGACTTTCTCTTTTCGCCGGCAGTACAGCATTTTTTATTATACATTAAAAATGTTATCACCAAAATTGCATTAGATTTCTCGAAAAATTTCAAAAAATGTTTTAATGTTTTAAAGAAGGAAAACGACGTCAATCTATTATCTTGATAGGATTATTAGGAAGTGAACTATGATGACTTCATACAGCTGTATTTCTACAAGAAAAAGTCGAAACTCTGGTAGAAACTTAAAAGTGTGACATATTGTCTATTTGTAACTATTCTATATTGGTATTATTTAGCGATTTTATAAAGTTTTCATGTTTTGTTGTTTTCCAAGTAAAAAAAAAATGAAGTGCGAGATAAAATATTATTTTAACAAAGGTTTATTTCTCTACAGTGGTTAAGGTGGAGTTAGACCTTGGTCTGCTCTTTCATTTACCTTACATAAACAGAAAGATATCCGAAATGGCATCTTGGAGATGTCACAACCAAAAACTGCAACGCACTATCGTATTAGAACAGTGTCGAACTTGCTACGAGTCTAGCTCGACAGACTTTTTACAGCGATTGGTTTTTGTGAATCAAACCTGGATCCACTAATATACGTCCGAGACCAAATATCAACCAAAATAATGAACAGGCCAGATAGAATCACAACTGTGGACAAGTAAGATAGAATCACAACGGTGGATAAGTAAAATAGAATCATCACCAAAACTAGTGAATAGGATTTTATCAGCAGGAATTATAGCCCCCGTTTTCTGAGATGCTAAAGCAGAGACTCCCAAACTTTTTCGCCCCTTAGACCAAGAGCCAATTTTTTTCTTTTTTCTGTAGACCTACCTGTCTTCTTAATATTAAATTTTTACAATTTTATCAACTTAAGCGGGTTTTTGACGGCTGAATCATTAGTCTGGTGATGAATGCACAACGCGACAAGTCGAAAATAGTATGAAAAATCACCCCGTTCAACGATTCTTTGGTAATCTTCCTGATGATCTCTCTCGATAACACATTTTTTGATACCTTTTGCTTTTTTCAATTCATTATTAACAGATTTTAGGTAATAAGCTTTCGCCCCGGTGCCATAAAAACTTATTATCGGATCAGCAAGAAACTTACCTTTCATTCTACCAACTACAAAATTATTTAAATTATGTTAAAATTATTTATATCGGGACAAATTAATGTATCAAATTTTTCGAGCTTTTCCGGTCTAGTCTGAGTCGGTGCCGCTGTAAAGTAACGAAGCATTATCATCAAACTTTGATTTATTAAAATTATAATTAAAATCATTTATTACAGTTTTTGGTATGTCTAATACGGAAGATCCGATATAAATTGGCTTTCTATATACCATTTTTACTTTTTTCATATGTATAGCAACATAGTTCTCGGTAAATACCGAATTGCTATTGAAATTGGGATGGGCAATTAATACACTAACCTCAGTCTTGCCCACTCTATTTCCCCAATAAGTTAATAACCTTAAATCTTTTCGATTTTCCACATTTTCCATAGTTTTGCCAAAAATCGAGTTATTTTTTAATTTAAAAGTGTCTTTCACAAATTTGGTAGTGGCCTTGGTACGTAAATTGATATTAAAATCAATAAACATTTTTAGCTATTTTGATTGGTTAAACTGTACCGCAAGGCCGTTAGCGATGGCTTATTTTAAAGTTCTATAGTGTACAGTATAATTTTTTTTTCTTGAAAATAAAGAATTAATTTCGGAAATTTGACGGTTTCGGTTGGTGGTATGATATTTTCCACTAGAAAGGGAAGATTAGAATGTGGGTAATGCAACTCAGTCAGATAATGCATACCCACTTTCAAAACGTAGCCATGTAAACTATCATCGTCAACAGCCATAATATTTAAATCGAGAACTTCACGGGCTGTTAACCATCGAAAATGACCACATGGTAATTCTTGTGACAAATTATGACCATATGATTTGTCACAAGATTTGTAGCATCAATATATGTTATAAATGGAGATAGTTTTATTGGATCATAATCTGGAAAATAAGTGTTATTAGCAATGGGTTTCTTGTCTGTATGCTGGTTTAAACCACCATATATAACTTTTTTAAAAAAGTTTATCATGTCTGTATCAGTCAAGAGCTCTAACTCTACCTTGATCATCGGTAATATACGATCAAATGTTAAACTTGGAAGGGTGTAGTAATTCGCAAAATCCAGTTTACTTAATTTTAAACAATTAGGGTGGTGACTATTTTTGGGAAAATGTTTAAAACCAAACATGAGAACATAATGCAGTCCAAAATATTGTAACGGATTTTATAGCACTATACATTTCATAGTATTAGTTTGTGTTTGTAGGGTTTTAGGTTTAATTTCTACGAGTTAATAATTTATTTAATTAATTGCACTTTTCTGGAACTTTTTAGAAAATTATATTTCCTTATTTTCATTATGATAGATGCTCTAGAAATCGCCGGATTATTTTCTTTTATTTTTACACTATGTAATATGAAAATCCATCTAAAAAGATCTGTAATCTTCCGGTATCCGGAAAAAGGGTATATAAATGTTCCAGATCGATTTTCGTGGACAGTTTTAGTTTGAGACGTCGTTGACGTAAATTGAATTGTTTGACAAGTTATAAAATAATACAGTTTGTATAAAGACCGGCCATCCGAAACAAATTGGTGTCGAAAGTGGATACAATCCAGGAAAAATCAAAGAAAAAAAGTATATTGAAATTGTATGCCAGTAGAAACTAGAAAACAGAAAGCAAAAAATGGAAAAGCAACATCAAACTAGTTCCAATCAGATACTGATGAGGATACAAGACATGAAAACAATCCAAGAAAATATGAAGAATAGCCAAGAAGAGACGAAGAAAAGCCAAGAAGAAATGAAACAAGAATTAAAGACACTCCACGAAGAGATAAAATAAGAATTGAAAGAAGATGTGATGAAAAATCAAGATAAGCCAAGATGATATGAAAAAGACAAATCAAGCCAAGACGATATGAAACAAGAATTAATGATACTGAAAAGAAGCCATGGAAACATGAACCAAGAATGAGTAGAAGACGTTAAGAAAACTAAGGTCTAAAACAAAAACTAAAACATGCCTGGAGGGCATGAGACAGGAACTTAAGACAAGCCAAGAAGATATGAAACAAGGACTAAAAGAAGACATTAAAAAAATCAAACAGATATAAAACGATTAGAAGAAGGAATGCAACAGAACATTAGCAGACAAGAAGATACGAAATAAGAACTGAACGAGAGAAAAAATTAAGAATATATGAAGCGCATAGAACAAGTAATGCAACAGAAGATTAGCAAAATTGGGTAAGACGTACAGGGCAAAGTACAACATGAGATGTTTGGAATCTAGAAACAGATTCAACAATTATAGTTGCAAATCGACAAAGTAGACAGTAAAGGTATAATAAAGGTAGATAGTGTTCTTGAAACTAGTGTGATGAAACCACCTTCCTTCGACTGCAAAGTACCTTGGCTTACCTTGGTTCGTCAATTCGAAGCCGCCTCCACCGACAATAATTGGAGTCCACCGGAGAAAGCACGAGCTTTTGTTCTAGCACTACGAGGTGAAGCTATGGAGGTTCTACGTAACAGTCCCGAACAAAAATAAAATGATTGCGATTTATTGTTACTTTTCTGGAGATGCGCAATGGGAAAAGCCCACATTCAAGAATACCAACTCCAAGGAAAAAGACAAAAAAATACAACGAAAAACTTCAGGAATATGAGGCGGATATATTGAGACTAATAAATTTGACTTACCCAACATATCAAAAAAAAAAAAATAAAGCAAGAGTTAGCTGTAAATAGTTTTATCGAAGGTTTACGCTATCTAGAAACAAGTCAAACTCTAAAAATGGCCCGACTGAAGACAATTTCCAAGGCTCCTGCCTATGTCCTCCAGTTTCAAGCAGCCAAACAGACCTCAAAGAACAAAGGAAGAATTATAAGAAGAGTCAACGTTTCCCAGGATAATCACAAAACTAACGAGGAAATCTTCATATCGCTAATGAGAGAAATGCAAAAATAAAACACATGACAACAAAAACACAACCTTCTATAGCAGAAATAGAGTTCGTTGTTGAAAATGTGGCCAAGAGAAGCATCTACAAAGTCGCTGTACTAGCAGTACTGCTCCTGCGATCAGAAGCAGGAAAACTCCCGGTAGCCGACTTAAAGGGGTGAAAGGTGACTAGCTGCTACCAAACTCCTCCAACAATACCAGTTAAGCTATCTCGGTTGCAAAATAATGGTTCCAGCTTGGTAGTACCTGGAAAGGAATGTGAAATGGTATTTAGATACTGGTTCTACTCACACCATTGTTAAGCTGAACATTTTGGCGCAACGTAAAATTTATCTTCAAGAAAAACATTACATTCTGCAAACCGCCAATGGCGAAGTAATACTAGTGAAAGGGATACATGAAGCTAAAATAACCCTGGGAAGCACCACTTTTAAATATATAGTGTTTGTTGCTAATATTTTAGACGAAGTAATACTAGGTCTAAATATCATGGAACACAAAAAGTTTGTCCTTAATCTTCCTCAATGAGTACTGAGAACTAGAAATGAAGAAATTATTGCCGAATGCATCCTATTTGCCTAATTTGGTCTCTTCACCAACCACTTTCCCAAACCTCAAAGTATCCATCATCGCAGTGACGATTGTCTATTTTATAAACAGACTAACATGTCTACAGAGATCCAAGCTTTGGAGCACTAGTGAAGCAAATGTATATCTTTAAAACCAGATTATGTAGAATAATAAAGTTCATGTCATAATTTTTGAATTTTCCTTGTGAGAAGCCTTTTTAAATCATTTTTGTAGTTGTGGAATACTTTATAGATTAGAGCATAGTTTAAATCTCATCAAATGTTGAGGCATTAAAAATTTTTTTGTCAGAGTATCAGTGGTATTATTACCAAATATCATTCATACTTCAATAGTCTTGGACCTGAATTTTCGTACATTTATTATTTATTATGTTTATCTTTCGTTATCTTATTAATTATTAAGTTGCTCTTTTTCACATTTGTGTTTTTTTACATCGTGGTCTTCTCGTTTCGTTTTTAGTAATATATTGATTCATTGCAAGCATCTAATCTGTGCTTTTAATGACGGACTTTTTTTTCTTTCAGTGAATGGAAATTGGCCCTGAAACAAGTCAAAAATCAGGACGTTGCAATACTAAATAAGACGGAAAATCTTTGTAACTGGAATGAAAACGACGAATTAAATTCAATTTTTACCTGTAACGACCCTCCGAAACAAAAATACGTTTCCCGCAGGGGGAACTACTACGTCATCTACAACTTCGTCATGGCAGAAAAAAAGTTCGGTTGTACGGAAAGTATCACCTTGACGGCTCCAGGTGATTATAGGTATGTAGACTGAATATATTTTACGAATTACGTTAAGGTTTCCGAATCAGTGTTTTGATTCTTTGCATTATTATTTAAATATTAATTTTCACTCATTTTTTTTAGAATATATATATATATATATATATATATATATATATATATATATATATATATATATATATATATATATATATGGTGTGACCAGTAAAGTCGGCATTATATGCGATTTTTTTTATTAATAGCTTTATTCGAAATTTGACTTTGGCATCAATTTCTCCTTCGATTGAAATGAAAATTATCCAAAAAAAAAATAGTAGTCACGTGATTTCCATTATCTGTCAAATTTTAATTTTTTTTCCAAAAAAAATCAAAAGTGGGATTATATCTTAAAATATCGAAAAAAAAATAATAAAAAATTTTTCTAAATGCAATTTTTAACCCATATGCAAAATTTCAGCTGTATAAGAATTTAGACTTTTTGACTTTTTGTTGATTGTATGACAGCAAGCCAGGATTGAGAGGCCCTTACACTGCAATCTGCAGAGTGGGTCCACACGATAAGAAAAATCTGGGCGTAAGCGTAGCGTAATAAGACATATGTCAAATTTCAAGCATTGTGATTTGTTAGATTTAAAAAAAGACAAAGACCGAGGATTTCCCGCCTAAATCCGCTTTTTCCAAGTTCATTACCCCAAATGATGTTGAACTTTTCAGCGGACTGCTTTAAAAATGGTGGAAACTGTTTATTTTCAATATTTTGTATGAAAATATAACCTATGTTTTTTTTAAAGTTTGTTGTTTTATTCATATTTTTTATTTTGCGAGTTTTTAAATAATGGATATTTATGAACTTGCTACACTGGTATTTATTTAAAGGCGCGAAGAAAAGAAAAAAAAAAGCTGTCTTGAGTGAGCAGAGCAGAGTTGGAAGCTAGAGGCGGCACCAATTAGCAAAGTGCCGAGCAAGCCCCTATGCCAAAGAGTTGGTGTGAGTATTTATTTTATAGGCGCCACCGAGTTTTGGCCGGGTAAACTCAGAACCCCCCCCCCCCCCCCGTTGTTGCTCGGGCCTAGCGTCCAACCCAGCTCTATATCTTGCTGCACAAATTAACAAAAATAAAAATAAAGGTAACGAACTGCAAAACTGATAAGAAGTTGCGGGATAAATGAAACTAGAAAATATTAAAAAAAGAAATGTTTTTTATTAATTACTCTAAATTCTAATGATAAAGAAGTCCTAATTGTTGATCGATCTAGACTTCTTGTTGCTCCAATAGTGGTCTTGGATCTCACGTCCTACCCCAGAGGGTGGATCTGAGTTGTATCCCTAAGGGTAGACTGGCTTATACCCGTAAGGGTGGATATGAGTTGTTTTCTTGACCCCAAAGGGTGGACCCTAATTTAAATAAAATTTTTAAAAAAATAACAGCAATGCCTAATCAATCTTTATAATACTAAACGACTAAAAATTTAAAGAGAAAAAATTATTACCGCCAAATTGTCAAGAAATTACATTAAAATTTAAAAAAAAATCAAGGTAAACTACAAATTAACAGGAAAGAAAATATTCAATTAAATCGTAAAAGTAAATAATCATTCAGAGTAGTCGCTTGCTCTAACTATTGGATTGGGGTAATTATGTGTTAAAATAATATATACAAGTGAAATTTCCAGTATAACTCCAGATTTACAAAAAAATAATCAAGCAGTAATCGAACAACAGGTTCATTACAATAAAAACCACTTATGCATATATGAAAATTATTAATCAATTCACAATCAGATATTAACCTACAATATTCAGGGACTGAGATCAGTGAATGCGTAGTTCTTTCACATTAAAACAAAAATTGCTTAGACTAACTAAAATAAATACACAGTTAATTAATTAAAAGGCAACCAATAGAAAAAAAGGAATACTCAAAGTAAAATCACAATTTTTCCAGTCTAAATGTGAAAAGCCATGATCTGCAATTTGACATTGACTTTTAAATTAAATTTTAACAGCAACAATAATGGATAAAAACAAGATATTCCAGATAAAATTACAAAATACCGAACTATTAAGTGAAAAATCAGGATGTACTACTTGACATTGTCATTTAAATAATAAATCAATTTGCA
Source organism: Diaprepes abbreviatus (assembly GCA_034092305.1). Taxonomy (NCBI): domain Eukaryota; kingdom Metazoa; phylum Arthropoda; class Insecta; order Coleoptera; family Curculionidae; genus Diaprepes; species Diaprepes abbreviatus. The sequence continues at coordinate 7,210,203 of JASJET010000007.1, read as the reverse complement.
AAATCTACAGGAAGTTATAATTTCACTATCCGAGTCAGTTTCTAGTACCTAAATATTGTAGTCAACACACAAAAAAACATTTTACTGGAATCAACTGTAAGTTACGAGGCCATGAACATCACCATGCAAAGGACTTTAAAACTGTCAATCATAAACCCAAAATGGGGCCGAAAGAAAATATACAGACAAGATATTGAAATATTACTAATAACAAATAAATTCGTCCAAAAAAATATGGAAATCGTGATACGTCCAGGAGGCAAAAATAATGCAAAATATAGTACAACTTACAAATGATAAAAATTACTCTCAAAATCAATTGTTACTGATGACAGATTATAAAATTTAGGCACTGCATGGCAGCAAATATTGAAAAACCCATAAACTATAAAAAATTGCTGATCTAAAACCCCAAAATACAGCTTATTAAAATTACACGTGGTTAATTTAAGGTCTAAAAAAAGACTTAAGGGTAACATACTACAGTTGGTTTTAAAATTGGCTTAAATTGTACTCGTGATAATCAATTTTGAACTGAAATCTTTTAATATTAAAAAAAAAAAATAAGCTGGCTGGTTTTAGCAGTAAATAGTTTAAAATTCCTTACCCGATTTTCTGGGGTCAGACTGTTTCCTGGTAATAATGCCAAGGAGCCGACAAAATCCCTGTTTCCAGGTCGTACCTCGATAACAGCCAAACTGGCACAAAAATACTAAATCCACAAATCCCCACAACGCTATCGAAGCACGCAAAGGAAATTTCCCATCCAAAACCCGCAGGATGGCGGCAATAAATAGGGATGGAAATTTTCTGACTCACTAATGCAAAACTTCACAGGAAAAAGTAGGATTGACAGTTAAATTCTCGATGCCTCAACAAAGGGCACGAGACAAAAGGGACCTTAAACAAGTAGCAATTCGACAAAAGAAATGACAGCTCAAAATAGGCACAAAAAAGGCAGTGATATTTTCAAAATATTTGCAGTCGAAGCACCAAATGCAAATATCGAGGGAGTGTTTTCATTAATGGAAGCGTAGTGGACTAAGGAAAGAAATAGGCTGTCTATATTATTACAAGCTTTGCTTTTCATTGTCACCCATATTATAACTTTGCTGGTTCTGCTTTTGGTTTATCACTGGTTTCAATGGATTCAAATAAATCTTCTAATATTACTTTTAAGATTTTATTAAAATATTCACTAAATCATGAAGTAACAACAATTTTTCTTCTTACTTACTAATTTACTGTCACTATTGTAGATTTTATTTTAGTTCCTCTCGTCTCTATGTTCATGTCCTTGTTATATTCTATTTCTGTATCTAAATTATTATTTTACAGTCATAGGCGCGCTAACGAATATAACTTATAACTATTTATTTACATGATTACTGAAATGAAAAAGTGTGTATTTATGGGACGATGACAATATGAACAAAGCTAATGGTCTGTGTAAAAAGTAAAGTTTTAGAGTTTCGGAGATTAAGGCATGCTTTTGTTGCAGCCTATTTATTTTATTTATATAAATTTACTTAAGACATAACTTCTTCTTAGGAGAGTATTAAATATTAGACTATAATTATCTATTAATCCCTAAGAATAATTTAAAAATGTATATAGCCATTTAATAATTAATAATTTGTAGTAATAGTTGGTTTACAACAATATGTTCTGATTAGGTTCTACTCTAGACACAATTTAACTTAAAGAACATATCATGTGAAAAATGTCATGAAATGGTTATAAAAGTCCAGCAATTGCCAAAAGAAACATCAAGCAATAAAAAGTAAGAAACTAAATTTATTAATATACTAAATTAACAATTCACCCATTTTGTCAACGTTTAATTAATTTATTTTTCCTTACTAGAATGATTAATAAATATTTTTTTATTACTTACTTTTTCCTCTTTTATTTAAAAAAAAAATACTGACAATTGCCGTTTTTTCTTTTTTCGTCCTAACAGGGGGGCTAAAATTTCAGACATGTCAGGAAAATTCCTATCATCTGGTAACCTACCCTTAGCAACCTTTATATAAATCTATTATAAACAATTAAAAAGTAAAAATTAACATTGATGGAAATTTAATAACAGAAATCCAGTTAGTATCATATGTAATGTATTCTTCTAAAAATTACAAGCAATTGTAATTATTAAAGCGATTGTTAAAATTACACTGTTATATTGAAATTCTCATCTTTGAACTCCTTGGCAATTATTTACCAGGTAGAAGTAGTAAAGTTCGTAAATAAAACTTCTTTTAAAGAATCCCATATTACCGCACAAGTAACCTGAATAATTTCAGAAACACTGTTTACCAACTCGGAATTCGCACTGTTGCTTTCACATGTTGATTTCATCAGCTTAATATCACAATGTTATTTCCAACCGAGTAATAAAGGTATAGCTGTACACATTTCCATATCGTGTTTCTTAATTATAGGCCCAACAATAGCGAAGATCTCTTCAAATTCACCAATAGTAACAGGAAAATATCTTTAAAAAATCAGGATCATTTTCTCACATTTCTTGAATTAAATTATTAGTATATCCAAGCCGTTCTCCAATATTTTCCTCAAATACAGACCGGACCCAGTAGGGACGACTTTCCTGTTTTTTAATAAAGAATATATCAATATTCTCCTTACATTTTGTAACTTTTTTTCTAGATTAAAATACTGTCGCAATTAATGTTTTATTTTGCTTCATTTTAATTTTTAGATAAAATACAAACAAAAATTCTGATAAAAGTTAGGTTAAGGCAAAAAATCATACCCCTTATTACCGCGTAACGAAATCTCCCGTGTAGACGATACATTTTTCACACAAAAGCGCGTAATACGCCTACGCGCAAATTTTTGTTATCGTGTGGACCCCCTCTCAGACTTATTATATTGCCTGCTATAAAAGTACTAGACAAACTGGTTGGTTGCCTTAATCAGGTTTAGCAGCCTGCTCAAAGTTTATCCTCTGGGTATAAGCCTTCCGGGTGGATTGATCCCTGGAGGTGTCTCCTATAGGCCAAAGCTTCTCACTTGACTCTTCATAACATAATCTACACAGTGGTTCTTCGTTGAAGATACCCGTTGTATGTAGATGTTTTTCCAAATTTCAGTGGCCAGTTATAGTCCCGACACCAGCCTGATTCGTTGTCTGGTTAGACGCAGAATTTCACGGCTTACTTTACCGGATGATCCTCTCAGCAACAGCTTGTTGTGCCTGTGGCGCGCAATGTAGTTTCAGTGGATCTGGTGTTACTGATTTTTCCAGCAGGACAGACATCCATGAATAGCAGCCTTTGTAATTCCAAATACTAGCTTTGTCTAATAAATGGAGTGGCAGACTTCTGTCTTGGAAGTTAGTCCGCTTTTTTATTACCCGGGACGCCCTTATGTTCTGGTACCCACGAGAGAGTGACCCTGTGTGTTATATCAGAGCAATACCTGTTTTGATGTTATCCAATAGCACGCTAAAGCCTTCAGCGCTGCCTGACTATCAGAGAAGATAGGAACATCCTGTCCCTGTAATCCCTCCTCACATTCTCCTAAAAACGGACATCGACAGCGTGAATTTTTGTCTGAAATACTGTAGTATGCTGCCCCAGTGCTACATTTATATTAAGTCTGGGTGTATCCCCGTGTATTCCGACGCCTGTACCATTGTCAGCTTTGGACTCGTCTGTATACCAGATATGGTTTCCTGATTGTGCGTGCGGCTACCAGAGATATTTTATATCTATTCATGACATTTTTGTCGATTATTTTGGCTCCACTTGCTTTTAACAAATCGGCTCGAACAGTTTTTCTTATAGACGAACCAAAAGAAATTTTACATCTCATACCACCTTTAGTTTTCACATTTTGAGTACCTTTTACGATGGACCCGACGGTGACCTTTGCCCATTCTGCCTCCTTTCTTAACAGACGAGCACGATACACCCTTACCGAAACATTGTTTTGCCTTCATAATATTGATCGCTAATAAAGCTATTCCTCTTTCTCTTACATTGACGTCTTTAGAGTTAACTCTTTTCCAAGCCCTCTGTTCCAGCTCGTAATCTGTCTTGTGTTGTGCTTAAATTGTTTAAATAAGCTATACTGTGTTTTTTGCACGCGGCATCCAATGGATGAATTCCTTGATCGCCCCTCCATACACATTTTATTACTTTGGTCCTAGGTAGATATAGTCTATTAGTTAATGAATTAACAATGCCACTTCCAGTCAGGCGCGGATCCAGGGGGGCGGTGGAGGCGATCGCCCCCCCCCCCCCCAAAAAAGCTTTAAGTTCAGGAAAATAGACCCGATTTTGCCTCTTACACTATAGTTTATTCAAGAACTAGAGAGAGTAATAAATCATTTTTTACCCTTTTTTTCTTCGCAAACTACCTGTGTTCTTTAGTCCGGTGTCTGACAAAATGACACATATTTTTCATAGTAATGGGTTAGAAATTTTATAATCAAAAATACCGGTCTATAATAACAGAACATTTGGGTTGGATAACAATAGATATTTGGATGTGTGAAGTGTTAAAAAGGATTTTAATCCTTGTCATAGGCATCGGAAGGAGGTTTATTATCACTAAGTATTTGTGGCATAGAATATTATTCCGGTAATAAATTTAAAATAACAAGTTTTTATAATATTATTTTATTTCTTATGATTTCTTAATAATTCACATACATTAGAAAATATAGATAATTTTGACATATTTAACACAAAATCACAACTGTATTTTTATTATTTTTAATTTTGGCATAGGAATCGTTTTAGGCACATTCAGATTAAAACGTGGCCTTTTTCTCTAAAAAAATTTTAAGTTATAATTTAAATACTTACAAAATACCCATTGTCAAAAATACAAGAAGTTAAGCATATATAAAAAAATAAATTCCTCCTTATAATATTAAAATTTTTTTGGGGCCGTCGGTCTTTTTATTATTAATTAAAAACATTTTTAGGACATTTGACGTTTCAGTTTATTTATTTCTTAAACCATCTGCAGAATTACAATTAAACACGAAAAAGAGCTTCAAATGTAAATAATTTGTATATGTTACAAAAAATTTAAATAATAAATTGTGTTTACGCTGGCACATATTACGTATCTAATTCGTAATTAAAGTCAGTGAAGCTATCTTCGCTCAAATTAATTATAATTGGTTCCTCTATCTCACCGATCATGAGATCGAGTTTCCACATTCTCTGTTATTCTTTTATTATATGGATTTTTCCCAATTGTCGGCAGTAACTTTATTCAAAAAAATCTTTCAAAAGTTCAGTTTAATTACTAATTTTGTAAGTTGTGTTATTTCTAGCAACTCTGCCTTTTACTTGAGAGAGATATTTCCTTCTGCAACGGACATTTTCCGGGCGATCTATAAGAACAGATTTCCTATCTGGTTTTTTCCAGCAAAAATTACGTTCTCTGAGCATTTTTCAGAGCTCAGTTCTTTTAATTTCAGGTAAATTCCGATCTTCATTCATTTTAGTCAGAATTTTGTCGACGGTTGGGATCTACTTCTCATAATAAAATGTATGTACAACTCCTTTTATGCCAGTTTACATCTCTTCTTCCAACGAGGTTTTTCGTCTGCCTATGGTCGAATGTGGCTTGGGAGTACCAACAATTCCAGTCGTTTTTTTTTTCTCCTTCAGTATTCGGTACATAGTAGATTTTCCAACTCCTATCATGTTGGAACACATTTCAACAGAGCTTTTAACATTATTATCTAGATATTGATATCTTAAGGCATTATAAACATTCATCGTAATAAGTTTATCGTTGAGGAAAAATGTCCAGATTTAACGATTTTGGAATAAATATAAAAGTGGAATCTTTTGGATATCTCACTTTAAGGTGTACTTTGCTCACTGACAGGAATCAAATTGAACTATCAGAAATTTTATTGTTGCAGTAAATTTATAAAACCTTATAATATTCAAATATAGTTAAATATAATTAGATTTACGGGAGTCTTCAGTTACCGGCGCACTGGAACAGGTAAGTTGGAGGTTTTGGTAACAGTTTTATTACTCTCTTTAGTTCTTGAATAGAGTATAGGAATGTGTATGTTTGCCATCGCCCCTCTCCTTCCCAAGAGCTTTGAATTCAGGAAAATAGACCCGACCCTGCCTTTTACACTAGAAATGGAAATGTTGGTGCCTTCCCCCCCCCCTCGTCGACAACTTACTTTCGCTTGCCATACTGTACTTTTATGATATCACCGCCCCCCCGCCCCCCAAAGAGAGAGACTGGATCCGCCTCTGTTTCCAGTCTTACTTGATAAACGAGACCGTCCACTTCGTTTGACAGTTTTTATGAAGATGTGTGTTGTGAAACTTAAACATAAAATTTTCATTGACAATCTCGATGAAAAGGTGGGATTTGGAGAAGAAAACACATTATCTATGAAGCACGGCCCTTCGCTCTCATTATCTATTCCTGGACTGCTCAAAAGACCATCGAATTGTGGAAAAACAAATATAGTGATTTCATTGTTCATCCATCCCTTGGGTTTGCTAGTCGAAAATATTTATGTTTATTTAAAATCGCAGTATCAACTAAAATATAAATTCTTGAGAAAAGGTTTATCTCCCATTAAAGATCTTGGTTATTATGCTTTTAGTGAAGCGTAAAATATTGTGGAACCGTCCGATGCAAAACCAAACTGTATATTTATGTTTGATGATATTACGTGCGAGAAGTAATATGTTATCAGATCATATATTAGTATGAAACGCCGTAAAGATATCAATTCATTTTATTTCGAACAAACTTATTTAAAAGTTCCAAAACAGCTGGTGCGTGACAACACCAATTTGATTATTATGTTTAAGCAAGATTACATGAATTGACGCCACATATATTCTGATCATCTTTTACCAGACGTTATCTATCAAAAGTTTCCAGAAATGTGCTCCAACTCTTGGAATAAGTATGGCCTTCTAGTTATTAGCAAGGATAGTAACTTAAATTCTGGAAGACATCGTCAAATTTTATGAGCCGGTCTCAAAACCTTTCATCTATATCTAATGTGATAAAGCGACAAGCAGCAATACACCACACTAGTACACTACATCTTGCAGCAGTGAAGCATTTATATACGCCACCTATTTAAAATGTCTCTGGAATAATCATATGTTAGACCATCAGTCTCAGGCAAATCTGCTGATAAATCGGTACAAGCCGTTCTTTTTTCCCATTTAAATGAACTAAAGCAACCTAAATCTAAATATGATGCAGTTTAAAGTGTACATTTTAGTGCGAAAACTGATTAAAGAAGATGTTAATAAATCTCATGGAGTAAAGATCCCTAAAGATGTATCGTGCAATCGTAGGCGAAACGTCGGATAATAATTTCAATCTGACACGGTCCAAACCCAAGAAACACGATTTTCAAAGGAAGATATTTATTGGCAACTTGAAAGTACACTTTTCTGAAAATAAAGTATCATGGTATAAACAAAATAAAAATTTCAAGGAACAAATAGTCTTTACAGATTTCCTATTTCTAAAAATTCCGAAAGCAGTATATAAAGAAGATCAAATAAATCCAAATGTACTTCAAACCTTCAAAGACATATTAGAAATCACGAATGTTGCTTATAAAGATGATGATAAAAGCAAAGAGTAACGGAAACAAGATGGGTTAAATATGCTCGAATAATAAAATCATTTGTTAGAGTCACCAAATTAGGCGGTTTCATTCAAAATCAGAAAATTTCATCCAAAAAGATTACACTGCCATTAAAAAAATATTTATCATTTGCTCCATCAAACTATATTTATTGGAATAAACCCAAGGAATTAATAGATCGACTGAGATTGTTATGGAGTTTAAAATTTGCTGGTCATACCGGACACGAGAATAAAATTATGTCAATTATAGAAGAACTTCATGAAAGAAGATATCATTTATCACTGTTCAACAAGTCGTTTGACTTAAAGACATGGAACCAAGCCACGAAAATCTAAAAATTCTTCATGAACTTCATAAAGCAGCAAGAAAGAAGAAAACACACCATGATTAAAGGATACAGAGACTTGTTTCAAATAGATTTAGCCGAAATTCAGCAATATGCTGATGAAAACAATGGTTATCGTTACATTCTTGAGTGTATACATTGTTACTCTAAATAAGTATTCACCAAACCGCTTAAAAATAATACGGGTATATATTATTTAGAAAGCTGCTTACACACTTATCAATTTGTAAAGTGATCAGGGCAATGAATTGAACATCAAAACTTTTCAAACTCTTATCAAGAAACAAAAAAGCTGTAATTGTGGAACGAATAATAAAAACTCTAAAAAATATTTTGAATGGCAGAAGAGTTTAAAATAATAAAAATTAATATTACAAATCCACCAACATATTTATTAGAATCTATGGATGGTCAATCAATAAAAGAACTTTTTATGAAGCAGAGTTACAAAAGATGAAAAGACCAGGGGTCTAATTAGTGGAAAAAGTACTTAAATAGTGCAAGAAAAATCACAGCCTTTAAATTATTTGTAAAGTGATTAGGTTTTCCCAATCACTTCAACTCTTGGATACCTAAATCAGACTTTGTATAATTGGATATTTTGTACCTATTTTAAATAAATACATCCGTTAATAAATATTACATATTTACAACATAAATGTTTTATTTCAGCTATATATATATATATATATATATATATATATATATATATATATATATATATATATATATATATTACATAAAATAATACATTAATAGGTTCTATTTAATTTTTTTTATAAATTAGATAGATATCCCATAGCTAGATCTTCGATTGTCTTCTCAATCTCAAACATTCTAGAATCAAGATCATAGAATATTTTTTCTATTTTAGTAATTTTTTTCATTCCTCGATCGTCTCCTCAATGTTAACATTCTAGCGTCACAGTTATCACGTACTTTTTTTAATTTAATAACTTTTTCATCAAACTCACTATCTCTTTTATTCACATAATGCATAATCCACTCCTCAACAGTCATTGTTAAGCATTCTAGGATCGAGATCGCTACGTATTGTTTCTAATTTAGTAATTTTTATAATAAGTTCACTGTCTCGTTTCTTCACACCATTCATAAAGTCCTTATTAAGAATATCAGCCATTTGTATACAGAGTGAGTGAATTTCTTTAAGAAGATAATCCCAAGTAACAGCTTAATCAGACTTTTGTGGCAGTCCAACGTTAATTAAAATCCTATTTTTATATATATATATATATATATATATATATATATATATATATATATATATATATCGTATTTCTATCGTCTCCTGGAGCTCCACGTACTAGTATATGATTATTCTTATCAAATTTCTGACACCTAAATTTATCAATTGTGATGTTACCACGTCCCATTACGATTCTAAACTAATTTATTTTATATGTGCTATTTACTTATATAACGTATTGATTTAAGTTATTTATAAACAATATATATATATATATATATATATATATATATATATATATATATATATATATATATATATATATATATATATTATTAATTTCACCTAAACTATTGTGTAGTGGGTTGATAAATTTATATAGTAAGTTCAAACAGTGATAAGTTACAAATATTTATTAACAATGAATCAATTTGACAAATAAAATTATTAAAATTAATTGTCTACTCTAGCAATGTCTTCATTTCGTTGTTTTCTATATTTTGGGTTGTTGCTGTTGCAGGAACCAATTCATATTTTTCAGCTAGTTCATTAAGTAAATGTGGTATATTAACGAGGTATGCTTTTAATTGTTCATTGACCATTTCAGCACAAAATGTATCCAGGTTTATAGAATCAAATAAATATTTGTCACAGAAGTGTGCCCCAACCACAAAATTGGTTGCATCCTTGATCTTATTCTTATATTGATCCACAGTTACCTTAATATTCGACAAATCATTTGCACCATCTAAAGTATCGTGAGCCATATTTCTTAATTCTCTTCCCAGCCAAAACATGTATTGATTTACACATCCGTTGACAATCGCACCAGCATATATCTTTAATGGAAATAATGAAAACGTGTAAGTAATCTGACATGTGCAACAAATTTTTAAATTTAATTATATTATTTTTTAAGCATAATTTACAAATTACTCTAATGACTGAAATTTAATTGTGTATTTCCCTTTAGTTCTACACATAATATCTTCAATATCATCTGATAGTGTTTCAGCTACACGTATTGGTAAAAGTCTGTCATTTTGTCATTTGTCATTGAAGCCTTTTTTGAATTTTGTAAATTTTTCCCACAATCATTTCAGTAACTTTTTCTCCCTAAAATCTTGAAATCTTTACTAAACATTTTAGTAATTTCATTTTTTTTTCGAGTACTCCTTCTTGAAAAATCATATAAAGTAAAAAATTACCGTTAACACAAAATCACTTTAAGAACATTACACGAACACAATATTTATGTTTATGCCACCGAGGTCTGCGTTGTAGAAGTCTCCGCTGTTTCCCTTTTATAACAATATCATTCAAGGACAAATGACAAAAGTTACAAAAAAAAGAACTGCGCATTTGACCTCTATCAAAGTCAAATACACACCAATATATGTGTGATCTATCAAGATCAAAGTCTAGATCACATACCCAAAATGATCTTGAGCATAGTTAAGGCGAGCTTCAAGGTGGCCTTGAACAATGTGAAGATCGTACACAACCTTGAACGCACAACATCTTCCAAGGTCAAGGTTGAATATCAAAGTCAAGGTCATACAAGCATGGCCAAGGTCAAGGAGGGGGCTTGAGATCTCCGGGTTATGTTCACTACTCCAATGAGCGCTACAAAAAAAATACACATAAAAAATTTTAGATGGTTTGAAAGTTAAAAATGGATATCTAAATAGAGGAAATGGTGATCTAAGTAAAAATGACATTGAGGAATGTAAAAAAGTGGAACCTAATTAAAAATAAATATTAACGTAATTATCAACATCTAATAGTTATGCATATGTAGCGGATGGACACTCCTTACGATCCCGGTAAGGATAGGTCTGCTTCAGGGATGCGCCCCTACCTACGCGAGCTCTGATGATTCTCCCCTCCCCCCTCTCCTCCTGGGGAGATATTTGAATCCCTACCCCCCCCCTCCCCAAAAAAAAAATCCTATCCACCACCCTAGAACCAAAATAACAAAATTAAAGAACAGAGAAGCGGCGACAGTAACACATGTAGATGACATCATAAAGGCTGTGGAAGCATTTTATGCGCACTTATACTCCTCAATAAATACGGATCCAGATCCAACAAAAACAGTAAAAAAAATAAAAAATGTAGGATCAGAAGATTTGCCGGAGATATCGTTAGATGAAATAAAAAGAGCACTAAAACAGATGAAGGATGAAAAATGCCCGGGCGAGGATCAAATTACAACTGAGATGTTAAAGATGAGTGAAGACAGTCTTGAAAAAGCGATACAAACACTGATGAATAAATGCTTATACGAAGGTAGAGTACCAGAACAATGGTATAACGCACAAGTCATACTTCTCTTCAAAAAGGGGGACACAACAAATATAGAAAACTACCGTCCTATCAGTTTATTAAACCACCTATATAAACTATTTACCCGCATATTGACAAATCGCCTGACTGAAAAGCTTGACTATTACCAGCCTGTGGAGCAAGCCGGCTTTCGACGTGGATTTAGTACGATAGATCATATCCAAGCCCTACGCACAGTCCTAGAAAAAACCGAGGAATATAACATTCCTATACACCTGGCATTTGTAGATTTTCACAAGGCCTTTGACTCTATAGAAACATGGGCGATCTTGCAATCACTTAATAATGCTAGAATTGACTCAAGGAATACCACTATCATACAGGACAAATATAAAAACGCAACTATACAGGTTAAAATCGACGAAGATACAAAAACCGAAAAAATAAACGTTATGAGAGGTGTGCGTCAGGGAGACGTCATCGCTCCGAAACTATTTACGCTACCTTTGGAAGATGTCTTTAAAACTAAATTGGGACGAGAAAGGTTTAAGAGTCGACGGTTCTTATCTTAGTCATCTTCGTTTCGCCGACGATGTTGTTGTCATGTCTAGTAACCCAGAAGAGCTAAAACAGATGCTTCAAGATTTCAATGAAGAGGCGAGAAAAGTTGGACTTAAGATGAACTTGGGGAAAACTAAGTTAATGAGCCCTGACGCAAATGTACAAGTAGAGATTCAAAATGAAATCATAGAGAATGTCCAAGAGTACATCTACATGAAACTGGGCAAAGTAAATCAAACGGCGGAAACAACAAGGAGAGTAGGGCTGACATGGATTGCATTTGGAAAGTTGCAGTACGTATAAAGAGATAGAAACACACCAATCAATCTTAAACGGAAAGTGTATAACACGTGTGTCTTGCCTGTTGCTACTTACAGCATGGAAACGATAACACTAACCAAACAAAACGCAAATAGGTTCCGAGTCACTCAACGCTCCATGGAGAGAGAAATGTTAGGAATGTCGTTACGGGATAAAATACGAAATCAAGTAATAAGATCAAGAACCAAAGTAGTTGACGTCATTGAACGCATATCACGACTAAAGTGACAATGGGCGGGGCACATAGCTAGACAACAGCCCGATAGGTGGACGAGTAAATTACTGCAAATGCGATCGCGAGAAACGAACCGAAATCGTGACAGGCCACAACGCAGATGGGTAGATAATATAAGACAGCTTGTTGGAAAAGACTGGCTCCAGAAGGCGAGAGACAGATCCCAGTGGAGGACCGTCGGGAGGCTTATGTCCAGGAGAGGACGTCAATGGGCTGAGAAAGAAGAAGAACAAGAATAGTTATGCGATAGGTACTAACAAATACATTGTTTGCGAAAAACGTCGTACAATGGGAATTCTCAACTACATTAGATAGAATCACATGCTGAAAAATTATATACAACGTCCCAATTATTAAAAGATCATACTTACAACGAAACTGTTAATTGTTTCACTAGAATTTTATTGTATTAATATACTCTGTAACGAATGTCATGGGGATTACGTAGGGCAAACCGCCCAATATTGACAAAACCGTTTAAATGGACACCCATACGACAAGAAGAATACTACAACACTAACTAAACACCAAAATGAAAAAACACATACTTTCAATTTTCAGGACACGAAGATTCTTAAAATTGATTCAAATCAACAAATAAAAGAGTTTCTGGAAATGATAACGATCTTTTGTGAAAAATTTTAAATATTTATGTATTTACGTTTTGGGAATTGCTATTATCATAAGTAGTTTCAGAGTATTTTAATTTCATGAAAACTAACTGTTGACTATTCGAGAATTGTTTGTAGAAAACACACTGATGAAGACCAATAAAAAGGTCGAAACGTTTGTGACGAAAAAACAATAAAACATCTATGAGGAAATAAATTAATCTCTGATTCCCTTGACCGAACCGAAAGCCTAAGAAAAAAGAAAAAAGTATACATATATATATATATATATATATATATATATATATATATATATATATATATTATTCTCATGAGATACCCAAAGAACCTGAAAAACTCCGGGTCCGAAAAATGACGATAGCGCTGTTTTGTCCTAGTATGGGACTCGTCAGGCCATTGCATTCGGTACAAACCATCATCTCGTATGTGTCTTATAAACAGACTTCACAGTTGAAAAATAGTAAATAAGACACAGTGGCGACATCTCGATGGCTCACTCAATAAGATAAGAATAACACAAATCAACAAATGTTGAGAGCATGAGAATAATATTTATCAACGATCTTGGTCCGCATAGATGAGAATTTCTTATTTTATTTTAAAATTACATGGAGGTTAACTTCTCTTTTTATTTTAATATTTGTTGGTTTAAAACATACACAACAGCTCTCTTAGGGAGATCGTTGGTACGATACTGAACTTCAACTGTGGAATTCATGGTTAGTTTGGTTGCTGATGCCGAAATGATGCGACCTCTATCGTTAGAGTAGCAAGTTCGTGTATCGAGTTTTGATATATTTCTTTTTGAATTTACAGTCGCGCAACCACATGGCGGTTTTATACAACATTTGTCTACATACGTCATTTTTCGGACCCGGAGTTTTTCCATGTTCTTTGGATATCTCCGCACTTTTAAGCATGAGAATACTATTTATCAACGGTCTTAGTCCGCATAGCCGAAAATTTCGTATTTTATTTTGAACTTACACAGACGTTAACTTCTCTTTATATATATATATATATATATATATATATATATATATATATATATATATATATATATATATATGTTTATGAGGTTTTCACGGATTCCTCCGTGTGAGATGCAATAGCAGTGGATATATCCACATTATGCCGTTGTAGTGCTGAAATCACATTCAGTAAACGTACAACTATATGCAACTCCGTGAATAGATGATGTAAAATACGAACAGTAGTTGCAAACTTCGTTCCATCATATCCTTTCCGTGTTAGAGGTTGCACAATTTGAATGAATTGCTACAGAACACAATTCATCCCATGACACCACCATCGAGATGATGGCCTACCTGTACCACCATACCGAGAAGAAAGTATAAACTTACCCTCCCCGCCATAGTGATACGGCAGAGCTACATGTTTCGTCTCTACTAGACTCATCAGGGTACCGACATGCACCTGTTTGTGCAAAGGACAGGTCGGAAGGAAGTATGCAATACTGAACGCGACTTCGCTGACCTCCCGCCGGATGGCGTATATATGTTTATGAGGTTTTCACGGATTCCTCCGTGTGAGATGCAATAGCAGTGGATATATCCACATTATGCCGTTGTAGTGCTGAAATCACATTCAGCAAAAAATTTTACTTCATTCATACGTGGAGCTGCATATAGTTGTACGTTTGCTGAATGTGATTTCAGCACTACAACGGCATAATGTGGATATATCCACTGTTATTGCATCTCACACGGGGGAATCCATGAAATCCTCATAAACATATATACGCCATCCGGCGGGAGGTCGGCGAAGCCGCGTTCAGTGTTGCATACTTCCTTCCGACCTGTCCTTTGCACAAACAGGTGCATGTCGGTACCCTAATGAGTCTAGTAGAGACGAAACATGTACCTCTGCCGTATCACTATGGCGTGGAGGGTAAATTTATACTTTCTTCTCGGTATGGTGGTACAGGTAGGTCATTATCTCGATGGTGGTGTCATGGGATGAATTGTGTTCTGTAGCAATTCATTCAAATTGTGCAACCTCTAACACCGAAAGGATATGATGGAACGAAGTTTGCAACTACTGTTCGTATTTTACTTCATATATATATATATATATATATATATATATATATATATATATATATATATATATATATATATATTTCTGTAGTTCTTTTTTAGTTATAGGTTTTTCGATTTGAAAATTAAAAGACAACAATTTTTCTGATGTTCGTTTGTACTGTTTAATATAACAGTCCGGCATCAAATTTCTGCGGGGAATATCCTGCCGATATTTTATGCTATGGGGATTTTAAGTAGACAGTTGTTTTCGGTGCATTTTGCTCTGAGTTGGTTACAGCTCCACTGATGAGACCATTAATGGTCATAAGGAGAGTAAAATAACTTTTCCAAATGTATGTATACAGGGTGTCCAAGATAAGGATCCTAAGCATGGGGATCTCGGAAACAGTTGGAGATACGAGGTCGGTTAAATTAGAGAAAAGTTGCGCAATTTAGTGCTAAATTAAACGCAGTTAAAAAAATTTAAAAATTTCAAACAGTTCCGGAGATTTCCGGAAAAAAACGAAATTTGGCAAAATCGTTTTTAATTTTTGCAGGCTTTATTTAAAGAGATATCAGAAAATAAAAGGTAGATTCTCATTGCCACTTTCTATTTTTTATAATTTGGTCTAAACAAAATTTAAATCCGACGTTTCATTTCTGAGATACCATCATGAACTTTCATTTTTTATATGGAACAAAAAAAAGTATTCCATGTATTTGATAGCATTTTTTATTACAAATTCAACGGTGTATCACCCTTGCATATCGAATACGTAGTTCAAGTACTTTCCATAAGAGCTCCGTGAGAGCGAGAGAGAAAGGTATATCAGTTTTATAAAAGCCAATGAACTACACACTTGATATGCAAGTGTGATACACCGTTGAATTTGTAATAAAAAATGCTATCAAATACATGGGATACTTTTTTTTTGTTCCATATAAAAAATGAAAGTTCATGATGGTATCTCAGAAACGAAACGTCGGATTTAAATTTTGTTTAGACCAAATTATAAAAAATAAAAAGTGGCAATGAGAATCTACCTTTTATTTTCGGATATCTCTTTAAATAAAGCCTGCAAAAATTAAAAACGATTTTGCCAAATTTCGTTTTTTTCCGGAAATCTCCGGAAGTGTTTGAAATTTTTAAATTTTTTTAACTGCGTTTAATTTAGCACTAATATATATATATATATATATATATATATATATATATATATATATATATATAAATATATATATATATATATATATATATATATATATATATATATATATATATATATATATATATATATATACAGTGTACGACAAAACAAATACACGAACTTCTACTTGCTTATATATGGCTAAATAACATAGTCAAATGCACTTAAATTTAATTTTTTTTTTACTTATTTATGATCGCGATGGACTCTTCTGCTAAAAAAAGACACAAACAAAACTAATTTTTTTTTTTTGTATCAGAAAAAAATTAGTTTTGTTTACAACATCACTGTTTGTTTATGACAAAAGATATGCACGAAATAACAGGAATTTACATTCTTTATGAATTATAAAAAATTATCAACAACAAGTACCGTTTCTCTCTTTTGAACATTATAAGAATGTTTATAGAAAACTTCCATGTGTTTATAGTCGTTCCTGGTCTTTCAAAGTCATCGGTCATATGATACAAATTTTTAATGAAAAAAATGGCTAATAATAAGTACTCTGTGCAAGTAAAGGAAAAAATAATTAAATATTATAATAGTGGTGAATCAGTGACATCAATTGCAAAGAAATTTGGAATTCATCATAGCGTAATTTCGCGAATTATAAGCCGCTTTCGTTCTTCAGGCTCGTTAACCACTATCCACAAAGGAGGTCGACCACAGAAAACCAGTAAACGGGACGATCAGACAATAATTACATTAATAAAAAAAGAACCGTTCATATCAGTAAGGTCAATTGCAAATCGATTACCACTATATATTTCTGAAAGATCCATCCAAAGACGAGCTGTTGAAGGTGGATTGAAATCATACCGAAGTGCCAAAAAGCCATTTATTTCCGCCAAAAATAGACTATCTAGAATTCAATTTCCAAAGGAACACTTAAATTGGAGTACAACCCAATAGAAGACCGTACTCTTTTCTGACGAATCGAAGTTCAACTTGAAAAATTCGGATGGATTTCGGCTAGTACGCAGACCTAAAGGGCAACGTCTTAACCCTCGCTATACGCAAGGCACAGTTAAGCACGGAGGAGGAAATGCTTTGGTCTGGGGATGCTTTTCCGGTCATGGAATCGGACCAATTCACAAAATTAATAGTATAATGGATCATTTTATGTATATTTTGAGGATATCCTAAATAATGTTATGTTGCCACACGCAGAGGAAGAAATGCCACTTAAGTGGAGATATCAACATGATAACGACTGAAAACACACTGCTAAATGTGTGAAAGAGTGGTTCCTAAACAACAAGATTGACGCTTTGAAATGGCAAGCGCAATCACCTGATCTCAATCCCATAGAAAATTTATGGGATATTGTAGATCGCAAAATAAATCGCCATAATTGCAAAAATGCGGATGACTTTTTCCGACAAGCGGAAATTGTATGGAATGGAATTTCCGATGAAATTTTATCTAACCTTATAGAGTCCATGCCACGCAGATGCGAGTAGGTTTTAAAAAATAAGGACTACGCAACTAAATATTAGTTAAATTTTTATTTAAATGGAATAACCTAAAAATGTGCTATTGTTATGTCGCATGAAGGAAGTATTGTTACTTATGAAATATGGTTTTTGTTGATTTTCATAACAAATGTTGGAAATTTTTGTTTTGTTTTAGTAAATTTAGTTTGTTAATTTTGTAAATAAATAAAACAATTTGAAAAGCAATGTGTTTTTGTCTTGTTATTAAGGCATATTTTAATATCCACAAGTTCGTGCATATATTTTGTCGCACACTATACATATATATATATATATATATATATATATATATATATATATATATATATATATATATACATATATATATATATATATATATATATATATATATATATATATATATATATATATATATATATACTTTATTTTCCGCCATATCCAATAAATATTAAGTTGGTTTGGTAATCATTTCAAGATTGGTAGAAAAACTAATTTTTTGATTTTTCCCTTTACCTAAAGTATAAATTTATGCCAGTAGTGTCATCAGCAAAGAGCGTGAAATTTGCATTCTTCCGAAAGGTAGGTTATTGATATAGATTTAAAAGAGTATGGGTTCCAACACCGAACCCCTGAGACAGAAGTATTGTGTCGAACTATAGGCTAATTAGTTTATTGCCCGCCATATCTAAGAAGTATTAAGTTGGTCTGGTAATTCCTTTACCTAAGGTATAAATTTAAGCCAGTTTTCAATATTTTAGGTCAAGGAGGTAGTCAATACATTTTGATGATTCCTTGTTAAAATAAGTTATTTGTTTGAGAATCTAAAGCTTAAACACAGAACTTGTTTGGTTCACAATTTCTTTGTCACTGAAACAAATTTTATATCTCCGATTTAATAGGGAATACAATTATTGTATATTGTGTACAATAGCGCACGAAATGCTTCGTGTAAATAGATACACGGAGAACATGGCGTACAATTTTGTACAAACATCTCATCTTTTGCATTGCGAAACAGTTTGTCTTCCTAATACATTATATCATAGGTATTTAATCTTATCAAAGACAATTTTTTTTTTTCAGATTTTTGGATAATGTCGTTCCGCTTATAGACCGGTGGACCGGACCCATCAGTATAGCTTTATACACTCCTGGACATGATTTTGGTACTACAAAAAGATCCATAGCTTACCTTAGACAATGTCAGAACAGTCGTATAAAAGAATTGGTTAGTTTTCACGTACTTTTTGACATGGAACATGTGCCGAAAGCCGAAGTAAGGATTTATAATTAAACAATATTACACGATAAAAATAAACGCTTTAAGTTTCTCTCACAGATTACAGTCTAATTGCGTTATCAGTCCACCTTTGGTCGAATAAATAAATAAAATTCTGAGAATAGTCGTCCCCCACTCAAAAAAAAACGATACTTATATCATTTAATCAGTAACAATATCTAGATAAGTTTATTAAAAAATAATAACATAAAACTGCCCTTATTTTCTTTCCTCAATTGTCACAATACATCCAGATTTTTCTTATGTATTTTGATTCGCTAATTACGAGAGTGTTTTCCACAAAAATTGTCAGGAAATGTATTAGTAATGACTTATTTATATATATATATATATATATATATATATATATATATATATATGTATATATATATATATATATATATATATATATATATATATATATATATATATATATATATATATATATATATATATGTTATATCGTAGATTTTCACGGATGGTAGAATGAATAGTTTGGTTATTCCGGGTTTCAATCCGTTCGTTCAAAAAATCGTTTTCACGACGTTTCGCCAAAATCTCATTTGGCATTTTCAAGTGCGGTTCGTCTCGTTACTCGCTGAGAACTGATGGTGGCCTCTGAAGAATTTCGAGTTTTGTTTAGTTGGCCCGCTGCCTGATTGGGTGGGCGGCTTCGTAGGCTCCTCCCCTCTCCCGAGTGCGATATACTTTGTTCTTGTATGCAGGTCTCTCGTGTACTAGTTGATTTTTGTTGTTTTCTTTCTTGATTTTTTATTAATGTTTTCCATGTAGATGAAAAATTTATAGCATCGTCTCGTTTATTTAGCTGTCCCGCTTTTTCGATTTCTAGGGCCTCTCTTATGACGCGTACCTTGTAGTTCTGTACCGGTGCTATTTCTTTTGTTTTTTCGAAATCGATGGTATGTCCGGTTGTTTGGTGATGTTGAAATAGGGCTGAGGTTGTCTGTTTGTTTTTGAGGCTGTTTTTATGTTCTTGGATTCTTGCTGATATGCGCCTGTTTGTTTGGCCTATATAAGTTTGATGACAATCTGCACATGGAATGCTGTAAACGCCATGATTTTCAAGGTTTGTCTTGTCTTTGGGATTTCCCAGGATGTTGGCTATTGTTTTTTGTGGTTTAAATATGGGCTGTATGTTGTGTTTTCTTAAGATTCTTCCGATTCGGTCTGTTGTTCCTTTTATGTATGGTATTATGGCTTTGTTCCTTGTTCGATCTTGGTCTTTGGTCTTTGTTGTAGTCTTTTCTTGTCTTTTTATGGTTTTCTTTATGTCTGCTTGTGAGAAACCATTCCGTTCTAGAGCTGTTGAAATGTGTCTTATTTCGTCTTGTTTTGTGTCAGGTTCTGTTAGGCGGAGAGACCTTGATACTAATGTGTTGACTACTGCCTGCTGCTGAAGCCCAAGGTGTTGTTGAGTTTCCTAGTTAATAGCAGGTCCAAAAAAGGAAGTTTCTTTTCTTGTTCGATTTCTAGCGTGAATTGGATTCTGTGGTGGATATTGTTAAGATATATGAGGAAATCGTCCAGGTGTTCTTTTCCATGTGGCCATATTATAAAAATATCATCTACATAGCGTTTCCAAAATTTTGGTTTTAAAAGTGCCTTTTGCAGTGCCTCTTGTTCAAAATATATCATGAAAAGGTTGGCAATGACTGGTGAAAGCGAGGACCCCATAGGTGCGCCATCTGTTTGTTTGTATATATGGTTATTGAACATGAAGTATGTGTTCTTTAGGCAGTGTGCTGCAAGTTCAATTGTGTAGTCTGGAAAATCCTCGTTCATGGCGATTTTGTCCAAAGCCTCATCCAATGGTATGCTTGGATATAGCGATTTTATGTCGAGGCTTGCTAAGATATCATTTTCTTCGAGGTGAATGTTTTTGATCATTTTAGTCAGATGCTCGGAGTTTTTCACAAAGGAATCAGCCAGTTCGACTCTTGGTTGCATGATACTTGCTAGATATTTTTCTAGTTTTTGTGTAGGAGATCCCACGGCGCTCACTATTGGTCTGAGTTGTGCATTTGTTTTATGTATTTTTGGTAAGCCATATAGTTTTGGACATCTGCTTGATTTTTCTCTTGGTATTATAGATTTTTCAATTTCTGGGTCTAGTTTTGAGGCTTTAATCTTGGCTTTCGTAGTTTTTTCAAGGTACGTCGTTGGATCTCTGTTAGTTTGTTTGTAAGAGGCGTCTTCGAGAATTTCTGACATTTTTTGCATGTATTCGTTGGTGTTCATTACAACCGTGACATTTCCCTTATCTGCTGGTAATATTGTTATTTCCTTATTCTTTTTTAAGGATGAGAGGGCTTGATGTTCAGTTCGCGTTAAGTTTGAGGTGGGAGGCCGGCTTGATTTCAAAATTTGTGTTATGTCTTGTCTGGCTTGTTCGGCATTTTCTTCAGGGATGTTTTCTAGGGCAGCTTCTATATTCATCTACATGGAAAACATTAATAAAAAATCAAGAAAGAAAACAACAAAAATCAACTAGTACACGAGAGACCTGCATACAAGAACAAAGTATATCGCACTCGGGAGAGGGGAGGAGCCTACGAAGCCGCCCACCCAATCAGGCAGCGGGCCAACTAAACAAAACTCGAAATTCTTCAGAGGCCACCATCAGTTCTCAGCGAGTAACGAGACGAACCGCACTTGAAAATGCCAAATGAGATTTTGGCGAAACGTCGTGAAAACGATTTTTTGAACGAACGGATTGAAACCCGGAATAACCAAACTATTCATATATATATATATATATATATATATATATATATATATATATATATATATATATATATATATGATTCTTGAACCATATATCATTCTTCTTTTATTTTGTCTTTTCTTGAGTTTAGGTTCTATATTTAATAGAAACACAAAACAATTGACGCTTCTCCCTTTATTCAAGGCATTTTCAAAACTTTTCCTCCTAAAATATTTTTATATAATTAACGTTTACAACATCTACAACTTTAAAAAAACCGAGAAAACATTATAAAACAGTATTTAAATTTTTAAAATTCTTAAAAATATTTAATTTTACCGGTACACACTTTGACATTTTGTTATTCTATTACTACATAAAATTTAATCTTTACAACGTCTACTGAGGATACATGGAATGCGAATGTGTTTTATTTTTTTATATATATTATATTTTACAATGCACAAAAAACAAATAAGGTATACATTTAGTTTTATGTTTAAGAGGATATTCAATTTTTGATTCTTATTTGACAGAACCGAATACTTAATATTTTTGTTTAAATTAGGCTTGTGTAAATGTTGCTCAAATTTCCCATATTTGTTCTATCGTTAACAGTGTTTTTATCTTTTTTAATTTCGATCATTTCCTTTATTTGTAATTTTTAGTAATTCGTATCTTTGTTTTTTATTGTGGTACTGTTATAATCAAAAGTATGTTTTTCGTCTTGTGTGTGTTTGTTTAACGCTGTTGAGGCGTTTTTCGTATATTTATGGCCATTTAATCTGTTCTTCAGGAATTGGCTCGTCATGCCTATATATTTTTTGGGACAATTTGTGCAAGGGATCGAATATATTACATTTGATTTATTCATGAGAGGAGTTTTACTTTTTAAACTTGTGACCAATGTATTTAATTTATTATGTGACTTGTGGCATACGATAATATCGTGCTTTTTTAATATGTATTTTATTTTATTTTATTTATTTTTTTTACATTTTAAAAAAACACGATATTATCGTATGCCACAAGTCACATAATAAATCAAATACGTTGTTCACAAATTTAAAAAGTCAAACTCCTCTCATGAATAAATCAAATGTAATATATTCGATCCCTTGCACAAATTGTCCCAAAAAATATATAGGCATGACGAGTCAATTACTGAAGAACAGATTAAATGGCCATAAATATACGAAAACCGCCTCAACAGCGTTAAATAAACACACACAGGACGAAAAACATACTTTTGATTATAACAGATATGAACTACCAAAAATTACAGATAAAGGAAATGATTGAAATTAAGAAAAAAAAAACACTGTTAACGACAGGACAGATATGGTAAATTTGAGCCACATTTACATAAGCCTAATTTAAACAAAAATATTAAGTATTCGATCCTGTCAAATAAAAATCAAAAATTGAATATCCTCTTAAACATAAAACTAAATGTATACCTTATTTGTTTTTTGTGCATTGTAAAATATAATATATATAAAAAAAACCAAAACACATTCGCATTCCACGTATCCTCAGTAGACGTTGTAAAAATTAAAATTTATTTAGTAATAGAAAAACAAAATGTCAAGGTATGTACCGGTAAAATTAAATATTTTTAAGAATTTTAAAAATTTAAATACTGTTTTAGAATGTTTTGTTTGTTTTTTAAAATTGTAGATGTTGTAAATGTTAATTATATAAAAATATTTTTAGGAAGAAAAAGTTTTGAAAATGCCTTGAATAAAGGACGAAACGTCAATTGTTTTGTATTTCTATAAAATATAGAACCTAAACCCAAGAAAAGACAAAAATAAAAGAAAAATGATATATATATATATATATATATATATATATATATATATATATATATATATATATATATATATATATATATATATATATATCGCAATGACTCCAAGGTGGCAAAAACTACCCAAGTTGTAAATCATCCGAAAATGAACCACTAAAAATTATTTAATTCTTAAACTTTAAACGTAAAAACCCTAATACCAAATCTGAAAAAATGCGAATAATTTGAAATTTTCAACCCACCACATTGAATCCGCCATATTGAATTTCAAAAAAGTAATTTTAACATCTTAATCTAATCTAAATCTAAACCATTCAAAGCCCCGTAGTACCAATTTTGCATGAAATCCGGATATTTACAATTTCTAGACCGTCTGACATATTAGATTTTCTTAAAATAATTATATATTCATTATTTACATCCTTAAAAATAATTCAGTACCACCTTTGAACAAAATCGAAAAATGTAAAATTTTAGTCCGCTATATTGGATTCGTCATATTGAAAAAATACTTTAAATTCATAGTTTACACCCTCAAGAACCCCCTATATCTGTTTTGGAGAAAATCAAAAAAATGTAAAATTTTTAGGATACCATATTGAATCCGCCAGATTGATTTTTTCAAAAATATTTAAAATTCGTAATTCACACTTACAAAAATCCCCCAATATTGATTTTAGACAAAATCGAGAGATGTAAAATCTTTAATTCGCCATCTTGGATTTGCCACATTTAATTTGTTTTAAATGATTTCAGATTCATAATGTGCGATCCCAAAAACTCCCCCATATCAATTTTGAAAAAGTCGGATAAAATTAATTTTTAAACACCATATTGGATATCCCATGTTGAATTTTCTAAAAATAATTTCAAATTCTTTATATGCGACCCCGAAAACTCCCCCATACCAATTTTAGGAAAAATCAGACAAAATTAATTTTTTCGTCCGCCATATTGAATTTTTTAAAATTAATTTTAGATTCGTTATGTGCAAATCCGAAAACTCCCCCGTACCAATTTTGGAGAAAATCGGATAAAATTGATTTTTTTGTCCGCCATATTGGATTCGGCATGTTGAATTTTTTAAAATATTGTGGATTCGTTATGTGCGATCCCGAAAACTCCCCCATACCAATTTTGGAGAAAATCGGACAAAATTAAATTTTTTTGTCCGCCATATTGAATTATTTTAAAATAATTTCGGTTTTCGTTGTGTACGACCCCGAAAATTCCCCCATACCAATTTTGGACAAAATCGGACAAACTTAATTTTTTTGGCTTCCATATTGTCAGCGCCATCTTGGATTTTACTGCACCAATTTCATCCAAAAAATCGGTGCAGCCGTTCCGGAGTAATCCGTGTACATATATCAAAAAAATACATAGTCGACGAATTGAGAACCTCCTTCTTTTAGAAGTTGGTTAAAAATAGTATTACGTTTTTTAGAAATAGTTAAAATTTTACACTTATCTATGTTTAACTTCATAGAATTGCTCTCGCACCACAGAGCCAGTCCATCCAGATCACCCTGCAAAGCGATACTAAACTTAGATATCAGGCGATAACTAGATATCTGAGATCTGTGTCCACTCTTAAATATTGGCGATCCGGATATGTTCCATTTAATAATGACAAGTTGAAAATTCTCAAAAATATAGGTTATAAGACAAATCTACATTCCTTAATTAATTGAGCTGGCAAATTATCCGGTCCAGTAGCTGGTTTAGAATTCAAATTCATAATAGAGTCGTATCCATCAATCAAAGAAAGATGGCAAGAATTCATATCAACAGCAACTCTTTAATTATTCCTGGGTACTTTTCTACAATAACTACTGTTGTCTGGCGAATATACAGACCCAAAATACTCTGCAAAGAACTGAGGAATCTCTACAGGTGAATCAGAACTACTTCAATAAAAGTCATATTACCCGGAATATCACGACTATTCTGTTTAGAGTGAACAAAATTCCAAAACATTGCTTGTCATACCCTCCTGAACATTTTTAATATAATTCTGATAGCACTCCCTAGATAAAGCTGTTACGGTAATTACAAAATTCCTCATAAATATTACTGTCATCAGTAATCTTCCATGATTCATGCAGAGTCCTTTTTTGCAGAATACTATCCTTTAGTTCTACACTGTACCAACAAGGAAA
Source organism: Diaprepes abbreviatus (assembly GCA_034092305.1). Lineage (NCBI taxonomy): Eukaryota > Metazoa > Arthropoda > Insecta > Coleoptera > Curculionidae > Diaprepes > Diaprepes abbreviatus. The sequence goes on along the minus strand of JASJET010000007.1, from coordinate 7,184,287 downwards.
TTTTCTATTTTTTGCTATAAGCTTAGGAATAAACAACTCAATAGCCCCATTTATAATACTATAAAAACGGCCAAGATCCAGATTAACATTGTTCACATCCACGACAGAATCCCAATCAAAGCTGTCCAAATACACATTCAATTCAGTCTAATTAGCAAGACTAAGATCAAAATATTCATAGTAAGAGATAATAGTCACAAAGTTCCTCATACCCAGACACAAAGAAACACTAAGGGCTAACATCTTTAGCATTACAGAAAACTAAAACTAACATAGTTCCTACAACATTGGCTATGGTATTAACCTGAAACGTATTCAAAAATGGTTGCTGAAGCTTGCTCCGAAGCAAGATTCGGCATTTCCACACCCATAAAGTCACTGGACCATCCTACATCAGGCAAATTGAAATCCCCACATATGACAACATAATCATAAATATTAGAGCTAGCAGCCAGTTCAAGTGATACACAAAACGCTTTATATTTGTCTACAGGAGACTGAGGTGGCAAATGTACAGTGCCTAACAATATTTTTCTACCATGTATACTGTATTCTTATGAATAAATGTTCAATATTACGAATGTTTGTTTTTGTTTGACTCACTGCCATCAGAACACCACCTCCCCGGGAGTGAACACTAGTCTCCTCAGATCTGTCACACCTGAACACAAAATAATTGATGAACCCAAATTCACCATCTAAAATACCATTGTGCAGCCAGGTCTCAGTAAACATCACAACTCCAGAACTTTCCACAACCAATGCTCGGGTGAGATAATTAAGTTTAGATCTTAATCCTCTTACATTCTGGTAGTAGAAATTTAATTGCTGTAACCGTGCTGATTCGGTTGACGAAAATTTCTCCTCTGGTGCACCCGCATATCACGTCTGCCAGACCCGTTGACCCTGCCCAGAGACTTATATTTAAATCTCCTCTTTTTTCATTACATAATTACAATATATTTAGGTTACGCCTATGGTTTAATGCATAATTGTAACACAATAGTCAGTAGATAGTACGCCTTTTCTCACTTACGGGTGCCCACCCCGGGTTTCATGGCACTGGTGAAATACCCGCGACTTTTTCCGTTGCCGCTTGTGCGTCACGACTTTGGATGAAAAGTCGAGGTGCCGAGCCTTGAGTGACGAGTTTTTGGAAAAAAATCTCTAAAAACATGATTTTCAGCCTGATGTCATAGACATATACTGCCCTCGATTCATTGGCCGGAGGAACTTAGAGCTGTTCAGATGCAAGAAACGCTCACTTTATTCACGTAGTGCATTATGCCTCGGAGCTGCTTTCCCCTTACCACTCAAACACCATGAAAAATATTCGGTGTATAAAGCCCTACCAGCTGTCGGTTTTCATTTTTAACCGACTTCTAAAAAAAGGAGGTTCTCAATTCGTCGAGTATGTATGTTTTTTTTTATGTATGTACACCGATTACTCCGGAACGGCTGCACCGATTTGAATGTAATTTTTTACGTTATGTTCAGGAAGTTGCTGCGGTGGTCTCATATTTTTTTGGACGAAATTGGTGCAGTAATATCCAAGCTGGCGCTAACAATATGGCGGCCAAAAAAATTAATTTTGTCTGATTTTCACCAAAATTGGTATGGCGGAATTTTTGGGGTCGTACACAACGAATCTGAAATTATTTTAAAAAATTCAATATGGCGGATCCAATACGGCCGACAAAAAATTTAATTTTGTCTGATTTTCTCCAAAATTGGTATGGGGGAGTTTTCGGGGTAGCACATAATAGATCCAAAATATTTTTTTTAATTCAATATGGCGGATTCAATATGGCGTATAAAAAAATCAGTTGTGTCCGATTTTCTCCAAAATTGGTAAGAGGGAGTTTTCAGGGTCGTAAATCTAAAATTATTTTAAAAAAATTCTATATGGCGGATCCAATATGGCGGACAAAAAAATCAATTTTGTCCGATTTTCTCCAAAATTGGTACGAAGGAGTTTTCAGGGTGGTACATAACTAACCTGAAATTATTTTTAAAAAATTCAATATGACGGATGAAAAAATCAATTTTGTCCGATTTTCTTCAAAATTGGTTCAGGGGAGTTTTCGGGGTCGCACATAACGAATCTGAAATTATTTTTAAAAAATTCAATATGACGGATTAAAGATTCTACATTTTTACAATTTTTGATTTTGTTCAAAGGTGGAACTGAATCGTTTTTGAGGATGTAAATTGCGAATATAAGTCTGTAAATTTAAAATTTCCGGATTTCATCCAAAATTGGTACTAGGGGGCTTTGGAGGGTTTAGATTAGATTAAGATTTAAAATAATTTTTTTTGGAATTCAATATAGCGGATGCAATATGGTGGGTTGAAAATTTTACCTTATTCGCATTTTTTCAGATTTGATATTAGAGGGTTTTCGGGGTCGTGTATTACGAATATGAAGTTAATTTTTTACAACTATTAGGTTGATAAGATACAATATGAAGGACAGAAAATTTTATATATTCCGATTTTGTCTAAAATTGATATTGTGGGGTTCTTGAGGCGTATACAAACTCAATATGCAGTATAAAATATATCGAGCTAAGGAATTTACATCTCAGGTTCTTTAAATATCCATATTGGAATGTTTTGGGGCCTACATTATCAATCTAAAATTAATTTGAAATTTAAGGTAGTGGATTTACTATGACAGACTAAATATTTGTTTGACACAATTTTACTGATATTTAGAAAACTCAAAGAACCAAAGAATATTTAGTAGTTCATTTTAGGGTGATTTACAACTTTGGATAAAATGAGTACTTTTTTGCCACCTTGGAGTCATTGTGAGGTACACTAATCGATTAGTACTTAGTTCAAATAATTTATGGATATCATAATGAATTCTAAAACTAAAAATAGAAAAATAAAATTTTTATAAAAAAAAGTGAACTAACTTCTAAAAGTGCGCTAAAAAGTGAAAAATAACTATAAATGTTTATATGAAATTGAACTTTTTGAAGTCGGCGCCAAATTATTTGTAAATTAAATAAATAACTACCAATATGTACAAATAATGGTAAGAAAACAATTACAAATAAAGTATTTTTAATCAGTTTATGCAAAAAACATTTTGTCAGGTATTAGTTTGACGCCGACTTCAAAAAGTTCAATTTCATATAAAAATTTATAGTTATTTTTCTCTTTTTAGCACACTTTTAGAAGTCGGTTCAATTTGTTTATAAAAATTTTATTTGATGCTAGTTTTGGTTTATACATGAAATGGAGAGACGAAAAATAAGATTGGTTCACAAGCTACCGGACTTACGTTCATAGTTTTTATAACGAGTTACGAAATATTTATGGCTGAACCAGACAAAATTCAAAACTAATAAATAATAAAATAATGTTTTTACCCATTATGTTTTGCTATGCATAATAAAAACACCAAGTCCGAAAAAAATTATTTGGAGTTTATTTACCCTGCAAATTAACGCTTTAACCGCTTTATCCAGATTTGTTCGGAGCTACTCAGAATTTCATGCACCCGAGTTTAAAACGCTTCAATCGAGGGCAGTAATAGTGATAGTGAAATTTCCTTTGTTCTGCTGCAGCCAAGGGCGAACCCATCATCGACGTTGCTTAGGCAACAGAAGAACTGTTGCTCCGCAAATAATTGATATGAGTACTAATTCCTCGATATCCATTTTTTTAATGAAAAGTAACGTTAGAATAGTTTATAAGACAAATAACACACAAAACTCTCTACAAAGTAAAAATTTACTAGAAATTATAACCCTAGTAAAAAATCGTAAATGTGAACAAGCTGGCATCTTGCACCCATGACGTCAAGAACCCCTGAAATCAGCTAATGGGTTTCGGATGACAATACCCGGGGTGGGCACCCATAATAAGAAAAGGCCTTTATAAATAATAGAATATCCTAAGTAAATACGTTTGTTAACCAACCTAAACGGAAAATTACCAAACCTATAAAATCATAAAACCTTTTATTAAAAATAAAGAACTTTATTCATGGCGCCCTTTTGTCGCATAACAGGTAAACTTTACAAATAACTTGTTTGAGCAATGGTCTTATAATAATATAGATATAAGTTAGTTTCTTAAGCATGTCTATGACCGAATGGAGACAAGTAAAGTATAAATTGAATCCATAAGAGTTAGAGGCCTTTTTTATTTTGTCAAAGTCAGGATAAAAAAACATCTTAATTACGAGTGCATCGCAAAACAACTTCCTGTTATATATATATATATATATATATATATATATATATATATATATATATATATATATATATATATATATTGTAAGTTTTCACGGATGGTGGAATGAATGGTTTGGTTATTCTGGGTTTCAATCCGTTCGTTAAAAAAATCGTTTTCACGACGTTTCGCCAAAATCTCATTTGGCATTTTGAAGTGCGGTTCGTCTCGTTACTCGTTGAGAACTGATGGTGGCCTCTGATGAATGTCGAGCTTTGTTTAGCTGACTCGCTTTCTGATTGAACGAGCGGCTTCGCAGGCTCCTCCCCTCTGCCGAGTGCGATATATTTCTTGTATGCTGGGGGCGTGTATTGGTTGATCTTTGTTGTTTAGTTTCTTGTTTTTTATTAATGTTTTCGATGTTGTTGGAATGTGTATAGCATCGTCTCGTTTATTCAGCTGTCCCGCTTTTCCGATTTCTAGGGTCTCTCTTATGACGCGTACCTTGTAGTTCTGTACTGGTGCTATTTCTTTTGCTTTTTCAAAGTCGATGATATGTCCGGTGGTTTGGTGATGTTGAAATAGAGCTGAGATTGTTTGTTTCTTTTTGAGGCTATTTTTGTATTCTTGAATTCTTGCTGATATGCGCCTGTTTGTTTGTCCTATATATGTTTGCTGACAATCTGCACATGAATGCTGTAAACGCCTTGATTTTCAAGGTTGGTCTTATCTTTGGGATTTCCCAGGATGCTGGTTATTGTTTTTTGTGGTTTAAATATGGGCTGTATGTCGTGTTTTCTTAAGATTCTTCCGATTCTGTCCGTTACTTCTTTTATGTATGGGATTATGACTGCATTGAGATATCGGTCAGTATGTGTGGATTTTCGATATATGCTAAAACCTAGGTTGTTGTTGGGTTTTCTAGTTAATAACAAGTTTCTTTTCTTGCTCGATTTTTAATGTGAATTGGATTCTATGGTGGATATTATTAAGGTATATGAGGAAATCGTTCAGGTGTTCTTTTCCATGTGGCCATATTATAAAAATATCATCTACATAGCGTTTCCAAAATTTCCGTTTTAAGAGAGCTATATATATATATATATATATATATATATATATATATATATATATATATATATGTGTGTGTGTGTGTGTGTGTGTGTATTAGTAGTTATTAATTTCATTTAGAGATAGTTTGGCGCCAACTTCAAAAATTTCAATTTCATATAAAAATTTATAGTTATTTTTCACTTTTTAGCGCACTTTTAGAAGTCGGTTCAATATTTTCATAAAAATTTTATTTTTCGATTTTTAGTTTTGAATTCATTATGATATCCAAAAATTATTTGAATTGGGTACTAATCGAAATGAGTGTACCTACCTTGCAATGACTCCAAGGTGATAAAAAGTACCCATTTTATCCAAAGTTGTAAATCAACCTGAAATAAACCACAAAAAAATTTTTTATTCTTAGAGTTTTCCAAATACCAGTGAAATTTTGACAAACAAATATTTAGTCTGTCATAGTAAATCTACTATCTAAAATTTTAAATTAATTTTAGATTGGTAATATAGGCCCCAAAACCTTCCAATATCGGTACTTAAGAACTTGAGACCTAAATTTCTTAGTCCGATATATTTTATACTGCGTATTGAATTTGTAAACGCCTCAAGAACCCCACAATATCAATTTTAGACAAAATCAGAAAATGAAAGATTTTCAGTTTCTCATATTCTATCTTATCAACCTAATAGTTATAAAAAATAGCCTTCATACTCGTAATACACTCGACCCCTAAAACCCCCTAATACCAAATGTGAAAAAAATGCGAAAAAGGTAAAATTTTCAACCCACCATATTGAATTTAAAAAAAAATAATTTCAACGTCTTAATCTAATCTAAATCTTAACCCTTCAAAGCTCCCTAGTACCAAATTTGGATGAAATCCGGAAACTTAAAATTTCTAGACCGTCATATTGCATCTGACATATTAGATTTTCATAAAATAATTTTATAGTCGCTATTTACATCCTCAAAAATGATTCAATCCCACCTTTGAATAAAATCGAAGAATGTAAAATTTTTAGTCCGCTATATTGGATTCGTCATATTGAATTCTGAAAAAATACTTTTAAATTCATAATTTACACCCTCAAGAACCCCCTATATCAGTTTTGGAGAAAATCGAAAAATGTAAAATTTTTAGGAAACCATATTGAATCCGCCAGATTGAGTTTTTCAAAAAATATCTTAAATTCGTAATTAACACGAACAAAAATCCTCCAGTACCGATTTTAGACAAAATCGAGATGTGTAGAATCTTTAATCCACTATCTTGGATCCGCCATATTTAATTTTTTTAATAATTTCAGATTCGTAATTTGCGATCCCAAAAACTCCCTCATATCAATTTTGCAAAAAATCGGATAAAATTAATTTTCTATAAGCCATATTGGATACGCCATATTAAATTTTTTTAAAAATAATTTCAGACTCGTTATGTGCGACTCCGAAAAGTCCCTCATACCAATTTTGGAGAAAAGCGGTCAAAATCGATTTTTTCGTTTGCCATATTGCATCCGCAATATTGAATTTTAAAAAAATAAATTCAGATTCGTTATGTGCAACCCAAAAAACTCCCCCATATCAATTTTGAAAAAAATCGGACAAAATTGATTTTTTTCGTCTGCCATATTGGATCTACCATATTGAATTTTTTTAAAGTAATTTCAGATTCATTCTGTATGACCCCGAGAAATCCCCCATACCAATTTTGGAGAAAATCGGACAAAATTAAGTTTTTTGGCCGCCATATTGTCAGCGCCATCTTGGATTTTACTGCACCAATTTCATCCAAAAAATATGGGACCACCGCAGCAACTTACTGAACATAACGTAAAAAATTTTATTCAAATCGGTGCAGCCGTCCCGGAGTAATCGGTGTATATACATAAAAAAAAACATACATACTCGACGAATTGAGAACCTCCTTCTTTTAGAAGTCGGTTAAAAATATGAGACCACCGCAGCAACTTCCTGAAGATAACGTAAAAAATTTCATTCAAAACGGTGCAGCCGTTCCGGAGTAATCGGTGTACATACATAAAACAAAAATACATATTCGACGAATTGAGAACCTCCTTCTTTTAGAAATCGGTTAAAAAAGCAGCACCATCAAATTCATAATATTGGCTACAAGGTGGCAAAAGCCCATAACATTGGTAGCAGCGGTGAAAACCCAGACTCATAAAACTGGTAGCAGCGGTCGAAACCTATCCCTATAACATTGGTGGCAAGAGCCGTGGAAATTCAGACCCATAACAAAACATATATTGCCTAGATCGTCAAAAAGAAGTAAAGGAAGAGCCCCAAAAAGATGGCTAGACGGCATAAAAAAGAAAGCAGGTAGAAACTGGCACCGAATTGCAAGAAATAGGTTGGAATGGAAGAGACTAGAGGAGGCCTATATTTAGGAATGAGAGACAGAGAGAGAGTATCTTAAGTCTCATTTTCTTTTTTGGGGAAATTTTTTTATTTAACAATTAAGATGTGAAAAGAAATGTTTTTTTCAAGTTCTATAAAAATCTATTATTTTTCAGTAAAAAAGTTTCAAACATAAGTTGTGCGCATTGAAAATATCTACAAAATGAGCCCCATCTAAATCGGATAATTTTTTCGTTAGTTATTGCAAAAAACCTGCTAAAATTGCCGTTCATAAATAATAGAAAAATATATTGCATTAACTTTAGACTACAACTAATGGAGCCTCTTGTTGCATACAACAAAGTTGCAAAATTTCAAATAAAATCATTCAATGGTTTTTGCACAGTGAATTTGTTTATAACTTTTTACGTTTTTTTTATTGTTTATTCTCAGCGATCTAGAGGTCGTACAGCGGTCTGCAGGTACGCAAATGAAAGTTCCAGACTTATACTAACAATAACAAAAAAGAATGAAATTAATTGTTAATCTTAAATTGTTAAAACAGATAAACAAAATTGGGGTTCTTTTTTTCGTTATTAACAAATGAAATAACTCTTCAACAATTGTTCATATAGAAATGCCAATAAGTGGATGCCATAGCTAAGATTTTAACGCACATTTTGCAAAAAGAAAAATTGTGTACGAACACTACAAACTGAGATTTTTATTCAAAAAATCGCTGCGGAGTTGTTTATTAACATTATGGGTTTATTTAAGTAGGAGCTCATAAGGAGATAGTTAAACTATTGTTTGCCGCAGTTTTCAACTCAATTTTATCAAAATTATTGATGTAGCAATAGTTTAAAATTGTACCTACTCCGAGAGTCAGAAAGTGAGCAGTGGATGCGGGCGTTCTTTCAGCCTGTGTCGCGCGGAAAACAACGTGACTCGGACGCTTCAAATTCAAACAATAGATGATATGTTTTTGTAGTCAAATTATTGTTAAAACTAACAATAAAAAAATTCTTGCACTTTTATACATTTTATGCATAATTATAATTTTAGTGCACTTACGTGCTTTTCAAATTGCGAAAAAATTGTTATAGTGGTCAACAGTATACTATTAATTAGGAATATTAAAAATTAGATTGATTTTTAATGTACTATTAATATTTATCGAGATATAGCATGAAACAAACAGCAACATTTGTTGATAGCATTATTATTTTTCGAGATGCAGAATGCAGAAAATTTGACGATTATATTGGAAGCGATTATCCAGTCGAGAATTATTGTAATATTATTTTCAAAGACTATAATAGTAACAGCTATAACTATAAATATTAATGGTACATTAAGTATCCATTTGATTTTTAATATTCCCAATTAGTAGTATACTTTTGACCACTGCTACATTTTCTCGCGATTTGAAAAGCACGTACAACAATTCGTTTATCGCTATGTTTAACAATAATTTGAATACAAAAACATTGCTCATGTCTCGTCGAGAAACCGCAAATTAAAAAAAAAAAATAGAGATTCTACGACCAGTATTCGCCGAGATATTCCAAATTTTTCGGGCGAAATGAATGGGAAGCGTCCGAGTCACGTTTTTTTCCGCGCGCCGCAGGCTGAAATAACGTCCACTCTACTGCTCGCTTTCTGACTCTTCGAGTAGGTACAATTTTAAACTATTGTAGCATCAATAATTTAGAAATAATTGAGTTGAAAACTGCTGCATATAATAGTTTAACCATCTCCCTATGAGTTCCTACTTAAATAATCCATTAATAAACAAAGCAGCAGCGATTTTTTGAAAAAAAAATTCTATGTCAGCTTCTAATTGTGGTACAAAATTTGTTTTCTTTCAAAATATGTGCCAAAATCTTACCTATCACGCATTTCGATATCAACAATTGTCGAAGAGTTATTCTATTTGTTTATAACGAAAAAAACCAATCACAACTTTATTTATCTCTTTCAGCAATTTGAAATAAACAATTAGTGTGGTTTTTTTCTGTAACCGATCAATTTTGCACTTAAGCTCACAATGGCGAATTTATTTAATTTAACCTTATTTTGTAAATTCATTATGGGCAACACAGTATCATTTTCTTTAAGTATTTCCCAGGAATTCTTTGAAAAAAAAAACATTTTGTCAAGTATAGTTTCGGTTAATTTTATTTGCCATTATTTATCCTTTACTTTGGTATTTCACTACACTGTGCTTAAGTATTTTCTTATCAATATCAAACTTATTGCTACCTCTTTTTTGTATTCAGATAAATCTTGTTTTTTCCCGGCCATTTATATTTGTATTTGTTGGGAATTGGCTTAACTAATTAATTCATTTCAGCAGACTGTTGTTGCCCAACGCCTTTCTTTTTGAGCTGTCATTTCTTTCACACGTGGTAATTGAATGCGCCTAACGGAAGTCGATTAGTGCGCAAGCAGGGCCATGGTTATAAATGGAGGTCGTTTTGCCTTAATTTTTCACTTTTTTCCTAGTTTGGTTCGGCTGAAGCAGCTGCAGACTTCCATCTCATTTTTTAGTTGCCAAGTTTTTGGGATTCTGAGATGGAAAGTCGAAAATTATCCTGATAATTGTGTTGATTTTTGGTGTACCGTATCTTTTGCCAGGTTGGCAGTTATGATTTTTTTATCGGGATAAATCAGGAGACAGGGATTTTGGGCCTTTTGCACGGGTCAACGAAGGATTCAGTCTGACCCCAGAAGATCGGGGTCCACCCTTAGGGATACTAACAGCATATCCACTCTTAGGGATATAAACAACATAAATCCACCCTCTGGGCATAAGAACAGTCTAGATCTACCCTTAGGGATATTAGTGAATAAAGAGTAAAATTAATATTAAAATTATTGAGTTTCATTTGAACCCCATAACTTCTTGTCTTTTGCAGTGCGTTACCTCTTTTTTGTTTATTTTTAATATTATGGGCAGCAAATTAGCTCTACTTATGATTTTTTTTGTGTGGTAATTTGAGAGCTAAGTTGAACGTTAGGCCCAAGCAACAACATGGGGGGGGTTTCTGTGTTTACCCGGCAAAATTCAGTGGCGCCCTCTTTAAATACCCACCCCTACTCTACGGCATAGGGGCTAGCTTGGTACTTTGCTTGCTGGTGCCGCCTTTAGCCTTCAACTCTGCTCTGCTCTCACGAGTTAACCCCAAGGAAGTTGGAAGGGGTAAAAGGAAGGAGAATACCCTAAACTAAATTTGGTTCCGCATGTAACTCTGTACTCCCCTCAATGCTGCACTTGCGCAGTAGGTCAAAGGACAGGACTGGATTTGAGAAACCTCTTATTTATGTTGTTATATTGAAAAATTACAATTTAAAGTTGAGGTTATAAAACGACTAATGAAATAAACACTGCCTTAAAATAAATTTAAACATAATTCGAAATAAAATCTTATCTTATCTACAATGTTAAAAAAGATCTGGCCATAGGGATTAATTATATGTTACTCTTCCTTTATGTTATTAATAAGTAAAGTGTTTTCCATGTTCTTTCCAAACTTTAAAATAATTAATATTTGATCAAAAAAAATGAAATGAAAAAAATAATAAAAACGACACACTAGCGCAAACAAAACTTGAAAATCGTCGATCTATTAAAAGATCTTCAGTATAATCTTACATATTGATGTAATACAAAAAACGTAGGTACTTACCGAAAATAATGAATTTCCGGGATCGAATCACGCGATTTACAAAACAATACCATACACTGATACACTGTTATAAATTAAAGTCTGTACAAATGTCTTGACAACATACACAAATATAAATTCCGAAATTTAACTAATGATACTGCACCGCACAACAAAGAAAATAAGCTTCGAGAACGATGCCAAACAACCGCATTAAACATAAAGACTACGTCGAGACGCTGATCGTGTCGTAAACCCTGCTCTGGTTTCCGGTTCTCACATTGTTAACTTCATGCAACAAATTTACTACGAAATTTCCTTTTGCACTTGCTCCATATAGCCAGTCGATGTTGATTTAATACATTATATTACTCTCGAGCTTTCATTTACGCACCCGCGGATCACTGAACGATCTCTAGATGGCTGAGAATAAACAATAAAAATAACATAAAGTGTTATAAACAAATTCACTGTGCAAAAAACTACTGAATATTTTTAATTGAAATTTTGCATACTTGTTTTATGCAACAAGTGACTCCTTTCGGTGTAGTATAAAGTTAATTTAAAATATTTTTCTATTGTTTATTAACAATAGATAAAACAGCCATTTTAGCAGGTTTTTTTGCAATAACTAACAATTTGGATGATCTTTAGCTCATTTTGTAGATATTTTCAAAGCGCACAACTTTTCTTTGAAACTTTTTACTAAAAAATAACAGCTTTTCCTAGAACTCGAAAAAACTACTTTTTCACATCTTAATTGTTAAATAAAAAATTTTCCCCAAAAAAGAAAATGAGACATAAGATACTACATAATTACTATTATTATTCTGAAGGTTTCTACGTAGTCAGAAATTACTAACAATAAATTTTTTCCACATGCTAATTCCGCTGGCCTATAAATGCTATTTTAAGTTTGATTTATTGACTATAAATAATATGCCCAACTGTTTAACGATTTAGCTAAAATAATTTAATCATGTTTATGGTTTTTAGCATGGAATCCCCTTAATAAGCTCCTACGAAGACTACTATAACTGTTCTCTTCCCCCACCATGGGAAACCAATAAGGAAGAAAAAATGTACAAGATTCAAAATCACCTTCTATATCCTATTAACGTCGCCCGCAACGTTGCCAGACTGGCTGCAAAAACCCATTTCGTTTTCCCTGGAGATATCGAATTATACCCGACAAGAAATTTTATACAGTTGTTTTTAACATTTGTAAAAGAAAATTTGGATTTTTTCAAGAAAGATTCTATGAACGTGTTCGTTCTTCCGGTTTTCGAAATATTGAAGAACCAAATTGTGCCTGACAACAAGACTCAGTTGCTGAATATGTTGGCGAAAAAGACTGCTGTAGTTTTCCACCAGTCCATATGTCTACTTTGTCATAGGGTAAGGATAAATTCGATAAGTGATAATTAACGGAAATATACCAAAATGAGAAATTACTCTAAAATATACTGTAGCCCAAAAAGTCTGGTTATAATGAGAAGGTATTATTTTTTGGAAAAGGAATATCTCGTTAAACACGACTTTTTTAGGTTATAAATAGTGAAACATGGGTAAAAACACCAGAAACATTTGGCCTAGGTATTTTTTCCACTGGAAAAAGACAAGGGAGGTATATGGTTTGGGAACCGTTTTATGTTGGCACTCAGAAAGAACCTTTGTGGGACGAACGATTCAGTTGGGAAGGGCAAGGGGACAAAATGATACAGGTAAATCGTAGCATAAGAATATGAATGAGATTGAAGCTTAGGAAGAACTAAGGTGAATTCATTTAATTAATATTTTTTTATTTCGCTTCTTCGAGTGACATGTATTCGATAATTATATATATATATATATATATATATATATATATTTATATATATATATATATATATATATATTTATATATATATATATATATATATATATATATATATATATATATGTTATGTCGTAGATTTTCACGGATGGTGGAATGGATGGTTTGGTTATTACGAGTTTCAATTCGTTCGTTCAAAATATCGTTTTCACGACGTTTCGTCAAAATCTCATTTGGCATTTTCAAGTGCGGTTCGTCTCGTTACTCGTTGAGAACTGATGGTGGCCTCTGATGAATTTCCTGTTTTGTTTAGCTAGCTCGCTTTCTAATTAGATGAGCGCCGAGTGCGATATATTTTTTTCTTTTATGCTGGTCTCTCGTGTTGAGTTTTGTTGTTTTCTTTCTTGATTTTTTATTAATGTTTTCCATGTAGTTGGAATATGTATAGCGTCGTCTCGTTTATTTAGCTGTCCCGCTTTTCCGATTTCTAGGGCCTCTCTTATGACGCATACCTTGTAGTTCTGTACTGGTGCTATTTCTTTTGTGTTTTCGAAATCGGTATTATGTCCGGTTGTTTAATGGTGAAATAGAGCTGAGGTTTTCTGTTTGTTTTTGAGGCTATTTTTGTGTTCTTGAATTATTTCTGACATGCGTCTGTTTGTTCATCCTATATATGTTTGATAACAATTTGCACATGGAATGCTGTAAACGCCATGATTTGCAAGGTTGGTCTTATCTTTGGGATTTCCCAGTATGTTGGCTATTGTATTTTGTGGTTTAAATATGGGCTGCATATTGTGTTTTCTTAAGATTCTACCGATTCTGTCTGTTACTCCTTTTTATATTTGGAATTATAGCTTTGTTACTTGTTTGATCCTAGTCTATGGTTTTCGTTGTGGTCTTCTCTTGTCTTTTTATGTCTTTATATCTGATTGTGAGAAACCATTCCGTTCTAGAGCTGTTGAAATGTGTCCTATGTCGTCTTGTTTTGTATCGAGTTCTGTTAGGCGAAGAGATCTTGGTACTAGTGCGTTGACTACTGCCTACTTTGAGAGGGATAATGATGTAACTCTGGACTGAGATATCGATCAGTATGTGTGGGTTTCCGATATACGCTAAAACCTAGGGTGTTCTTAGGTTTCCTAGTTAATAAGAGGTCCAAAAAAGGAAGTTACTTTTCTTGCTCGATTTCTAGCGTGAATTGGATTCTATGGTGGATATTGTTCAGGTAAATGAGGAAATCACCCAGGTGTTCTTTTCTATGAACTCGGCAGAGGGAAGGAGCCTGTGAAGCCGCTCGTCCCATCAGAAAGCGAGCCACCTAAACAAAACTGGAAATTCATCAGAGGCCACCATCAGTTCTCAGCGAATAACGAGACGAACCGCACTTGAAAATGCCAGATGAGATTTTGGCGAAACGTCGTAAAAACGATTTTTTGAACGAACGGATTGTAACTCGAAATAACGAAACTATTCATATATATATATATATATATATATATATATATATATATATATATATATATATATATATATATATATATATATTTCTTTTCAGGCATTTACAATGTGCGTCATGAACTACAACTTCCATGTACTAGATAACGCTTTCTTAATTCACAAACCTGGAGTCAAGAAGAAAAAAGTCCAAGTAGAAAAGTTTAACAATATAGTAGTAAAATCGGATAAGCTTATAAAAAGCGTAGCCACAGAAATACAGAAAATATATGGCTATCGAAGCGGTTGTAAAATAAAATATGTGCCGTTGGCGAAACATCGTCCAGCGGGTGTACCCAAAAAGCCCAAGGGTGTACCCAAAATTTCCCAGGGTGTTTCCAAAATTCCGAGGGATATTCCGAAAGGCGTAGTTAATAATGGAACAAAGAGCTAGGAGTATTTAAGAGACTTAAAGAGCTGAAGTTATCAGCGTCATTTAAGATTTTTGGGCAGAGTTTTCAAATATTTTAAAACAGAAAATTAGGAACTGTGCTACAGGAATGTGGAAATAAAAAATGAACATGATGCCAGATAGAAATCAACTAATTAGTTGACAACACCGAAAAATATAAGTTGTTAATAGACGAGAACCTTTTTTCTGATAGAAGTAATGAGCGGACCGAAATGGGGCCGCACTTCGCTCCCGATTAATGTCATTAAATAATGTCAAACACGTGGAAGTTCAATCGTTCATATAAATGATTCAAAATACGGAGTGTCCCATTTTCGACACTTTTAGGGGGTATTGGAGTTATTATCCAAGATAGAGTGTTGCTGTTCTCACTTTAGTTGATTACTTTTTAACGAAACGAAAGATTCCGGTGTCAAATTTGTCATTGCTCTTTTAGTTTTTAATCTACAGGATGATTTTGAAAATCTTCGTTTTTTAGGCAAATCTCGTATTTTCGTAATGCGTTAATTTATAAAAAAGATAAAAAGTAATTTTTATAGAATTTTTTAACTAGAGTTCAGTGGCGTAATCAGTTTTTTCTACAAAGTTCAGTTTTTGAGATATTAACCAAATATGATTTTTAAATAGGACACCCTGTATATTATTTTAGATATTGATTAAGTATAATCTAGACTTTTCAAATAATGTGTTTATTTTCTTTTGAAAAACAAGGTCAGAATTGGATATTTTCAATAATTTAATGAATTTGTAACACTAGGCCATGGCCAATTTATGAGAAACAAATGTAAAATTTTTACAATAATAATTACACTAAAGATTAGACATTTTAAAGATAATTTTAATGTTTTTCTGTATTTTCAGTAGTAAACACTAAATTATTATTACATTTTTTACCTTAAACAACACCTTTATTATAAAAGCAGGATATTGAAATTTGATTGCAAAGAAACAAGAACAATATTATTTCATAAAATTAAAGTAACAAAAACAAAAAGAAACACTGAAACTAAAAACAACCAAGAGTTTTTTAAAGATGATATTCAAAATGACGACCGTTTTCATAAATGCAATATCGGCAGAGTTTTGTTATTCATTTAAAAGAGTCATAGGTTTTTTATGAAGAATTTGAAAGGCCGAACCAACTGTCTCACGAAGTTCCGCTATAGATTTATGTCGTGTCTTATACACATGATTTTGCATAAAATCCCACAAAAAAAAATCCAAAACGGATAGATCGGGAGATTGTGGGGGCCAACTCACTGGCCCATTAGCACCTGTTCATTTTTGAGGAAAGTTATTGTCCAGAAATGGCCTTAATGAGCCAGAGTTGTGGCTCTGCATCGTCTTGTTGAAGATAAATGGAATTGAAATGGGCCAATGGAACATTTTCAAGCAACTCTGGAATAATTGCTTCAAGGATTTCTAAGTATCTACCGTGCCGTGAGACCCCCTACATACATCCTGTAGGCTATGCGTCGGCTCAAACACGAGACACCAACCACAACGCGCCATTGTTGTGCCCTTTCGAAAATTAAATGGTGATTTTCTGCAGACCAATGACTCGTGTTGTGATAATTAAAAATTCATAACATTCGTCAGACTAGATGACAAATCAGCTAAAAGGTTCGTTTGTGCCGATTTGTTCTATATACCATTGACAAAGCATTACTCGGCGCTCATCATCTCCGGAGTGTAAATGTTGATGTTGCACTATTTTAAATTTATATGGATGCTATTTAAACTTTTCAAAATTTTTTCAGCATCAGATATTCTACACCAACTTGTTCCTCTATCTTTCTGCAGGATGGTGAAGTTATTACTGCGGCGTAAAATAACACATTTGTTTCTTTTCTCTCCCTATCTTCTATGACGTATGTTTTGGGAAGCGGCTGAATAAAAACTACGTGTTCAACTAGATTTCTTTTTAAACAAGCAAATAGGTCTGAAAAGGGTTGCCTTCCTTCTAGATAACTAACATGAACAAAAACGATCACCAGATATGAGACGTTATCCTAATGATAACGCTTAAAATACATTACTTATTGAAATATAATTCAGACGCTTCTTGGGAACTTCCATTTCTTTGTATAAGAAATACTAACATATATCTTACTTTTCATAATTATCATAAACAGCCATAGTAAATTCAGAATAAATAATAAAATTTTTATAAAAAATTGAACCGACTTCTAAAAGTGCGCTAAAAAGTGAAAAATAGCTATAAATTTTTATATGAAATTGAACTTTTTGAAGTCGGCGCCAAACTAATATCTGACAAAATGTGATTTGCATAAACAGATTAAAAAATACTTTATTTGTAATTGCTTTCTGACCATAATTTGTATATATTTGTAGTTATTTGGTTCATTTACAAATAATTTGGCGCCGACTTCAAAAAGTTCAATTTCATATAAAAATTTATAGTTATTTTTCACTTTTTAACGCACTTTTTATTTTTCTATTTTTAGTTCTTGAATTCATTATGATATCCATAAATTATTTAAAACTAAGTACTAATCGAGATTAGTGTATCTCGCAATGACTCCAAGGTGGCAAAAAAGTAACCATTTTATCTAAAGTTGTAAATCACCCTAAAATGAACCACTAAAAATTCTTTGGTTCTTAGATTTTTCCAGATACCAGTAAAATTGTATCAAACAAATATTTAGTCGGTCATAGTAAATCCACTATCTTAAATTTCAAATTCATTTTAGATTGGTAATATAGGCTTCAAAACCTTCCAATATCGATGTTTAAAGAACCTGAAATGTAACTTTCTTAGCTCGATATATTTTATACTGCATATTGAGTTTGTATACGCCCCAAGAAACCCACCATATGATTTTTCAATATTTAAAGAACCTGAGATGTAAATTTCTTAGCTCGATATATTTTATACTGCATATTAAGTCTGTATACGCCTTAAGAACCCGACAATATCAATTTTAGACAAAATCGGAATATGTAAAATTTTCTGACCCTCATATGGTATCTTATCAACCTAATAGTTGTAAAAAATTAACTTCATATTCGTAATACACGACTCCGAAAATCATCTAATATCAAATCTGAAAAAATGAGAATAAGGTAAAATTTTCAATCCACCATATTGCATCCGCTATACTGAATTTTTAAAAAATTATTTTAAGTCTCAATCTAATCTAAATTTAAACCCTTCAAAGCCTTCTAGTACCAATTTTGGATGAAATCGAGAAATTTAAAATTTCTAGAATTATATTCGCTATTTATATCCTCAAAAACGATTCAGTCCCATATTTAAACAAAATCGAAAAATGTAAAATTTTTAGTTCTCTATCTTGGACATGCCATATTGAATCCTGAAAAAATAATTTAAATTCATAATTTACACCCTCAAGAACCCCCTATATCAGTTTGGGAGAAAATCGAAAAATGTAAAATTTTTAGAACACCATATTGAATCTGCCAGATTGAGTTTTTCAAAAAATATTTTAAATTCATAACTAACACTAACTAACACAAATACCCCAATACTGATTTTAGACAAAATCGGGAGATGTAGAATCTTTAATCCGCCATCTTGGATTCGCCATATTCAATTTTTTTAAAATAATATTAGATTAGTTATGTGCGACCCCGAAAACTCCCCCGTACCAATTTTGAAGAAAATTGATTTTTTCGTCCGCCATATTGGATCTGCCATATTGAATTTTTTAAAAATAATATTAGATTAGTTATATACGATCCTGAAAACTCCCTCGTGCCGATTTTGGAGAAAATCGGACAAAATTGATTTTTTTGTCCGCTATATTGGATCCGCCATATTGAACTTTTTAAAAATATTTTGGATCCATTATCTGCGACCCCGAAAACTTTCACACACCAATTTTGGAGAAAATCAGACAAAATTAAATTTTTTTGTCCGCCATATTGAATTTTTTTTAAATAATTTCTGATTCGTTGTGTACGACCCCAAATATTCCCCCATACCAATTTTGGAGAAAATCAGACAAAATTAATTTTTTTGGCCGCCATATTGTCAGCGCCATCTTGGATATTACTGCACCAATTTCATCCAAAAAAATATGGGATCACCGCAGCAACTTCTTGAATATAACGTAAAAAATTTCATTCAAATCGGTGCCGCCGTTCCGGAGTAATCAGTGTACATACATAAAAAAACATACATACTCGACGAATTGAGAACCTCCTTCTTTTAAAAGTCGGTTAAAAAGGAAAATAAAAACACCTGCGTTATAAAAAAATTTCATAAATAACAACAATTTGATAAAACTGTGAAGTTTTAGGCATCTGCCTTTTGTTTCTTATAAATTGGCCATGGCCTACTGTTACAAATATAGTAAATTATTGACAGTATCGAATTCTGACCTGGTTTCTTAAAATAAAATAAACACATTATAAATTTTTGAAAAGCCTAAATTATACTTAATTAATATCTAAAATAATATCGACGGTGTCCTATTTAGAAAATCAAAAGTTGGGTTAATATCTCAAAAATTAAACTTTTTAGAAAAAAACTGACTACCAGTAAAAAACTCTATAAAAACGAATTTTTTGCTTTTTGATAAATTAACTCATAACGAAAATACGAGATGTGCTTAAAAAAACGAAGATTTTCAAAATCACCCTGTAGATTAAAAACTAAGATAGCGATGAGAAATTTGACACCGAAATGTTTCGTTTCATTAAAAAGTAGAATACTAAAGTAAGAACTACAACACTCTATCTTTGATAATAACTTCAATAACCCATAAATTTTTGAAAATGGGACATCCCCGACATCTTGAAAATTTCAGGTGATGATATAGTTTATACAAATATATCTTTTCAAAAAATTTTGTTGTGATTTTCTGGTGTAATAAAATAAAAAATGGATGCAATGTCCTTCATTGACAAGCCAATTAAACTCATCGAGTTATAAGGAACCATTACACTTTGGTTCAACTTGGGGACGATATCCACAGCTTTCTGTAAGTTGACATAATGAATTAGAATCAATTAAATGACTATTTTTTGTAATTAGATTATACAAAGTTGTAAATTAAGGGATAAAATAAATAGTATTTTATAAGTAAACGATAGTAAAATGACATAACTGCGACATACTACAAAATAGAAATAAGCAACTGATTTACTTTCAATTAGTAATTCTCATAATGAACCTAAACATATAGTTTTTAAAAATGCCTCCGATTGTTGTTAAGATAATAGACAAGCTGTTGGTACTTTTAGGTTTTTTTTGTCACAACCCTTTATCTTTGATACAAAGTTTCAAAATTAGTGGTGTTTGATTAGTGATTCTTTCTGGCGGTTATTAAATATGAAACTTAAAGTTATCCTCTGCTGAAAAAAACGACTGGTTAAATTTTGCACACATCCCTTTCTAAAAGTGTTAGTATACAAATTTCTTTTAGTTTAAAAAAATACAATAAACGTCTTGTACTTTTATTTAGGGTGTTTGGATCTTTCCAAGAATAAATAAGAATGCAAAACTAAAACAATCACTATCTTAAATTATTTTTAATGTATTTAAGATTTCTGATAGAATCGTGACCATAGCTATAGTTAACAGATTATCAATATATTAAAAGTCACTTGTCAATTATTGTTCACAACTGAAGTTTAAATCGTTGCTTTAACTGTCAACTTTAGTCACGACCAAAATATTTTCGAAATGTTCTGATTATAAAGCAAATTAATAGCGCATTAATCATTATTTTTATATAAATCTTCAGGATCAAAGATGAATATTTTTTGAAATAAGTAGAAACTGTGACCTCTGTCTCCTTTTGCATTATAATCTTTAAATGTTAAAGAGATATATTTTTTGTACGACATAAGAAATTTAAAATAAAGGTTATATTTGATAGAAAAATAACGTTTTATTTACTTTTCCACCTTATTTGGCTGGGAGAAATCGAAAGAGGATTAAGAAGAGAGGAAAATTAACAATACTTAGGCTTCTTGGTTTTTTAATATACATATTATTTCTTAAATTACCGTCACAACCTGCAATAAATGTGTTTAAAGCTGTTATATTATAGTGTTCAATCTGACAATTTCCTTGTTCATTGGACAAGGAAGTATTATTGCTTATATGATGGATAACGTTACTACTTATTACTAATAATCTATTACCGAAGTTTATTAGGTTTTCGTTTTTAAAAGGTCTAGCCCTAGTGAGTTCTTGTACTAGGCAATCAATATCCCTACGATCGGCGAAACATTGTAAAAGAGCGGCTTTTAATTTCTGCCAGGTATTTAATTCAACACGCCTGCCTACCATTATTTCGGCTTTTCCGCATAATTTTTCTTGTATACATTCAAAAATATGTTCATTTAATTCTGCATTATTAGCTACCGCGTATTTTTCTATAAAATCCTTACATCTAGTGATGAATTTATTTAGTATATTACTGTCACCATCGAACTGTTTAATATTATCTAAACGGAATTTACGGAGGTCCCAGTTAACTTTTACTCCTGACATATATATATATATATATATATATATATATATATATATATATATATATATATATATATATATATATATATATATATATTTCGTGGAAACGTACCAAATAGTGAAAATTTTTGGTGTTTTAAAAGTGAAAAATCGTTGAGTGATGCTAAGTAACATCTAAGGAAGAGCTATAAATAAAGGTGACTGCTTTATTGTAGTTTTAAAGGATAAATAATTATCAAATTACAACGATTTATTCGTTACATTGATATTTGAATAGCAACAATCGAGGTCAAATTGCAGCGACGCTGCCAAGTCGAGCTGCCCGATTTCCCTGCTTATGATGAAAAATGGAATGTGATGTATGTAGCAAAAAAGAGACTATAAATTTAAAATTGTTTGCCTGCGATGGATGCAGTAAGTCTAATTGCGTAAAATGTGGTAAAATATCCCCATCAGAAATTAAGGTTCTGGAACTTAAGGGAGGAAGAACATTAAAATTTTACTGTCAAAAATGTTTACAGTTCAGTACTTTCTCGATACTTCAGCAGACCATTGATGATAAAAAGGCCATTATCAACAGCAAGGAGGAAATTATTAACTTATTAAGACAGAAAATAGAAGAACTTGAGACAGATGTAGAAGAGAATAAAAGAAAGAAAGCACAAGAAAACGTATTAACTTTTGCACAAGTACTGCAAAATGAACCAAGAAACAGAGAAAACATTCCAAGTTTGATAATAAAACCCAAAAGGCCTCAGAATGTTGAAATAACTAAAAAACATCTTCAAAATAACATCAGACCTACAGAGCTAAAAATAGGTATTAAAAACACTCGTGGAATGAAAGACGGTGGTCTTATCGTGAAATGTCTCAGTAAGAGTGATGTTGAAAAATTGAAGATGGATGCAATGGATAAACTTGAGGGATACGATATACAAATCACTAAAATGAGGCTGCCGAGGTTTAAAATCGTAGGGTACAAGGGGGAACTAACGATAGAGCAGATTGAACTTTGTTTGCGGGAACAGAATAACTTCCTATTTGAAAAGAAAGAGCTGAAAATAACTTACATAAAACAAAACAATAAAAATGGTTTAAAAACAATTTTTGGTGAATGTTCTCCTAGAATGTTTCATCAGTTGATGGAAATGAAAAAAATATACATGCAATGGGAACGATATCCTGTGTATGAGGACTTGAATATACAACGCTGTTTCAAGTGTCAGGAACATTATCATAAAAATAGTAATTGCACAAAGGAAACCGTTTGTGAATATTGTAGTGAAAATCATAACATTCAACAGTGTTTAAAAGTGCAGAAAAGATGCAGCAATTGCATTAAGGCCAATAAAAAGTATAACCTCCAACATAATATGGACCACGAAGCCAACAATGCAGAGTGCCCATCGTATCAATATTTGTTGGGAATTTTAAAAAGTAAAATAGATTATGGTAATTAGGATCCACAGATGCTATCAGGTAATGGGATTCCAGTATAGGTTTTACCAATCAATTATGCTCCCAAACTTTATATACAAAATTGCATCGTATAGTAGGGAACTGAAAGTAGATTGTAAGAGACTGGCTTATAAAGAGTTAATGGGGAAAAGTCTATCAGCGTGTCGAGTCTTTGATTTAACAAATTATACACACATTAATGTATCACATTTAGATTCCAACCCCCGGAGGAGTTAATACTTGAACAACTACAGTCGCTGGACGGAGATATCGACGATATGCTGGTAGACGAAAATATATTAAGTGAGAATATTGTAGTAAAGGATAAGACATTTAATTTAGTTCATTTAAATATAAGAAGCATAAATAGAAATTTTGACAATCTTTTATTATTTATAGAGCAGTTTAATTTATTTTATTGTGACATTTTTGTATTGAGTGAATCTTTTAAAATGACTTCTATAGATACATATAACATCCCAGGTTACACGACTTACTATAATGACGGAATTGTTAACAGAAATGATGGAGTTATATTATTCATTAAAACAGATCTAAATGCACAAGGTACTCACATGAAATTAAAAAGCACTGAAGTAAAAATAAGTAGAATCAAGCTTAAAATTAAGGATATAGATATTGGCATTTCGGCAGTGTATAAGTCACCCACAATCGGTGAAAATGTGTTTAATGATGATCTTAAAGAATATTTTGAAAATAGTCTGTTAGATGATATCGAGGTTTTTACAGGGGATGTAAATATTAATATTAGAGATAATCACTCGAATTTTGTTAATGAATACCTCTCATTAATGGGGAGATATGGTTTTGTAGCTTATATTACCTCACCTACGCGAAATATATCATGTCTTGATCATATTTTTGTAAGAAAGAAATTGAAACTAAACAATTTCAACTTAGATTCTTTCCGATTGGATACTGATATAACTGATCACCTTCCAGTTATGTTAAATATAAGTAATAAAACACTCATATCGGTAAGGGATACAGAAAAATCTTGTGAATTTTTAAATTATAAAAAGCTAAAGGACAGACTGACGGGCGAAGATTGGCGAAAAGTGTTCGACTCGCACGATACTGAAGTTGCAACTAACATCTTTATGAACACTTTTACAGAAATTATACAAGATTGCACCACAAAATACGTAACTAAACCGAGACACAAAAAAATAAAAGAATGGATCACAACTGGTCTGATTATTTCAATTAAACATAGGGACAAATTAAAAAAACAACTATTAAGAAATCACAATATTGAGCTAGAAAACGAATACAAGAATTATAGAAATAATTTAAATAAACTTATTAAAAAACAAAAATTTGATTACTACAAAAAACAAATTCAAAATAATAATCGTAATATCAAAAAAATTTATAAAATTATAGAACGTGCCTCAAACGCAGCTAAAGAAAGAGTAAATTCTAAATTAACAATAGTAGACAGTAAAAACCAAAATTTTGATAATGACACTTCAATGGCTAATTTCTGCAATAATTATTTTATCAATGTTGGTTCTGAAATGGAAAAAAAAATTAATAATCCAGTAACTGCTTTTGCACTTCCTACAGCGAATAAAAATTCTATGTACTTACAACCTGTGACCGAGAATGAGATTATAGTCCAAATAAATTCTCTCAAAAATAATGGAGCTCCGGGTAAAGATGGGATTCGAGCGAGTTTAATAAAATTTGTACACTTGGAGATAGTTAAACCTTTGACTCATATCATCAATCTTATATTTGAAACGGGCCAAACACCTTCACACTTTAAACAAACAATAATATGCCCAATACATAAATCCGGTCCAAAGAACAAAATAGAAAATTACCGTCCAATTAGTTTAATTAATAACTTTGCAAAGATATTTGAAAAGTGTCTGAAGAAGAGACTTGTCAGTTTTTTGAAAGAAAATAAAATTATTTCTGAAAATCAGTATGGGTTTCTAGAGGGATTGAGTACTACCGATGCAATGTACTCTCTTACTTCGCATATCACGGATAACCTTAATAATGGTAGGAAGGTTATGGCTATATTTATTGACTTAGCAAAGGCTTTTGACACTGTTCCTCATTATAATCTCCTTAACGTTTTAGAATGCCATGGAGTCCGGGGTGTAGCGCTGGAACTATTTAATAATTACCTATCAAATAGGGATCAGTTTGTGAGGGTCAATGGGAGTATTAGTTTACCACGAAAAATATTGATGGGTGTGCCACAGGGGACAATTTTGGGTCCAGTCCTATTTATTTCTTATATGAATTCATTACTTTGTCTTAATATTGGGGGTAAAATACTGTCTTATGCCGATGACACGGCCATCTTATTTTCGGGAAATACTTGGGAGGAGGTAAGATCAACTGCCATTAATGATTTTAAAATTATAAAAAACTGCTTGGACTCCCTAAAGTTGTCCCTCAATATAGGGAAAACTAATTATATAGCATTCTCTTTAACACGAGCTGGTAGGCCAGATTTTCAGAGCTTAATAATGAAGGACAATCCAAAGTTAGAAATACTTCCTGTCACTAAGACCAAATATTTAGGTATTATCATTGATCAGTTCTTAAAATGGAATGAACACATTAGTTATCTAGCAAATAAAATCCGTAAATTAATTAGTAAGTTTTACATAATGAGAGAATTCTTAAGTACCAAACTACTTGAAATAATTTATAAATCGTTGGTTGAATCGCTTTTAAGATATGGTCTGATCGTATGGGGTGGTGCTTATGAGTGTAATATGGGACCATTAAATATTATACAAAAATATATTATTAAAATTATATATAGGCGAAATAAAACCTATCCATCATGTCTGTTGTATAGTCAGGATATATGTAGTATAAAGTGTTTGTACATACAGTTAATATGTTCATACTGTCACAAATCAAAGCATTTTAAGAATTTTACAAATCATTGCTACTCGACTCGAGCAAATATGAACAAACTTTTAATATTGCCAGAGAACAAAAAAACGATGAAACATAAATTTATTGATTACTTGGCTCCTAAATGTTACAATATTCTCCCAGCCGGAATCCGTCAAATAGACAAACTAAAAACCTTTAATAAAATAAGTAAAGAATTTATTTTAAATAATAGTAGTTTATTTGAAAAAGTGATACGTCAGAATTAAATTGTGTATTGGTGTGGATCTATTTACTGTACTCATATTGATTTTTTTGTTTACTTTTTTTACTTGATTGAGTGTTTCCATGTTTAACTTTCACTGTAATTTTAGGATATGATTTGTTTTGTTTTTTTTTTTTTGCACATACAGGTGCTGCAGCATCTAGGTGCAATATTGTTTATTGTGATATTGTAGGATTACTGTGTGGTGTAATGATTTTACTGGTTATGTAAACAAATTGATAAATAAATAAATAAATAAAAAAAAATAAATAAATATATATATTAAATTATTTATTTAAGTTTTGGGGTTTATTTTAATTTTACTTTCTCTTGTGAAACCTGCGGTTTCTACTTTTACTTTTAATTTACATTTTACTTTTTTGAAATCTACGATTTCTATTTTTCCTCAATTTAACTTAATCCTAAGCTAAGTCATCAATAGACTGGATGTGTACTGCATACACGGCTTAACATATCCCTACAAAATCCTCAAACAAAGGGGTTTGAAAGGGGCGGAAAGGAATTTTAGGCACTTACAGTATCCAAGGGTTGGCGTCCTGTCTTTCCCTGCCTTTCCCGATCCTTGCGTCTCGTTGCTCGTTGTGGTGTCCTTTTGGGTGGTTCCGGATGCCCTTCCAGGGTTCTTTTGGATAGCACTGAAGAGTGGATACGCAGGTGGCGGTCTTCGACGTATGCGAATCTCTGGACAGCAGAAACTGGATTCCCGTGGTGGTTTCCGACGGATGTGAAATTTCACCACTAGCACTATCTAGATTTTTCACCACTGCGCTATCTTACCGACTGCGCCAATTATGTTTTTGGAACACCAACTTGTGTTTTTAAAAATTATTCTATTTTCAAAAATACAATCAAAGCAACTACAAGAATGACAATTGAATGTTATTCCAAGTATTGAGATCACAAGAATGAATTACATTAATATTTAACTTATATTTATAGACTTTCTTGAAGGTCTTCTTAGTAAGCTCTTTTTGTGGGAAGCGTCCAGTCAACTTGTTCCCATGTATGCTTTCTTAGGATTCTGTGCATGTAACTCCGACTTCTAAAAGAAGGAGGTTCTCAATTCGTTGACTATGTATTTTTTTATATATATGTACGCGGATTACTCCGAAACGGCGGCACCGATTTGAATGAAATTTTGTACGTTATATTCAGGAAGTTGCTGCGGTGGTCCCATATTTTTTTGGACGAAATTGGTGAAGTAAAATCCAAGATGGCGCTGACAATATGGCGGCCAAAAAAATTAATTTTGTCCGATTTTATCCAAAATTAGTGTGGGGGAATTTTCAGGGTCGTAAAAAACGAATCTAAAATTACTTTTAAAAAATTCAATATGACGGATACAATATGGCGGACAAAAACATTTAATTTTGTTCGATTTTCTTTAAAATTGGTGTGAGGATCTTTTCGGAGTCGCACATAACGAATCCAAAGTACTTTTAAAAAATTCAATATGGCGAATCCAAAATGGAGGACAAAAACTTAATTTTGTCAGATTTTCCCCAAAATTGGTACGAGGAAGTTTTCGGGGTCGCACATAACGAATCTAAAATTATTTTTAAAAAATTCAATATGGAAGATCCAATATGTCGGAGGAAAAAATCCATTTTGTATGATATTTTCCAAAATTCGTGTAGAATAGTTTTCAGGGTCGCAGATAACGAATCTGAAATTATTTTTAAAAAATTTAACACGGCGTATTCCAACATGGTGGATAAAAAAATAACTTTGTTCGATTTTTTTTTCAAAATTGATATGGGGGAGTTTTTGGGATAGTACATTACGAGTCTGAAATTATTAAAATAATAATTTTATATGACTGATCCAAGATGGCGGATTAAAGATTCTATATCGCTCAATTTGTCTAAAATCAATATTGGGGTATTTTTGTTAGTGTTAATTACAAATTTTAAATATTTTTTGTAAAACTCAATCTGGCGGATTCAATATGGCATCCTAAAAATTTTACATTTTTCGATTATCTTCAAAACTGATATTGGGGTTCTTGGTGGTGTAAAACATAAAATTACAAGTATTTTTCCAGGATTCAATATGGCGAATCCAATATAGCAAACTAAAAATTTTACATTTTTGGATTTTGTTCAAAAGTGGGATTGAATCGGTTTTGAGGATGTAAATAGCGAATATAAAATTATTTAAAAAAAATCTAATATGTCAGATGCAATATAACGGTCTAGAAACTTTAAATTTCCGGATTTCATCCAAAATTAGTACTAGGGGGCTTTGAAGAGTTTAGATTTAGATTAGATTAATATGTCAAAATTGTTTTTTTGAAATTCAATATGGCGGATCCAATATGGTGGGTTGAAAATTTTACCTTATCCGCATTTTTTTAGATTTGGTATTAGGGGGTTTTCGGGGTCGTGTATTACGAATACGAGTATTATGAATATGAAGTTAATTTTATACAACTTAATAGTTGTAAAAAATTAACTTCATATTGTATCTAATCAACCTAATGGTTGATAAGATACAATATAAGGGAATGAAAATTTTACATTTTCCGATTTTCTCTAAAATTGATATTGCGATTGATATTGGTTCTTGGGGCTTACACCAACTCCATATGCAGTATAAAATATATCGGGCTAAGAAATTTACGTCTTAAGTTCTTTAAATATCGATATTGGAAGTTGGTTTTGGGGCCTATATTACCACTCTAAAATTAATTTGAAATCTAAGATAGTGGATTTACTATGACAGACTAAATATTTGTTTGACACAATTTCAAGAATCAAAGAATTTTAGTGGTTCATTTTAGGGTGATTTACAACTCTGGATAAAATTAATACTTTTTTGCCACCTTGGAGTCATTGCGAGGTATACTAATCTCGATTAGTACTTAGTTCAAATAATTCATGGATATAATAATGAATTCACAACTAAAAATCGAAAAATAGAATGTTTATAAAAAAAATTGAACCGACTTCTTAAAGTGCGCTAAAAAGTGAAAAATTACTATAAATTTTTATATGAAATTGAAATTTTTGAAGTCGGTCCCAAATTATTTTTAAATTAAATAAATAACTACTAATATATACAAATTATGGTAAAAAGCAATTACAAATAAAGAATTTTTAATCTGTTTATGCGAATAACATTTTGTCAGGTATTAGTTTAGATAAGTTTAGTTTCGGTTTGGGCACACCAAAAATGGTAATATTCAGTCGATTTTATTTTAGATACATATTGGCTGTTGTCCAGTGTAATTTATCCTACTTGTTGCTATCGGTTCTGACTCGTTCAGAGAATATGTACTTCTGAAAAGATTATCAGTTTCAATCTTTAGATTTCTACCTTTGAAAAACTACAGTAATTGCAAGAACTTTCTATTTTAGGGCAGGCTGTTATGGATACAAATATTTATTTTAAAAGCACTCCATACTAGAGCAAAACGCGGCGTCATCTCTAAGCATAATTTAAAATTTGATTTAAAAATTTTATTCAGAGGCTCGTTAGGAGTTCTAGTTTATGGGTTGACCAATTATTTTTTGTTTTAAAAACAAAAAAACATTCGTTTTTCAATTTTTTTCAATGTACAATTAAAAAGTGTATCATGCCACAGACGTAACATAAAAACATAAAATATTTTTGTTATTCAACCCTCTCTTCTATTTGTCCCTTATAGTAGGTCCTTCTCGCAAAAGGGCGTTTGACCGAGATATGCCGAACACAGTACAGTAGCGCGCGAATAATTTATTTTGTACACATTTCGTTATTTAATTGCAGGTTTGTGTAAACTGGTTGTTTTGATTTATTTTTAGGTTTTTAATTTTTGATTGGGTTATTATTTGGTGAAAGACATTTATACAATGGGCCACTACAGGCAAACAAAAGAGAAAACTAAAAAAAAAATGGCTGCTTTGTCCGTAAAAAAAAAAATGAACAACAGACTGGTCAAGTTGAGGTAGGTTTAAATTAAAATTACAAATTACGAGAATGCTATGGAAAATGAGAAAAATCTCCCGGATATTAAAAAACATGTGAAAATAATACTACAAGTTCATATAAACTTTTTTCGTATAAGCCTCCCAGAGAAATACAATGTAATCAAGTTTTTTACACGTAATTATTGAACCACCAGATCCTTCAAATTACCATCCAAGAAAGTGTTGTCAATTACTCACAGCTGCAGGGACGGACTAGCTGTGACATTTAAGACCCCATTTCCCAAACAGCACAAATACGTCTTAAAGACGTCCATAAAACGTTTGATCTCAACATTCAGGACGTCTTATGGATGTCCATAAAAGACGAATGACGTCCATAAGACGTTGTATAGACGTCTTATGTTACAAAAGGTAACGTCTTTAACACATTTGCTTACAACGTCTTATGGACGTCCCTTCCCAACATTAAAACAACATATTCCACCAATAAAATTATGTACATTAAAAAGGGTCCCTTTAATTTTTTTGTTTGTCCTGTTTACAAAGTCAAACCGTAATTATTCAAAAGTCCAAGAAATAACTTTAATTAAGAAAAAATCAAGAGCAAAATATACACTACCATTTTAAATAACTACAAGTTCCGCATGAATAATTTTCTTTAAAAAATATGTTCAATATAATCTCTTTATACAAAAAAATACATAACTTAAGCATAATGTGAACTTTTTCTAATTTGAAATTGAGGAAGTGAGGTAGAAGAGCAAATATTTTCAAAACTACTACTGTTCGAACTATAACTGAACCTATCAAATTTAAGCCTTAGTTTATCCCTTCGATATAATAACTCTTAAAGGTAGACTATCAGAATTATAAAAGTTTATTGAAATAAAAAGTACACAAATCTTTAAATAGTTTTAAAAACAAGAATTTTTATTTAGTCGAATAACAAATCTGGTTTGATGCCCTTTTCAGCCATGTTTGGATTGAAATTTCCTCATTCTTCTAACTTTTTGCCAGTTTTGTTGTCTCTGTAGATCTAAATAACAAACTGATTTTAATTTTATAGGATAAAGTTTATCATTTATGAGAGTAAATTTTTTGATATTTTTGCGAATTTTTATAATTGTCCTCTACTATAGAATCGTGACTTATGCTGTTTCAAGGTTAATATGTATAATGAAAAACAGAACTTACTCATAATAAGTCTCGCCAAGTTGGAATCGTAGAACTTTCTCTTTCCTTTTCCTACTAATCAACTGTACATGGTAATTTTACGAGCTCGCTTTACAAAGTCATAAATGCTCCCTACTCCCAGTTTTGAAATTTCTAAAACCTTAAACAAAATTACTTATTGTAATTAACAAAACTCTATTTTTTATGTTCTTTAAATATAAACCAATCATCAGGAACAAAATAAATCTTACATGTTTCATTAGTGGAGCACTCCATAAACAAACATTTCGCCTTCCACTTCATTAGTAATATTTCTCGTAATATTTAGGACCTGGTCTGGATGAACCGTGCAAACCTTTTTCGCGCAGATAATATTTTTGAAGGTTTCATTTCATAATTCTAACACAGAGTTACTTCAAAAATATAAGCAGTAGAGCATTCGGGAATTTCCTGTAACATAACCTATAAATAACCTTACTGTTTTTCCTAAGTACATATGATTCTCGATCTTACCTTAAGTATTACATAAACACGAATAAAAAAGATTTTCAGAGGCACATAGATAAATCAATTATTTTTATAAAATTCTTTCAAAAACTAAATTTTCACAGTCGGAACCCCAACAACATTAAAAATGAATAACGACATAACGAAACACAAATACAAAACTGAAAAATGACAGTTGACAGAAACAAAAGGTGGGTTTTTAAAGTTATATATATATATATATATATATATATATATATATATATATATATATATATATATATATTATGTTGGATATTCTCACGGGTGTGATGTGTAATCGAAGGTTTTCGGGCATCCCGTGTATGTGCTGAGTCCCTTTCAGTCCTGAAAGGGACTCAGCACATACACGGGATGCCCGAAAACCTTCGATTATATATATATATATATATATATATATATATATATATATATATATATATATATATATATATATATATATATATATATATATACATATATATACATATATATATATATATATATATATATATATATATATATATATATATATACATATATACATATATATACATATATATATATATATATATATATATATATATATATATATATATATATACATATATACATATATATACATATATATATATATATATATATATATATATATATATATATATATATATTATGTGTGTCATTGTTATCGGTACATCAAACAGTCTGTGACAAAAAGCACCAAAGTATTGATAAAAAAGATCACGCAAAAGTTCTATTAACCAAGGTCGTAGTGAGGCTACTAAAAATTTGTCGTTCAATCAAAAATTTTAACCTCAACTTGTATTCAGCTGAGCTCTGTGCGGCTTTGCATATTTATTACCCAACTGCGACAAAATCCATAGGGAAGGAAATGCTTTTTAGTTTTTATCAACTAAATTATACACAACTGTATTTATTTTCATATAAAATGTAGTATGTAGATGTAGTATTAAAAGATATCTTAAAGACGTTGTATATAGACATCTTATGGACGTCTTTAAAACAACGTCTATAAGACGCCTTACTTATGTCTTAAGACGTTCAGACATAATCTGGATATAAAAATAACGTCTATAAGACATCTAGTGCTATGTGGATTTGTTTTACGCCCTGTATGATAAAAACTTTGGAAAACGTTTTTTACATTGCTTTAGCTATTGACTAAAAATTAAGTACTTCATTCACGTCGATAATCCCAACCGTTTTCGTAAAAACATCATTTTATTTACACTGTTATTCTCCTAAATTTTTTCGGGATGAATATGAAAAAGAGCATAATTATGCTATCTATTGAAAATAGTTAAATGCAAAAATTGTAGGTAATAAAAAATTTACAACTTTGTATTTACGATTTTTAACATAATCTCAAAATTTTCAAAGAAAAACGCGAAAACCCTAATTTTGGTTTTTTATTTTTCTCTTTCACAAGAAGTTATTCGATATGGCTGAAATTCATTAAGAGTGTACTTTTTGATGTCCCAAATAAGCTGATAGTGAATTTATTAAAAGACAAAATGTAAATTTTTAACTGCATTTTGTCTTAAAAATAATTGTTCGACAGAGTTTGGGTTAGTCTCCTTACCTTCAAAGAATTTGACAGCGCTTCACCATAAATTAAATGCATATCAATATACTCTGCGTTATTTTTTACTTGTTTTATCGAAATAAATCAAGAATACCTTTTTTGAATAGGGATGACGAAAATAATTAAAAAGTCAGTTTTCAGCTCTGTAAAATGACATCTGTCAAAAATTAGGCTCAAAGAGATTGGCTGCAAGCCCGTTCCTGACTTTTCTGATGATCCAAAACATCTACTGCACTATGGTTTAAAGAATCTTTATGGCCTCTATAGTATATTAAAATTTCATTAAATTTTACAAGTAGGTTTTAAACTTAGAGCCGGTAAGGTAAATCGGTACACAGCGATTTGCCTTTTAGGACCTATGACAAAGTAGGGTTATTTTGACCCCCCCCCCCATGTATGCTCCCAAGAAATTAGGGAGCACTTCTCACCGGACATCCTAGATATATATATATATATATATATATATATATATATATATATATATATATATATATATATATATATATGTTATGTCGGAAAGTTTCCTGGAACATATAAACAGTATACATCCCAAAATTAAATTCACCATGGAGACAGAACAGGAAAGAGAACTACGGTTTATGGATATCATACTGAAAAGAAAAGAGGATGGCTTGCTTTCGCACACTGTCTACAGAAAGCCGACTCACAATAACAGGTACCTCAACGCCGATTCACATCACCACCCCGCCCAATTATTCGCAGTAGTGAAATCACTTGCGTTTCAATCGCAGTCTCTTACAGATCCAGAAAATTATCACAAAGAGATGACCATACTACAAGACGCCCTAGCAAAGAACGGTTATAAAAAAGAACATATAGACAAGGCTCTAAAAAACACTTAGCCCCAAAAAATCGCGAAAACCAAAAGAATAGCTCCAAAGCTTTTGTTCCTTATGTAAGAGGCACCACAGACAAGATCGCAAGAATTCTCAGGAGAAACAACATTGAAATCATTTTCACCACAGACCGTAAAGTAGAAGATCTCTTGCCAACACCTAAATAAAGAATCCCTCTAGAAAACCAGGGAGTGTACGAAATTCCATACGGAGAATGCAGCTCATCTTACGTAGGCCAAACCAACCGTAAAATAAGCGCCAGAAGAGACGAACATATGAACGCTGTCAAGCAAAAAACAACTTCTTCTGCTCTGGCCCAACACTGGTTAAACACAGGACATAAGATAAATTTCTCGGGAACAAAAATGCTTTCGAGATGTGAAAACCTGTCCACAAGAGTTATAAGGGAAGCCATTGAAATTTCAAAGAGGCCCAACAACTTAAATAGCAGAGATGATAACCAACATGTGCCTAATACTTGGAAAAATCTGCTTACAAAACATCAACCAATACCACTTAGTAACGAAACAGATTACAACTCGGCAATGCAACCACAAACACTGGCAACAGGGCCGATAACGCGGAGCAGGTCTCGCAACCTGATGGGCCGGAACCATTCGGAAATCCAACACGTCCGACGCGCGCACGGTACCGACAGCACCAGAGTCGCAAGCGTCAGTTCGCTCGAAGACGCCGTACAGTCAGCTTTGAAAATGGTGAATGAGATTTCACCGAAACGTCAGCTGCCTTACAGTCCTGAGAGGGACTCAGCACATACACGGGATGCCTGAAAACCTTCGATTATATATATATATATATATATATATATATATATATATATATATATATATATATATATATATATATATATATATAGATATATATCCACGTTTCTTGCTCATAAATAAAAATCTCCTAACTTTTATCAAAATCTAAGCTTTAAATTCGTAAAAACTATTAAAATTGCTTTATAAAAGTACGTCTAACTAAAAAACATTAAGAAGATGATCTGGAATCAGTTTTTCTTCATTAAAATTCGGCATTGTTTCCTAACTCCGATTTCTTCCAGGCCCAAACTGTTGCAATTATTTTTTTTTACTATAAATTTATGCTATTAACTAAGTTCCATTAGCAGCTATCAATTCTTTATCAGCATCTTTTTAGTCAAAACGATCAGCTAAGTTTGCAAAATCTTTATTTTCTACGACTGTTTCAATTATTTTTACTTTTCCTTTTCCAATAAAACCCGAATTTGTGTCACAACCAGTAAAACATTTAATTAATGTAACAACACAAGCAGATCAATGTCTTGTCCAACAACAATTATAGTATTATTATGTTCGGCTACTTGAATGCAGTATTTATAATCACTGAATCTGCATCTTCTTTTGTCACTTTATATGTAAATCCTGCAGATTGAAATTTTTGAGATAACGTTTGTATTTATTTTTATTATTTTCATAAAGTAAAAATTTGTCTTGCTGTTTGTGTTATTTTAAAAATCATTCACATTTGGTACCATCACAGATTTTTTTCGTAGTAAACGTTCAGTGGTCTTTGTACTATTGGAAGTAGCAATAGCAGTTCTATTAACGTCAGAGTATCCATCGAAAACTATGTAACTATTTTTTGCATAATTACTGCATACATAGTAAAGGTATTTCTTTTTTATGACTTGCCAAATCACTTTGTGCGATAAGAAACTCTATCGACAACATGCACTATATTGTTGGAGGTCGATAATTCATTGATGATTGTAAATTCTTTATACAAATCTGATTTGACCTCTCTTTTCTTTATCTATACTCGACTACGTTTCAAAACTTTCCATATCATGTATATTTTAGTTACGAACAATGTTTTCTTTCGTAAATCACATATTAATAAATATATTTGATTTTCATATTTGCAAAATTAATAATATTCTTATGAAATTTTATAAATACAATTAAGAAAAACATATTTATTAATAAACAATTAGAAAAAAAATTTATTCAACTTAGAATAAAATTAATAAAAAACGTATGACGAAAAAAGTCACTTTTTCGGTTTTTCCGGTTTTTGGGTTTCCTGTCCCACTATACTATATAAATATTTTTATATTTACTTAAAGTAGCAATGGAAATGAAAAAAATTAGCCCAATGCGAATTCTGTCGAACATTTATTTTTAAGACAAATTGCAGTTAAAAATTTCCATTTATTTTAATAAATTCAATAATTATTTGGGACATCAAAAGTACACTCTCGCTGAATTTCAGCCAAATCGAACCATTTTTGTGGAAGAGAAAAATAAAAAACAAAAATTATAGTTTGTCGCGTTTTTCGCTGAAAATTTCGAGGTTATGTTAAAAATAGTTAATACAAACCTACACAGCACTAGACGTCTTATAGACGTCATTTTTATATCCAGATTATGTCTGAACGTCTTAAGACATAAATAAGGCGTCTTATAGACGTTGTTTTAAAGACGTCCATAAGACGTTTATATACAACGTCTTTAAGATATATTTTAAAAGTCTACATACTACATTTTATATGAAAATAAATACAGTTGTGAATAATTTAGTTGATAAAAACTAAAAACCATTTCCTTCCCTATGGATTTTATTGCAGTTGGGTAATAAATAAGTTTGCAACGCCGCACAGAGCTCAGCTGAATACAAGTTGAGGTTAAAATTTTTGATTGAATGACACATTTTTAGTAGCCTCACTACGACCTTGGTTAATAGAACTTTTGCATGATCTTTTTTATCAATACTTTAGTGCTTTTTGTCACCGACTGTTTGATGTACCGATAACAATGACACACATAAATATGATGCCAGCGAAACTATAACTTTAAAAAATCCGCCTTTTGTTTCTGTCAACTGTCATTTTTCAGTTTTGTATTTATGTTTCATCATGTCGTTATTCATTTTTAATGTTGTTGGGGTGCCGACTGTGAAAATTTAGCTTTTGAAAGAATTTTATTAAAATAGTTGATATATCTATGTGCCTCTGAAAATCTTTTTTATTCGTGTTTATGTAATACTTAAGGTAAGATCGAGAATCATATGTACTTAGGAAAAACAGTAACGTTATTTATAGGTTGTGTTACAGGAAATTCCCGAATGCTTTACCGCTTATATTTTTGTAGTAACTCTATGTTATTAGAAATATGAAATGAAATTTTCAAAAATATTATCTGTGCAAAAAAGGCTTGCACAGCTCATCCAGACCCTGTCCTAAATATTACAAGAAATATTACTAATGAAGTGGAAGGCGAAATGTTTGTTTATGGAGTGCTCCACTAATGAAACTTGTAAGATTTAATTTGTTCCTGATGATTGGTTTATATTTAAAGAACATAGAAAATAGAGTTTTGTTAATTACAAGAAGTAATTTTGTTTAAGGTTTTAGAAATTTCAAAACTGGGAGTAGGAAGCATTTATGACTTTGTAAAGCGAGCTTGTAAAATTACCATGTACAGTTGATTAGTACGAAAAGGAAAGAGAAAGTTCTACGATTCCAACTTGGTGACACTTATTATGAGTAAGTTCTGTCTTTCGTTATACATATTAACCTTGAAATAGCATAAGTCACGATTCTATAGTAGAGGACAATTATAAAAATTCGCAAAAATATCAAAAAATTTACTCCCACTAATGATAAACTTTATTCTATAGAATTAAAATCAATTTGTTATTAGGATCTACAGAGACAACAGGACTGGCTAAAAGTTAGAAGAATGAGGAAATTTCAATCCAAACATGGCTGAAAAGGGCAT
The DNA here is from genome assembly GCA_034092305.1 of Diaprepes abbreviatus. Classification (NCBI taxonomy): domain Eukaryota; kingdom Metazoa; phylum Arthropoda; class Insecta; order Coleoptera; family Curculionidae; genus Diaprepes; species Diaprepes abbreviatus. Next base: position 7,146,353 of record JASJET010000007.1, on the reverse strand, counting down.
CAGACCAGATTTGTTATTCGACTAAATAAAAATTCTTGTTTTTAAAACTATTTAAAGATTTGTGTACTTTTTATTTCAATAAACTTTTATAATTCTGATAGTCTACCTTTTAGAGTTATTATATCGAAGGGATAAACTAAGGCTTAAATTTGATAAGTTCACTTATAGTTCGAACAGTAGTAGTTCTGAAAATATTTGCTCTTCTACCTCACTTCTTAAATTTCAAATTAGAAAAAGTTTACATTATGCTTAAGTTATGTATTTTTTTGTATAAAGAGATTATAATGAACATATTTTTTAAAGCAAATTCATGCGGAACTTGTAGTTATTTAAAATGGTAGTGTATATTTTGCTCTTGATTTTTTCTTAATTAAAGTTATTTCTTGGACTTTTGAATAATCACGGTTTGACTTTGTAAAAAAGACAAACAAAAAAATTAAAGGAACCATTTTTAATGTACATAATTTTAATGGTGGAATATGTTGGGAAAGGACGTCCATAAGACGTTGTAAGCAAATGTCTTAAAGACGTTACCTTTTGTAATATAAGATACGTCTTATGGACGTCATTCGACTTTAATGGACATCCATAAGACGTCCTGTATGTTGAGATCAAACGTTTTATGGACGTCTTTAAGACGTATTTGTGCTCTTTGGGAAATTTATAGATCTTTTTATTACTTACATTATATTTAACTTTTTACGATAGGTAGCATAGTTTTGCCAGAAATTGCAAAAAAACATTTTTGACCCCTACATTTCCACCTTATTTCATCCTAACAACTCGCTAGTGATTCAGATTATTTTTCCTTCCTTTTTCATCATATTTTTAAATTTTTCAGGTATCAGAATGCTGTAACGAATTTTTTTCAGATTTTTATCAACCGATCTACAGTGCTTTTATAATAAAATATTTTTCCACGTAAGTAAGTAAAAATAGATAACTTAAGCCATCACAATATATATTGCCACAATCCTTTTCAGTTTTCAAAATATATTAAATATTGCCTCCAAAATTATTATTATTAGCTAACAAATAAAATATCTAAAATACATTTTTAATAGTTTGAACTCAATAAATAATTATTTTTCCAATCAAACAAAAAAATAATATATATATATATATATCTTTTGCCTTGTAAGATACGCTGCTGGTGTTTCAGGGTACGTGGTAAGGGATAACAACTTGACTTGCATAGTGCGTCTTCCTCTATCTTTTCTAATCTAAGACTTTGCGCATGTACCAAGCTTTGCAACATGGCGGTGTACCTATAGGCATGGGTGAAAAGCGATCACAAAGCATTTAATGCTCGGCAACAGTGCGACTAAGTTTATATAAGAGTGAACAGAATTCAAAAAAAAGATGTCGTACGTGGTGTACTATAAAAATAAAAATTCGACGAGCAATAAAGTCCCCTCGTCGCAAGAATCATCACCGAAGTGTCCAAAAGCAATTGAATCACTCAAAAAATTTTCCAATAACATACCTCCGAAACATTTTAAGAAACTTATGTGTGAAAGACACGTTTCAGAGGTAAACTAGAGAAATTTAAGATGGAGACCTGTGAGTTAAGACATTCAAGTGCACCTTGTAGTCGACCAAATCTAACACCCCCACAAGAGAAAACAGTAATGAAGGAATTCGTTATCAGAAGATGTAATAATATTTTAGGTAAGAAATAACGACAAACTTTTATTTGTGTAGCATGCTTCTATTCTAATTTACCTTTTTTGTTAAGTTTTAGTTTTGAGTGAATAAAATGATGAATCTAAAATATTTTTTTAAATGTCGGATTATTTCGAGTTAGCTGTAACATAGACAAACCGTACCAAAACGTTTTTCCCTTATGAGGTGATTTGAAGCACATTTTTTTGTTTTTGATAAATTCTGGGATGAGAAAATTCTTAAGTATTAAATTGAAGTCATTTATAAAAGAGTGTAATAATAGTACGAAGTAGTAAAATGCCAAGAAATGGTATAATGAAGTGCTGCCATATCTAAACTACGGATAAAAATTTTCTATACTTTCCTTTATATGCATTTTACAAAGGGTATATCGCGATGAATTAGATGAGAAATTTATTTATGAAATTTTATAAATGTGGAACAGGACATTATCTATGTTTTTAGATTTAACAGGTAATATACTTGAGTATTTGGAAATAGATAATATGATTTTAATACTCATATTTTAACTGACTTGTAAAAAGAAAGAATTTTTAAATAAGTTTTCGAGGTCCCACAAAACTAATCTAAAATAATTTTTAATAAATTCAATATGGCGGATTAAATATTTTGCATCTCTTAATTTTGTCCGGAATTAGTACTGGGTGGTTTTTGAGGGTATAGATTTTAAAATTAGTTTTGAAAAATCAACATGGCAGACTAAAAATTTAACGTGCCTCAATTTTGCCCTGCATTGGTGATGGGGAATTTGGAGAGGATAGATTAAGAATGTCAAATAATTTTCTTTTAATTCAATTTAATGGAAGACTAAAAATTTTACATTTTTTAAATTTTGTGCAAAATTGATAATGGGTGTTTTTGGGAGCGTAGATTAAAGCTTTAAAATTACATTCTTCTAAAGTTAGGGTGTGTATATTACGGTTTTCAAATTAATTTCTTCAAACTCAATATGCTGGATCAAATATGTCAGATAAAAATGTACATGTTTCAATTTTTTTCAAAATCGATATTGGGAAATTCTGGAGGCGTAAATTACAAATCTAAAATTAATTTTTTAAAGTTCGATATAGAGGATTTACTATGACGGGCTAAGTTTTTATTTGGTCTAGTTTAATTCAAAACTGGTATTGGAAGAACTTTTAAAATCAAATAATTTTTTCTTGTTCAATTTATTTTGATTTACACTAACTTTGGTTAAAATGGGAAATATTTGTGCGATATTGAAAGCATTGCAAGGTACATTAAACATTTCGCTTAATATTTAGTTCAAATCATTTATGGATATCATAAAGAGTTCAAAACTCAAAATCAACAATGAAATTGTCCCGCCTTCTGAAATAGGGGTAAAAGCGAAAAAATAATGTAAATTTGAAATGACAAATAGAGTCAGTTATAAAACCATATGCATTCTCTCTTTGTGATTCATATTTTTTTATGTAATTATTTGGTACCGACTACAAAATTTTCGATTCCACATAAAAGATTATATTATTTGTTGCCTTTTGGCGCCTCTTTAGAAGGCAGCTCAATTTTTTAATAAACATTTTTGTTATAAAGTTTCATTTCCGATTAGAAATAAAATCTAGATATTTCAATAATAGATTGACACCATGCCAATTTTTTAATATGGGGCATATTTTATTTATCTATAACATTTGACAGTGATTTAATCGAAAAAAAAAATTCTTGTATTTCCTATTCAAATTAAAATAGTGATTTTAATTGGAATACTAATCAATAAAATTTTATAAAAAAAATCGAATTTTTTATTTGAAAGATATAAGATAATAAGAAATAGTATTTTTATTTTTAATATTACTATTCTTACAACAGTTAATAAAAATTTTGCTTTTATTGTGGCTATATGTTTATATTTGAAATCTAAGTAATTACACAAGTTTACAAAAAAAAAGTGGATGCCTATTTGACCAGACCATTTTATTCTCATGTAACTAAACTCCCTGAATCCAAATCTGAGATTCGCTCACCTCTATCACGTCAGCTTCAAGGTCATATCAAGGTAAAATGCAGTAAAATTCACCGAATAGATCTAAAATTTGACCATGATATGACCTCTGACTGTCCTTGGGGATTAAACAAACCATGACTTTGAATTTAGCGACCCCAAAAACTACATATGTTCTTTTTCAGATTTATTTAGTGAATTTTTTTCTATTTGACCTTAAAATGACCTCTGGCTGACCTTAGGGGTTAAACAAACCACGAATTCGGGTTCAGCGACCCCAAAAACCCAGATTTTTTTCCAGATTTATTTAAAGAATTTTTTAAAATTTGACCTTGAAATGACCCTAAAATGACCTTGGTTGACCTTGGGGGATTAAACAAACCACGAATTCGGAAACTTATTTTGAAAAATATTAAAATGTATCACAAAAATGTAAAAAAAAAATGTTTTAATTAAAACTAATAAACTATTTAGTAATAAACATTTGTTGTTTAAGGTAACCCTATAAATCATGAGATTCCTTGGCAGCCAAAAAAATTGGTCAACATCAGCCAATCTAGCACTCGGGAAACTGTGTCTCCATCCATTTCCGAACGATGAGATATAATGCGTCAAATGCCCATCCTGCTGGAAGTATATGGATGGGCTCGTGAAGAGCAATTAATTTAAGGAGCTTCGGTAGTTTCATGTTAGGATGATCTTCTGTACTTTAACATGAGGGACCCGTAACGAAAACTTCAGAAGAAATAATATATATAGTAATAAAAATAATATTTGTATATAGTAAAAAAAATAATATTTGTATATAGTAAAAAAGTTATATTTGTATATAGTAATAAAAGTAATATTTGTAAATAAAATAGTTAGGCAAACTCATTTACTTACTTACTTCTGTGCCTTTCTACCTTTCGGTAGACCAAACTCATTTAAATTAGTGAAAAAAATGTTAATTGAAAACCCTTCACTGCACTCAAAGAAATTTGGCAGCAGCAATTTATGTAGCCTGCATGTTTTTTTCGAAAGCTACACTGGAAAAAGTATTAAGTTACAAAGAATAATGACAAAGATTATTTCATCTTAAGTAACCAGATGTGATAAAAGGATTTCCGCTAAATCAAATTTCTATGCGGATTTTAATTAGATTGAAGTAGTAAATATATAATAGAACACAAAAAGAGGAGGAAGAAGATTATATACTCTCAGAGTATATACTTTCCATTCTCTTCCTCTTTTCTCTCATTATGTTTTTCGAATTACCCGCATAGCATGAAAAGTTGCAGTAGACTTTCAGCAAGCGTTCGAGAAAGTTTTGAAACCTTACATAAAGCTTTCGTGGAATCCTGCGGTAATTACCAAATGTCCGTAACAAATACTAAAGCAAACTCGGCATCGGTAAACTAAACCGCGGGAGGAATCCGTATATATACATGGTTGGAACGCAGTTTGCATTTACTGTTCGCATTTTACTTCATTCATATACGGAGCTGCATATAGTTGTATGTTTGCTGAATGTGATTTCATCACTACAACGGCATAATGTGAATATATCCACTGCTATTGCTTCTCACAAGGAGGAATCCGTGAAAGCCGCATAAACATATATACGCCATCCGGCGGGAGGTCGGCGAAGCCGCGTTCAGCATTTGCATGCTTCCTTCCGATCTGTCCTTGGCACAGCCAGGTGCATGTCGGTACCCTGATGAGTCTAGTCGAGAAGAAACATGTACCTCTGCCGTATCACTGTGGCGGGGAGGGTAAGTTTTGACTTTCTTCTCGGTATGGTGGTACAAATGAACCATCATCTGGATGGTGGTGAAATAGGATAAATTGTTTCTTAGCAATTTATTTAAACTGTACAACCTCTAACACGGAAAGGATATGGTTGGAACGCAGTTTGCATTTACTGTTTCGCATTTTACTTCATATATATATATATATATATATATATATATATATATATATATATATATATATATATATATATAAACGCACGCTCGTAGAGGCCATACAGTGAGGTTTGAAAATGATAAATGAGAATTCACCGAAACGTCAGCTGCCTTACAGTCTATTACATATATATATAGCATAATGGGAAAAGAGCCTAAAATCTGGAAAATCTGAAAAAGTGACTTTTCGTTCTACGTTTTTTGCTCATTATAAAAAATTTCTTAATTTTTATCATAATCTACGCTCGAGATTCGTAAAAACTATTACTAAAAGTATTTTATAAAGGTACGTCTGACTAAAAAACATATTATTTTAAGGAAATGATCTGAAATCAGTTTTTCTTCAATGAAATTTGGCATTATATTTCCTTCCATCCATTTCTTCCAGTCCCAAGCCTTTGTAATTATTTTATTTCCTAGTCGTGTTTGAAGCTGGTAATATGTTCTAGAACAATATTGTTTAACGGCTCCTGATGTTTGAGGGGATTTTTCTAATTTGAAAGATGACTATACCAAGCCTGTTTCTAACATTTCACACCGTAAATCATGCAGTGTAACATTTTTTTTGTTACTATAAAATCATGCTATTAATTTAGTTCCATTAGCATATCTCAATTCTTTATCAGCATCTTTTTGGTAAAAACGATCAGCTAAGTTTGCAAAATCTTTATTTTCAAGGACTGTTTTAATTATTTTTATTTTTTTCCGTTTCCAGTAAAACCCGAGTTTGTGTGAGAACCAGTCAAACAATATAAAAATGAATCTGGAACGTTATTTTGAAAATCATTCATATTAGATACGATCGCAAATTTTTTTCATGGTAAACCTTCAATGGTCTTTGTGCCAGTTGAAGTAGCAGTAGCAGTTCTATTGACATCAGGGTATCCAAGTATATAGTGAAGGTATTTCTTTTTTATGACTTGTCGGATCATTTTGTGCAATAAGAAACTCCATCGACAACATGCACAATATTGTTGAAGTCCGATAATTCTTTGATGATTGTGAATTCTTTATACAAATCTGATTTGACCCCTCTATCATTTACATTTTAGTTACGAAAAATGTTTTCTTTCGTAAATCACATATCAATAAATGTATTTGATTTATAATATATGCAAAATAAACAATGTTCTTATGAATTTTTTTAATTGCAATTAAGAAAAATATATTTATTAATAAACAATTGAAAAAAAAAACATTATTTAACAGGATAAAATTAATAAAAAACGCATAACGAGAAAAGTCATTTTTTAGTTTTTCCGATTTTTAGGCACTCTCCCCATCATACTATATAAATATTTTTATATTTATTTAAAGTAGAAGTGAAAATGAAAAAAATTAGCCCAATGCAAATTCTATCGAACATTTATTTTTAAGACCAATTGCAGTTAAGAATTTCCATTTGTCTTTAATAAATTCAATAATTATTTGGGACATCAAAAAGTACACTCTCGTTGAATTTCAGCCAAATCCAATCATTTTTGCGAAAAAGAAAAAAAAAACAGAAATTATGGTTTTCCTCTCAAAATCTTGAATTAAAAATTATGGATCTTTTAGTTACCTACATTATATTTAACGTTTTTCGATAGGGAGCATAGTTTTGCCAGAAACTGCAAAAAAAAACTTTTTTAACCCGACTTTTCTACCTCATTTCACCCTGCTAGTGGTTCAAATTATTTTTTATTTTTTTTTTCGTAATATTTTTAAAATTTTTTCGTTATCAGAATGCTGTAAAGATTTTTTTTCAAAGATTATCTCAACTGACCTACAGTACTTTTATAATAAAATATTTTTTCCCGTAAATAAGTAAAAATAGATAACTTAAGCCATTACAATATATATTGCCATAATCCTTTTCAGTTTTCAAAACATATTAAATATTGCCTCCAAAATTGTTATTATCATTTTAGCCAACAAATAAAATATCTAAAATACATTTCTAACAGTTTAATACTTTTTCAAATCAAACAAAAATCATGAACATCTAATTTTATATATATATATATATATATATATATATATATATATATATATATATGTTTATGAGGATTTCACGGATTCCCCCGTGTGAGATGCAATAGCAGTGGATATATCCACATTATGCCGTTGTAGTGCTGAAATCACATTCAGCAAACGTACAACTATATGCAGCTCCACGTATGAATGAAGTAAAATGCGAACAGTAAATGCAAACTTCTCTCCATCATATCCTTTCTGTGTTAGAGGTTGCACAGTTAGAACAAATTGTTATAAAACGCAATTTATCCTATTCCACCACCATCGAGATGATGGCCTACCTGTACCACCATACCGAGAAGAAAGTCAAAACTTACCCTCCCCGCCACAGTGATACGGCAGAGGTACATGTTTCGTCTCTACTAGACTCATCAGGGTATCGACATGCACCTGGCTGTGCAAAGGACAGATCGGAAGGAAGCATGCAAATACTGAACACGGCTTCTCCGACCTCCCGCCGGATGGCGTATATATGTTTATGAAGATTTCACGGATTCCCCCGTGTGAGATGCAATAGCAGTGGATATATCCACATTATGCCGTTGTAGTGCTGAAATCACATTCAGCAAACGTACAACTATATGCAGCTCCACGTACGAATGAAGTAAAATGCGAACAGTAAATGCAAACTTCTCTCCATCATATCCTTTCTGTGTTAGAGGTTGCACAGTTAGAACAAATTGTTATAAAACGCAATTTATCCTATTCCACCACCATCGAGATGATGGCCTACCTGTACCACCATACCGAGAAGAAAGTCAAAACTTACCCTCCCCGCCACAGTGATACGGCAGAGGTACATGTTTCGTCTCTACTAGACTCATCATAGTATCGTCATGCACCTGGCTGTGCAAAGGACAGATCGGAACCTCTAACACAGAAAGGATATGATGGAGAGAAGTTTGCATTTACTGTTCGCATTTTACTTCATTCATACGTGGAGCTGCATATAGTTGTACGTTTGCTGAATGTGATTTCAGCACTACAACGGCATAATGTGGATATATCCACTGTTATTGCATCTCACACGGGGGAATCCATGAAATCCTCATAAACATATATACGCCATCCGGCGGGAGGTCGGAGAAGCCGTGTTCAGTATTTGCATGCTTCCTTCCGATCTGTCCTTTGCACAGCCAGGTGCATGTCGATACCCTGATGAGTCTAGTAGAGACGAAACATGTACCTCTGCCGTATCACTGTGGCGGGGAGGGTAAGTTTTGACTTTCTTCTCGGTATGGTGGTACAGGTAGGCCATCATTTCGATGGTGGTGGAATAGGATAAATTGCGTTTTATAACAATTTGTTCTAACTGTGCAACCTCTAACACAGAAAGGATATGATGGAGAGAAGTTTGCATTTACTGTTCGCATTTTACTTCATTCATACGTGGAGCTGCATATAGTTGTACGTTTGCTGAATGTGATTTCAGCACTACAACGGCATAATGTGGATATATCCACTGCTATTGCATCTCACACGGGGGAATCCGTGAAATCCTCATAAACATATATACGCCATCCGGCGGGAGGTCGGAGAAGCCGTGTTCAGTATTTGCATGCTTCCTTCCGATCTGTCCTTTGCACAGCCAGGTGCATGTCGATACCCTGATGAGTCTAGTAGAGACGAAACATGTACCTCTGCCGTATCACTGTGGCGGGGAGGGTAAGTTTTGACTTTCTTCTCGGTATGGTGGTACAGGTAGGCCATCATCTCGATGGTGGTGGAATAGGATAAATTGCGTTTTATAACAATTTGTTCTAACTGTGCAACCTCTAACACAGAAAGGATATGATGGAGAGAAGTTTGCATTTACTGTTCGCATTTTACTTCATATATATATATATATATATATATATATATATATATATATATATATATATCTTTTGCCCTGTAAGATACGCCGCTGGTATTTCAGGATACGTGGCAAGTGATAACAATTTGACTTGCTTAGTGCGGCTTCCTCATTCTTTTCTATTCTAAAATTTTGCGCATGCACGAAGCTTTATAACATTACGGTGTACCTAAAGGCATGGGTAAAAGGCTACCATTAAGCATTTAATGCTTGGTGAAAGCAACGGTGCCACAGTTTCTATTAGAGAGAACAAAAGTGAAAATAAAAAATGACGTACGTAGCTTACTTTAAAAACAAAGAATCTACAAGCAATAAAGTCCCCTCACCGAACGAATCATCGCCGAAATTTCCAAAAGCAGTTGAATCCCCTGAAAATTTCTCCAGTTATGAACCCAAGAAACACTTTAAGAAACGTACGTGTCAAAGACACGTTTCGGAGGTACGATTGGAGAAATTCAAGATGGAGGCGTGTGAATTAAGACACTCAAAAAAATGTATTTTGGAGACTTTTTCTGACAAGTGCACCTTGGAGTTGACAACGAGAGAAAACAAAAATGAAGGACTTCATTATTAGAAGATGTAATAATATTTTAGGTAAGAAATAACTACAAACTTTTTTATTTGTGTAGCATGCTTCTATTCGAATTTACCTTTTTTGTTAAGCTTTAATTTTGAGAGTAAGTGCTTGTAAATTATATAGAAGTGAATAAAATGGTAAATCTAAAATATTTTTTAAATGTCGGATCATTTTGGGTCAACTTTAACATAGACAAACCATACCAAAACGTTTTTATCTTATGGGGTTATTTGAAGCGCATCTTTTGTTTTTGATGAATACGAGGATGAGAAAATTCTTAAGTATTAAATTGAAGTTATTCATAAAAGAGAGTTATAGTATGAAGAAGTAAAATGCCAAGAAATGGCATAACGAAGTGTTGCCGTATTGGACAGTTAATCTCAACTACGGGTACAAATTTTCTATACTTTCCTTTATATCAATTTTACGAAGGGAATATCGCGATGAATTAGACGATAATTTTTATTTATGAGATTTTATGAATGTGGAACAGTGCAATATCCATGTTTTTAAATTTAACAGGTGATATACTTGAGTATTTGAAAATAGAAAATATGATTTTAATACTCATATTTTAACTGACTTATAAAAAGAAAGAATTTTTAAATAAGTTTTCGAGCTCCCACAAAACGAATCTAAAATAATTTTTAATAAATTCAATATGGCGGATTAAATATTTTGCATCTCTTAATTTTGTCCGAAATTAGTACTGGGTAGTTTTTGAGGGTACAGATTTTAAAATTAGTTTTGAAAAATCAACATGGCAGACTAAAAATTTAAGGTTCCTCAATTTTGTCCGAAATTGGTGATGGGAAATTTAGAGGGGGTAGATTAAGAGTGTCAAATGAATTTCTTTTAATTCAATATGATGGAAGACTAAAAATTTTATATTTTTCCAAATTGATAATGAGTGTTTTTAGGAGCGTAGATTAAAGCTTTAAAATTCTATTCTTCTAAAGTTGAGGTGCGTCTGTTACGGTTTTCAAATTAATTTCTTTAAACTCAATATGCTGGATCAAATATGTCGGGTTAAAAATGTACATGTCTCCATTTCTTTCAAAATCGATACTGGGGGATGCTGGAGATGTAAATTACAAATCTAAAATTAATTTTTTTTATGACGGACTAAGTTTTTATTTGGTCATTTTAATTCAAAACTGGTATTGGAAGAACTTTTAAAATCAAATAATATTTTCTTGTTCAATTTATTTTGATTTACACTAACTTTGGCTAAAATGAGAAATATTTGTGCGATATTAGAAGCATTGCAAGGTACACTAAACATTTCGCTTAGTATTTAGATCAAATAATTTATGGATATCATGACGAGTTCAAAATTAAAAATCGAGAAATAAAATTGTAATAGAAAAATTGTGTCGCCTTCTGAAAGAAGAGTAAAGGCGAAAAAATAATGTAAATTTGCAATGACAAATAAAGTCAGTTGGTTTAATCCATTTGCACTCTCTCTTTGTTATTCATATTTTTTTATTTAATAATTTGGCACCGACTACAAAATTTTCAATTCCATATAAAAGTTTATATTATTTTTCGCCACTTGGCGCTTCTTTGAAAGCAGATCAGTTTTTTAATAAACATTTTTGTTATAAAGTTTCATTTTTGAGTAGTAATAAAATCTTAGAGATTTCAATAATAGATTGACACCATGCTAATTTTTTAATATGCTATGTATTTTATTTATCTAAAACATTTTACAATGATTTGATGGAAAAAAAAATAAATTCTTATATTTCATATTCGAATTAAAATAGTGATTTTAATTACAATATTAATCAATAAAATTTTTTAAAAATTTTTATTCAAAAGATAGTGTGAACAGTAAAGTCCGTATGATGTGGGATTTGTTTATTAATAGCTTTATTCGAAATTTTGACTTTGGTATAAATTTAGCATTATCTGTCAAATTTTAATTTTTTTACAAAAAAAATTCAAAAGTGGAGTTATATTTGAAAATATCGAAAAAAGTTATTAAAAAAAAATTTCCAAATACAATTTTTAGCCCACATGCATCAGCTGAATAAGTTAATTTAGATTTTTTGCCCATTTTTTTTTGTAAATTGCACCACTGTTGCAAAATAAAACCTAACATAATCCACATAAAACTTTTTAGTTTTGACAATGCTTTATCCCAGACATATTTTGTTTAAAGTAGTGCCATATTAAATGTGTATTTTTCTACAAAATTCAAATAGGGTTATTAAAATGTGATACAAAGTTTATTTGTTTTTGACCCTGTACAAGGTAATTTCATAACACAACTATTTTTGAAAACGTAGTTTGCGTCTAAAAGTAATACACATTATAATTAAGACAAACAAGTACCCAGTGTCATCAGTAAAGTCCGCATTAGGTGGAATATAAATTTTGTATTAAAAATAGATTTTTATTTAAATTTACGTAAAGTTTATCTAGTTTCAACGTGTCTTTTCAATTAAACTATTTTCTTAATATTAATTTGTATTACTTTTAGATACAAACTACGTTTTCAAAAATAGTTATTTTATGATTACCTTATACAGGGACAAAAACAAATTTTAATAGCCCTATTTGGATTTTGTACAAAAACACACATTTAAACAAAATATGTCTAGAATGAAAAGAATGAAAAAATGAATTGTTAAAACTAAAAATCGAAAAATAAACTATGCATAGAAAAATTTTATTGCCTTCTGAAATAGGAGTAAAGGCGAAAAAATAACGTAAATTTGCAATGACAAATAAAGTCAGTTTTACATAGGTTGCGTCGAGTCTTATTTTGCAATAGTGGTGCAATTTACAAAAGATGGGAAAAAATCTAGATTATCATATACAGCTAAAAATTACACTTACAAAAACTTTTTATAATAATTTTTCTTGATATTTTGAGATGTAACCCCGCTTTTCAATTTTTTTTTTAGAAAAAAATAAAATATGACAAATAATGCTAATCACGTAACTACTATTTTTTTGGTTAATTGTAATCTCGATCGAAGCAGAAATTGTTGCCAAAGTCAAATTTCGAATAAAGCTATTAATAAAAAAACTTCCCATATGATGCGGACTTCACTGGTCACACCGTATAAGATAAAAAGAAATAGTATTTTTATTTTTTATATGACCATTCTCTCTAAATTTCACATTTATTGTAGCTGATGTTTATATTCGAAATATAAATAATTTTTAATGCTAGTTTTTGTCAGATAAAGGGTTTGTCCAAAAAGTGTATTAATTTCTTGGAAAAAAAAATTAGATATTATTTAATGCCACAGTTTATTTTTTATGTTATAAGTGAGAGAAGTAAATTTCTTTAATATCTTGTGTAAGTGTATTTTTGATATTTAACAATAAAAGTTAACTTTTAAAACATTTTGGTAAAAAAAAACTAGTTCAATTGGTTTTTATGGTACTAGTTGTAAAAATCTTTTTAGATAGCGTAACGGACTAAGCTTTACAGATATCATTCGTTTGAAAGGACAATAAAATTTTTATAAAAAAAATTGAACCATCTTCTAAAAGTGCGCTAAAAAGGAAAAAATAACTATAATTTTTTTTTTTAATTTAAATTTTTAAAGTCAGCGCCAAACTAATATCTGACAAAATGTGATTCGCATAGACAGGTTAAAAATACTTAATTTGTAATTGCTTTCTTACCATAATTTGTATATATTAGTAGTTATTTATTCCATTTACGAATAATTTGGCGCCGACTTCAAAAATTTCAATTTCATATAAAAATTTATAGTTATTTTTCACTTTTTAGTGCACTTTTAGAAGTCGGTTCAATTTTTTTTTATAAAAACTCTATTTTTCGATTTTTAGTTTTGCATTCAGTATGATATTGATAAATTATTTGAATTAAGTACTAATCAAGATTAGTGTACCTCGCAATGACTCCAAGGTGATAAAAAAGTACCCATTTTATCCAGAATTGTAAATCCCCTTAAAATGAACCACTAAAAATTCTTTGATTCTTAGAGTTCTCCAAATACCAGTCAAATTTTGTCAAACAAATATTTAGTCATAGAAAATCAACTATCTTAAATTTCAAATTAATTTTAGATTGGCAATATAGGCTTCAAAACTTTCCAATATCGATATTTAAAGAATTTGAGACGTAAATTTTTTAGTCCGATATATTTTATACCTCAATATCAGTTTCAACAAAATTAGAAAATGTAAAATTTTCAGTCCCTAATATTGTACCTTATCAACCTAATAGCTGTATAATATTAATTTCATATCGGTAATACACGACCGCGAAAACCCCCTAATATCAAATCTGAAAAAATGCGAATCAGGTAAAATTTTCAACCCATCATAGTGGACCCGCTATATTAAATTTCAAAAAAACAATTTTAACGTCTTAATCTAATCTAAATCTAATTTCTTTAAAGCTCCCAAGTAACAATTGCATCTAACATATTAGATATTTCTAAAATAATTTTATATTCTCTATTTACATCCTCAAAAACGATTCAATCCCACCTTTGAACAAAATAGAAAAATGTAGAATTTTTAGTCCGCTATATTGGATTCGCCATATTGAATCCTGAAAAAATACTTTTAAATTCATAATTTACAATCTCAAGAACCCCCTTCATCAGTTTTGGAGAAAATCGAAAAATGTAAAATTTTTAAGACGCCAGAGTGAGTTTTTCAAAAACTATTTTATATTTGAAATTAACACTTACAAAAATCCCCCAATACTGATTTTAGATAAAAATCAAGAGATGTAGAATCTTTAATTCGCCCTCTTGAATCTGCCATTTTTTTTTAATAATTTCAGAATCGTAACGTGCGATCCCAAAAACTCCCCATATCAATTTTGAAAATAATCGGACAAAATTAATGTTTTATCCGCCATACTGAATTTTTTAAAAATAATTTCAGATTCGTTGTGTACGACCCCGAAAATTCCCCCATACCAATTTTCGAGAGAATCGGACAAAATTAATTTTTTTGGCTGCCATATTGTCAGCGCCATCTTGGATTTTACAGCACCAATTTCCCCAAAAAAATATGGGAACCACCGCAGCAACTTCTTGAATATAACGTAAAAAAATTCATTCAAATCGGTGTCATCGTTCCGGAGTAATCGGTGTATATACATAAAAAATACATAATTGACGAATTGAGAACCTCCTTCTCTTAGAAGTCGGTTAAAAACCGATTCCAGATCGTCTCCTTAAAATAATATGTTTCTTCGTTAGAAGTGCTTTTATAAAACACTTTCAATAATAGTTTTTACGAATTTCAAGTTAAGATTTTGATAATTAATAAATTTTTTATAATGAGTAAAATACATAGAACGAAAAAATTTACTTTTTCAGTTTTTCCCGATTTTAGGATTTTTTTCCCATATACTATATGTACATATATATATATATATATATATATATATATATATATATATATATATATATATATTGACGTTTCGCCGTTTGTTTAAGGCATCTTCAAGAATTTATTGTTTTTTTTTATTTATCGATCTTCCTAAAAATATTTTTTATATAAATAAAAACATTCATTCACAAACCTATTTACAATTTTAAAAAACAAACAATCAAATTTCGAAAAAAAGTATTTAATTTTACCAGTACATACCTTGACATTTTGCTTATTTATTAATAATGAAATGAAATTTTTATATCGTCTATTTAGGTACTTAGGATACATCGAATGCGAGTCTGTTTTATTTTTTATATCTTAACAATGGACCAAAAATAAAAACAAAGAAAGAAAGCATACATTTAATTTTATGTTGAAGATGATATTCAATTTTTGATTTATTAACAGGATCAAATACTTATTATTTTTCTTTAAATTAAGCCGGTGAAAATGTGGCTCAAATTTCCTATATTCGTTCCGTCGTTAACAGTGTTTTTATCTTTTTTAATTTCTACCATTTCTTTTCTCTGTAATTTTTGATAATTCATATCTTTGTTTTTAATTATGGCATTGTTATAATCGAAGGTACGTTGTTCATCCTGTGTGTGTTTGTTTAACGCTGACAATTTGAGCAAGGGATCGAATATACTATTTTTGACTTATTCATGAGAGGAGTTTTACTTTTTAAATTAGTAAATAGTATATTTAATTTATTATGAGAGCTGTGACATACGATAATATCATGCTTTTTTAAAATTTGTTTTATTTTTTCTGACAGTCCACTAGTGTAAGGTAATGCTACATATTTTTGTTGTTTATGTTCTATGTTTCTTGTTGTTAGGTTATTATAAAATTTATATGTTCTTTTATTAATTATTTCGGTGATAGTCTTTTCATTGAAATTATTAATTATTAGCGTATTTTTCACTTTTTGTAGTATTCTTGTTCGGAATTCTGGAGACGTTAGAGAGATGGCACGATCAGACAGACCGATTATAACACTATTTTTTGGGGTTTTTGAGTGATTTGAGGAACAGTTTAGATATCTACCCGACCAAGTTGATTTGGTCTACCATTCAGTTAAAATTTTGTTTCTTCTGCGTATAAGTATCATATCTAGAAAATTTAGTAAGTAATAATAAAATAAAGAGCGAAACGTCAAATTGTTTTTGATTTTTTATTAAATTGAAATCTCATTCACCATTTTCAACGTCTAACTAAAACCCATACTTTTTTAAGGAGATTAGCTGCTCCTGATGTTAGAAATAATTTTTCTAATTTGAAAGATGACTTTGCCATAGTTGTTTCTAACATTTCACACCGTAAATCATGCAGTGTAACATTTTTTTCTTACTGTAAATCCATGCTCTTAATTTAGTTCCATTAGCAGCTATCAATTCTTTATCAGCATCTTTTTAGTTAAAATGATCAACTAAGTTTGCAAAATCTTTATTTTCTAGGACTGTTTTAATTATTTTTATTTTTATTCTTTTCCAGTAAAACCCGAGTTTGTATCATATCCAGTAAAACAATGTAGAAGTGAATCTGAAATGTTACCTATACTTGATTTGTGGTAAAATATTTCTATTGTTTTTTTCATTTAATTAATGTAACAACACAAGCAGATCAATGTCTTGCCCAACAACAATTTCAGTATTATTACGTTCGGCTACTTGAATACAGTATCTATTATCAGTGAATATGCATCTTCTTTTGTCAGTTTATACAGTGCCTTCATTTCAAAACGAACCATCCTTAATAACTTTGTTAAATAGAAAAATTAAAAAAAAAGAAAAAACACGTCAATTTAGATATACAGGGGGAAGTTTAATTTTGCATTTGTTAAAAGTCTGTCAATCACCTCCTCACCTCCAGCTAACCTCACTTTGATATGTCAAATGGGAACCCCCACCTTGTGACACATCATTGTAAGTAGCATAAAATTTTCTATCCAACCGTATAAAAAAAAATAAATCGGTTGACGTACAAGCGAACAGTGTGCAAAAATGTCTTGTAATAATGCATAATATATCGGCCTCGAACTTTAGTATGTCAAATGATTACCCTATAGTGTGATACATCATTTTAAAGGGCATACTATCTCCTATTTGGCCAATAAAAAAAAACAAAATCTGTTGATGTACAAGCGAATAGTAAGAAAAGATGTGTGGTAATAATAGACACCTTATCACATTAAACTTTATTATGTCAAATGGCTACTTCATAGAGTAAAATATTATTTTAAATTTAAAATAAATATTTTTTTAAAATAATAAACAGTTAAAATATTTGCGAGAAAAAAACTAAGCCTGTTTTAAAATTCATCGCAAAATTCATTGCAGTCTAATCAATCTAGTGTATTTATTTCAATGATATTTTTTGCGGTACCTGATAGGTACAAAAAATCCCTGCAATAAATAAAATTTTTAAGATCTTTAAACACCAGTTGTTTATTATTGTTAAAATTGTCATTGTGACGCCTAGTTGAAACGTGAATATAAATGGTGTATACGCTAGCCGAAAGAATAGAAATAATTTTTCTCTATGGAGCTGAAGATCGGTGCGCTCGTAGAACCGCCAGAGCATTTAACGAGATGCATCAAGACAAAAACGTGGGCCATAAATATGTACTCGAATTGGTACGAAAGTTTGAAGAAACGGGATCCGTTTGTAATAAAAAATATATTGAGAAAAGGGTTGTAGATGAAGCATGCCAAATCGAGGTACTAGGACAGTTTGCAATAGATCCAACTTTATCCATCTCAAAGGTCGCAGATTTAACCAACATTTCTGCTGGCTCTGTGCATAAAGTTTTAAAACAAAATAAGTTTTTTCCCTACAAAATTCAAATTCTTCAAGAACTCGGAGAAGACGATTTTGATAGGAGAATTCAATTTTGCGAATTAATGTGCCAACGAATTGACGAGGACCCCCATTTACCTAAGAATATCTGCTTTAGTGATGAATCAACTTTTTTTCTAAATGGACTGGTTAACAGACATAACTGCAGATACTGGGATAATGAAAATCCGCACCTTTTCCGAGAAGGGCATACTCAATATCCCGAAAAAATTAACGTGTGGGCAGGAATTTATGGCAATGAAATTATCGGGCCATTTTTTTTGGAAGATAATTTAACTGGGCAAATTTATTTAAACCTTTTAGAAAACACAATATACCCTGCCATTGTGCAATCTTTAGAAAATCAAGTGGATGAAAATGCTGTTATGGTACTAAATGAAAATAATTTGCATTTCCAGCAAGATGGAGCTCCCCCGCACTACGCTTTGGCAATTCGAGAGTGGCTTGATGAACATTTTCCAGGGACGTGGATTGGCAGACGTGGTGCAATTGAATGGCCAGCACGGTCTCCAGACCTAACCCCTCTAGACTTTTTTCTTTGGGGGTATTTAAAAAGCAAGGTTTATAAAACCCCACCTGAAAATATTGACGATTTAAAAGATCGAATTGTTCGGGAATGTAGAGGAATTAGCAGAGAAACCCTTGCCAATGTTCGTGGGGAATTTCAAAATAGGCTTTTTTATTGTCTCGCTAATAACGGCGCACATTTTGAACATTTAATAAAATAATTTTCTTCAACTGAATAAAACTGAATAAACTGCTTATATTTAACACACATTTTTGCATCCTAATTGCCTATAACGTCTATTAACTTAATTTTTTTTGACATCGTTGGATAGCAGATCGTACGTCCTTTAAAATGATGTATTACACTATAGGGTAATCATTTGACATACCAAAGTTCGAGGCCGATATATTATGCATTATTACAAGACATTTTTGCACACTATTCGCTTGTACGTCAACCGATTTAATTTTTTTTATACGGTTGGATAGACAATTTTATGCTGCTTACAATGATGTGTCACAAGATGGGGTTCCCATTTGACATATCAAAGTGAGGTTAGCTGGAGGTGAGGAGGTGATTGACAGACTTTTAACAAATGCAAAATTAAACTTCCCCCTGTATATCTAAATTGACGTGTTTTTTCTTTTTTTTAAATTTTTCTATTTAACAAAGTTATTAAGGATGGTTCGTTTTGAAATGAAGGCACTGTATGTAAATCCTGCTGATTGAAATTTTTGAGATAACGTTTGTATTTATTTTAATTATTTCCATTAGGTAAAAATTTGTCTTGCAAAAATGGAACATCTGTGTTATTTTAAAAATCATTCATATTTGGTACCATCACAGATTTTTTTCGTAGTAAACGTTCAGTGGTCTGTGTATTAGTTGAAGTAGCAGTAGCTGTTCTATTAACGTTAGGGTATCCATCGAAAACTATGTAACTATTTTCTGTATAATTGCTGCGTACATAGTAAAGGTATTTCTTTTTTATGACTTGGCAAATCACTTTGTGCAATAAGAAACTCCATCGACAACATGCACTATATTGTTGGAGTTTGGTAATTCATTGATGATTGTGAATTCTTTATACAAATCTGATTTGACACCTCTTTTCTATATCTATACTCGACTACGTTTCAAAACTTTCCATAATATCATTTATATTTTAGTCACGAAAAATGTTTTCTTTCATAACTCACATATTAATAAATTTATTTGAATTATCATATTTGCAAAATAAACAATATTCTTATGAAATTTTATAAATACAATTAAGAAAAATATATTTATTAATAAACAATTAAAAAAAACTTTATTCAACTTAGGATAAAATTAATAAAAAACGTATAACGAGAAATGTTACTTTTTTGGTTTTTCCGGTTTTTAGGTTCCTTTTCCCACTATACTATATAAATATTTTTATATTTATTTAAAGTAGAAGTAAAAATGAAAAAAATGAGCCCAATGCGAATTCTATCGAACATTTATTTTTAATACAAATAACAATTAAAAATTTCCATTTGTTTTTAATAAATTAAATAATTATTTGGGACATCAAAAAGTACACTCTCACTGAATTTCAGCCAAATCGAATTATGGAAGAGAATAATAAAAAACAGAAATTATGGTTTTTCGCGTTTTCCTCTGAAAATCTTGATGTGATGTTAAAAATAGTAAATACAAATTTTATAGATATTTTTATTACTTACATCATATTTAACTTTTTTCGATAGGTAGCATAGTTTTGCCAATAATTGCAAAAAAAAAAATTTTTCCCCTACATTTCCACCTCATTTCACCCTAACAACTCGCTAGTGATTCAGATTATTTTTCCTCCCTTTTTCATCATATTTTTAAATTTTTCAGGTATCGGAATGCTGTAACGAATTTTTTTACAGATTATCTCAACTGACCTACAGTGCTTTTATAATAAAATATTTTTCCACGTAAGTAAGTAAAAATAGATAATTTAAGCAATCACAATATATATTGCCACAATTCTTTTCAGTTTTCAAAATATATTAAATATTGCCTCCAAAATTATTATTATTAGGTAGCAAATAAAATATCTAAAATACATTTTTAATAGTTTGAACTCAATAAATAATTATTTTTCAAATCAAACAATATATATATATATATATATATATATATATATATATATATATGTTTATATATTTTTATATCTTTTGCCATGTAAGATACGCCGCTGGTGTTTCAGGGTACGTCACAAGTGATAACAACTTGACTGGCATGGTGCGGCTTCCTCTTTTTTTTCTAATCTAAGACTTTGCGCATGCGCCAAGCTTTGCAACATTGTGATGTACCTATAGGCATGGGTAAAAAGCGATCGCAAAGCATTTAATGCTCGGTGAAGGCAACAGTGCGACTTAGTTTATATTAGAGGAACAAAATTCAAAAAAAAAGATGTCGTACGTGGTGTACTATAAAAATAAAAATTCGACGAGCAATAAAGTCCCCTCGTCGCAAGAATCATCGCCGAAGTGTCCAAAAGCAGTTGAATCACTCAAAAATTTTTCCAGTAACATACCTCCGAAACATTTTAAGAAACTTATGTGTGAAAGACACGTTTCGGAGGTAAACTAGAGAAATTTACGATGGAGACCTGTGAGCTAAGACATTCAAGTGTACCTTGTAGTCGACCAAATCTAACACCCCCACAAGAGAAAACAGTAATGAAGGAATTCGTTATCAGAAGATGTAATAATATTTTAGGTAAGAAATAACGACAAATTTTTTTATTTGTGTAGCATGCTTCTATTCTAATTTACCTTTTTTGTTAAGCTTTAGTTTTGAGGGTAAATACCGGATTACTTCGGGGTTGCTGTAACATAGACAAACCATACCAAAACGTTTTTCTCTTATGGGGTGATTTGAAGCGCATTTTTTTGTTTCTGATAAATTCGGGGATGAGAAAATTCTTAAGTATTAAATTGAAGTCATTCGTAAAAGAGTGTTATAATAACACGAAGTAGTAAAATGCCAAGAAATGGTATAATGAAGTGCTGCCGTGTCTAAACTACGGGTACAAATTTTCTATACTTTCCTTTACATGTATTTTACAAAGGGAATATCGCGACGAATTAGATGCAAATTTTTATTTATGTGATTTTATGAATGTGGAACAGGACATTATCCATGTTTTTAAATTTAACAAGTGATTTACTTGAGTATTTGGAAATACAAAATATGATTTTAATACTCATATTTTAACTGACTTGTAAAAAGAAAGAATTTTTAAATAAGTTTTCGAGCTCCCACAAAACGAATCTAACATAATTTTTAACAAATTCAATATGGCGGATTAAATATTTTGCATCTCTTAATTTTGTCCGAAATTAGTATTGGGTGGTTTTTGAGGGTATAGATTTTAAAATTAGTTTTGAAAAATCAACATGGCAGACTGAAAATTTAATGTGCCTCAATTTTCCCAACATTGGTGATGAGGAATTTGGAGGAGATAGATTAAGAGTATCAAATAAATTTCTTTTAATTCAATATGATGGAAGACTAAAAATTTTACATTTTTCCAATTTTGTCCAAAACTGATAATGGGCGTTTTTGGGAGCGTAAATTAAAGCTTTAAAATTACATTCTTCTAAAGTTGGGGTATGTATATTATGGTTTTCAAATTAATTTCTTCAAACTCAATATGCTGGATCAAATATGTCAGATAAAAATGTACATGTTTCAATTTCTTTCAAAATCGATATTGGGGAATTCTGGAAATGTAAATTACAAATCTAAAATTAATTTCTTAAAATTCGATTTAGAGGATTTACTAGGACGGACTAAGTTTTTATTTACTCTAGTTTAATTCAAAACTGGTATTAGAAGAACTTTTAAGATCAAATAATTTTTTCTTGTTCAATTTATTTTGATTTACACTAACTTTGGTTAAAATGGGAAATATTTGTGCGATATTGGAAGCATTGCAAGCTACACTAAACATTTCGCTTAATATTTAGTTCAAATAATTTATGGATATCATAACGAGTTCAAAACTCAAAATCAACAAATAAAATTTTTATAGAAAAACTGTACCGCCTTCTGAAATAGGGGTAAAGGCGAAAAAATAATGTAAATTTGCAATGACAAAGAAAGACAGTTATAAAACCCTATGCACTCTCTCTTTGTTATTCATATTTTTTTATGTATATATTTGGTACCGACTACAAAATTTTCGAGTCCACATAAAAGATTATATTATTTGTCGCCTTTTGGCGCTTTTTTAGAAGGCAGCTCAATTTTTTAATAAACATTTTTGTTATAAAGTTTCATTTTAGAATAGAAATGAAATCTAGAGATTACAAAAATAGATTGATACTATGCTAATTTTTTAATATGGGACGTATTTTAATAACATATATATAATATATAATAACATTTGACAGTGATTTGATAAAAAAAAAATTTTTATATTTCCTATTCAAATTAAAATAGTGATTTTAATTGGATTACTAATCAATAAAATTTTATAAAAAAATCGAATTTTTTATTTGAAAGATATAAGATAAAAAGAAATAGTATTTTTATTTTTAATATTACCATTCTTACAATCGTTAATAAAAATTTTGCTTTTATTGTGATTATATGTTTATATTTGAAATATAAGTAATTACACAAGTTTACAAAAAAAAAGTGGATGCCTGTTTGACCAGACCATTTTATTCTCATGTAATTAAACGCCTTGACTCCAAATCTGAGGTTCGCTCACTTCTATCACGTCAGGTTCAAGGTCATTTCAAGGTCAAATGCAGTAAAATTCACCGAATAAATCTGAAATTTGACCATGAAATGACGCTGAAATGACCTCTGGCTGTCCTTGGGGATTAAACAAAAAATGAATTTGGATTTAGCGACTCCAAAAACCTACATCTCTTCTTTTTCAGATTAATTTAGTGATTTTTTTTTCAATTTGACCTTAAAATGACCTCTGGCTGACCGTGGGGGGTTAAACAAACCACGAATTCGGGTTCAGCGACCCCAAAAATCCAGATTTTTTTTCCAAATTTATTTAGAGAATTTTTCTAAATTTGACCTTGAAGTGGCCCTAAAATGACCTTAGTTGACCTTGGGGAATTAAACAAACCACGAATTCGGATTCAACGACCTAAAAAAGGACATATTTACTTCTTCAGATATATTTGGTGAATTTTACTGCATTTGATCTACCTATATTTTTACAGATTTGTAATAGTTGTTTAGGTTAAAAAGTATTATGTAACTCGCCAAAAAATTAAACTTAGTTTGAAAAATATTAAAATGTATCACAAAAATTTAAAAAAAATGTTTCAATTAAAAACAAATGAACTATTTATTAATAAAAATTTGTTATTTAAGGTAACCCTATAAATCATGAGATTCCGTGACAGCCAAAAAAATTGGTCAACATCAGCCAATGTAGCACTCGAGAAACTGTCTCCATCCATTTCCGAACAATGAGATAGAATGCGTCAAATGCCCATCCTGCTGGAAGTATATGGATGGGCTCGTGAAGAGCAATTAATTTAAGGAGCTTCGGTAGTTTCATGTTAGGATGATCTTCTGTACTTTAACAAAAGGGACCCGTAAC
The DNA here is from genome assembly GCA_034092305.1 of Diaprepes abbreviatus. Lineage (NCBI taxonomy): Eukaryota > Metazoa > Arthropoda > Insecta > Coleoptera > Curculionidae > Diaprepes > Diaprepes abbreviatus. Next base: position 7,121,956 of record JASJET010000007.1, on the reverse strand, counting down.
GAAAACTTCAGAAGAAATAATATATAGTAATAAAAGTAATATTTGTATATAGTTATTAGAGTTATATTTGTATATAGTAATAAAAGTAATATTTGTATATAGTAATAAAAGTAATATTTGTATATAGTAATAAAAGTAATATTTGTATATAGTAATAAAAGTAATATTTGTAAATAAAATAGTTAGGCAAACTCATTTACCTACTTATTCCTATGCCTTTCTACCTTTCGGTAGACCAAACTCATTTAAATTAGTGAAAAAAATGTTAACTGAAAACCTTTCACAGCACTCAAAAAAATTTGGCAGCAGCAATTTATGTAGTCTGCATGTTTTTTTCGAAAGTTACAGTGGAAAAAGTACTAAAATTACAAAGAATAATGACATAGATTATTTCATCTTAATTAACCAGATGTGATAAAAGGATTTCCGCTAAATCAAATTTCTATGCGGATTTTAATTGGATTGAAGTAATAAATATATAATAGAACACAAAAAGAGGAGGAAGAAGATTATATACTTTCAGAGTATATACTTTCCATTCTCATCTTCTTTTCTCTCATTATATTTTTCGAATTACCCACATAGCATGAAAAGTTGCAGTAAGCTTTCAGCAAGCTTTCGAGAAAGTTTTGAAACCTTACAAAAAGCTTTCGTGGAATCCTGAGGTAATTACCAAATGTCCGTAACAAATACTAAAGCAATCTCGGCATCGGTAAACTAAACCGCGGGAGGAATCCGTATATATATGGTTGGAACTCAGTTTCCATTTACTGTTCGCATTTTACTTCATTCATATACGGAGCTGCATATAGTTGTACGTTTGCTGAATGTGATTTCAGCACTACAACGGCATAATGTCGGTACCCTAATGAGTCTAGTAGAAAAGAAACATGTACCTCTGCCGTATCACTATGGCGGGGAGGGTAAGTTTTGACTTTCTTCTCGGTATGGTAGTACAGGTAGGCCATCATCTCGATGGTGGTGAAATAGGATAAATTGTGTTCCTTAATAATTTGTTCAAACTGTGCAACCTCTAACACGGAAAGGATATGGTTGGAACGCAGTTTACATTTACTGTTTCCCATTTTACTTCATATATATATATATATATATATATATATATATATATATATATATATATATATATATATATATATATATATATATATATAAAGCGAACGCTCGTAGACGCCATACAGTGAGCTTTGAAAATGGTGAATGAGAATTCACCGAAACGTCAGCTGCCTATACAGTCGATTATGTATATATATATATATATATATATATATATATATATATATATATATATATATATTTAGTATAATAGGAAAAAGAGCCTAAAATCTGGAAAAACTGAAAAAGTGACTTTTCGTTCTACGTTTTTTTGCTCATTATAAAAAATTTCTTAATTTTTATCAAAATCTACGCTCGAGATTCATAAAAACTATTACTAAAAGTATTTTATAAAGATACGTCTGACTAAAAAACATATTATTTTAAGGAAATGATCTGAAATCAGTTTTCCTTCAATGAAATTCGGCATTATATTTCCTTCCACCATTTCTTCCAGTCCCAAGCCGTTGTAATTATTTTATTACCTAGTCGTGTTTGAAGCTGGTAATATGTTCTAGAACAATATTGTTTAACGGCTCCTGATGTTTGAGGGAATTTTTCTAATTTGAAAGATGACTTTACCAAGCCTGTTTCTAACATTTCACACCGTAAATCATGCAGTGTAACATATTTTTTCTTACTATAAATCCATGCTATTAATTTAGTTCCATTAGCATATCTCAATTCTTTATCAGCATCTTTTTGGTAAAAACGATCAGCTAAGTTTGCAAAATGTTTATTTTCGAGGACTGTTTTAATTATTTTTATTTTTTTCCGTTTCCAGTAAAACCCGAGTTTGTGTCAGAACCAGTCAAACAATATAAAAATGAATCTGGAAAGTTATTTTGAAAATCATTCATATTAGGTACGATCGCACATTTTTTTCGTGGTAAACCTTCAATGGTCTTTGTGCCAGTTGAAGTAGCAGTAGCAGTTCTATTAACGTCAGGGTATCCATCAAAAACTATGTAACTATTTTTTGCATAATTGCTGCGTACATAGTAAAGGTATTTCTTTTTTATGATTTGCCAAATCATTTTGTGCAATAAGAAACTCCATCGACAACATGCGCTGTATTGTTGGAGTTCGTTAATTCTTTGATGATTGTGAATTCTTTATACAAATCTGATTTGACCCCTCTATCATTTATATTTTAGTTACGAAAAATGTTTTCTTTCGTAAATCATCTATTAATAAATGTATCTGATTTATAATATTTGCAAAATAAACAATGTTCTTATGAATTTTTTTAATTACAATTAAGAAAAATATATTTATTAATAAACAATTGAAAAAAAAACATTATTTAACTTAGGATGAAATTAATAAAAAACGTATAACGAGAAAAGTCATTTTTCGGCTTTTCCGATTTTTAGGCTCTTCTCCCCATCATACTATATAAATATTTTTATATTTATTTAAAGTAGAAGTGAAAATGAAAAAAAATAGCCCAATGCAAATTCTATCGAACATTTATTTTTAAGACAAATTGCAGTTAAAAATTTCCATTTGCCTTGAATAAATTCAATAATTATTTGGGACATCAAAAAGTACACTCTCGTTGAATTTTAGCCAAATCCAATCATTTTTGCGAAAAAGAAAAAAAAAACAGAAATTATGGTTTTCCTCTCAAGATCTTGAGTTAAAAATGGTAAATACAAAATTATGGATCTTTTAGTTACCTACATTATATTTAACTTTTTTCGATAGGCAGCATAGTTTTGCCAGAAATTGCAAAAAAAAACTTTTTTAACCCTACATTTCCACCTCATTTCACCCTGCTGGTGCTTCAAATTATTTTTTCTTTTTTTTTCGTAATATTTTAAAAAATTTTTCGTTATCAGAATGCTGTAACGAATTTTTTTTCAAAGATTATCTCTACTGACCTACAGTACTTTTATAATAAAATATTTTTCCACGTAAGTAAGTAAAAATAGATAACTTAAGCCATTACAATGTATATTGCCATAATCCTTTTCAGTTTTCAAAACATATTAAATATTGCCTCCAAAATTGTTATTATCATTTTAGCTAACAAATAAATCATCTAAAATACATTTCTAAAAGTTTAAACTTAATAAATAATAATTTTTCAAATCAAAAAATAAACCTTGAACATCTAATTTTGTATTATATATATATATATATATATATATATATATATATATATATATATATATATATATAAGGGGAAGAGTCGTTCTTGACCGACTAGTTAGAAAGGAAAATTCTTGGGATTGCGGTCCTAGGGCTGAATGAAACTCTGTTTTTTACAAACGCCAAGCTTTCGGAAGTTTATTATTTTCTTCTTCAGGGCTACAATACAGAACAGTTCCGTTAATTATTATTTTAAAATTTACAATGTAAGATGTTTAATAAAAATGATTCAAAATTCAAAGACTTACGAGCGAAATGAATCTATTAACGGCTTTTAAACAACAAAACGGAAAATCCATGCAGGCACTATTGATTTTTGCACAATTTTTTATTACATTTCATTATTAAAATGTTTTTTTAAAACACTAATATATACTCTTATTTTGTGGGTCATTTAAGTTGTATTGAATGTAGGTATATCTGATAAAATTGCGTAAGTGCATTTTTGTCACATCACTATAACAACCACATAGCAGGTAGATATTTTTGCAATTTTGAATGTTGAGAGGGCGAAAGGTTGGGAGACTGTTTTTTAACCTTCTTTGTTCTATAAAAATAATTTTCATTAATCATTTCCTTATTACCTTCTCACAATTATCACAATTTTTAAACGCAACAGGGCTCATAAGAACTTAATTATTCTTAAGAAAACATAATCCTGAAATGACCCACAAAATAAGATTATATATTAGTGTTATAAAAAAACCATTTTAATAATAAAATGTAATAAAAATAGTTCCTGCATGGATTCTCCGTTTTATTTTCTAAAAGCCATTAATGGACTCATTTTGCTTTGAATTTTGAATCATTTTTTTTAAACATCTTACATTGTAAATTTTAAAATAATAATTAACGAAACTGGTATATATATATGGTATATATATATATATATATATATATATATATATATATATATATATATATATAATTTATTTTTGTATCCTTAACCTTTTGTTAAATACTTTTTTGTAATATTTTCTTGGGTATAGGTTTTTCCATTAGAGAAACAAAGGACAACAATTTTTCTAACGTTTCGCTCTACATAGTGAGCTTCTTCAAAGAGCTGGTATATTTATTTTAATTCTACAAAATTACAATTACATTTATATTTTCAATTAAATCAAAATTAATAAAAATAAAACAGATCTTACAACAGTCTTAAAGTTTAAAATTTAAAACAATCTTAACCTGTTTGTATTGTTTTAAATTTTAAACATTATGACTGTTGTAAAATCTGTTTTATTTTTATTAATTTTGATTAAATTGAAAATATAAATGTAATGTGTAATTACTGTGATATATGTTTATTAAGAAAAAATTTGTAATTTTGTAGAATTAAAATAAATATACTAGCTCTTTGAAGAAGCTCACTATGAAGAGCAAAAAGTCAGAAAAATTGTCCTTTGTTTCTCTAATGGAAAAACCTATACCCAAGAAAATATTACAAAAAAGTATATATATATATATATATATATATATATATATATATATATATATATATATATATATATATAAATATGTAGATAAGTTTTTGTCCGTGTAATTTAAAACAAAATAGAATAAAATAGAATAAAATATTGGCGAAGCGGACGTGAAAATTTGTCAATCTACATGATTCTCGTATTAAAAAGTGCGGAGCACTCCAAAGTATGGAATAACTCCGGGTCCGACAGATGGCGACAGCGCTGTTTCGTCCTAATATGGGACTCGTCAGGCCACCGCAGTCGGTACAAACCATCATCTCGCCTTTGCATCGTATAAGCCATACTTATAATCAAAATACGGCAAATAAGACGACAAAGGCGACATCTCGATGGTCCATTTGATAATACAAGAACCATACAGATTAACAAAGTTTGTAAGAGAACCGTCATATGGTGGCGCGACGGTGAATTAAAACAGAAATATGTAAAATCGAGTACACGAAACGCGCTGCCCAAAAGATAGGGGTCGCATTTTTCGGTACTGGCAAGCAAGCATACCGCTATTTAAGCAGCCAAAGCCACGTGCCGCACCAAACGATCCCACCATGAGAGCATCGTTTAGCGTGTTTCAAAGCCAAACAAGTAAATAAATATGTAGATAAGTTTTTGTCCGTGTAATTTAAAATAAAATAGAATAAAATATTGGCGAAGCGGACGTGAAAATTTGTCAATCTACATGATTCTCGTATTAAAAAGTGCGGAGCACTCCAAAGTATGGAATAACTCCGGGTCCGACAGATGGCGACAGCACTGTTTCGTCCTAATATGGGACTCGTCAGGCCACCGCAGTCGGTACAAACCATCATCTCGCCTTTGCATCGTATAAGCCATACTTATAATCAAAATACGGCAAATAAGACGACAAAGGCGACATCTCGATGGTCCATTTGATAATACAAGAACCATACAGATTAACAAAGTTTGTAAGAGAACCGTCATATGGTGGCGCGACGGTGAATTAAAACAGAAATATGTAAAATCGAGTACACGAAACGCGCTGCCCAAAAGATAGGGGTCGCATTTTTCGGTACTGGCAAGCAAGCATACCGCTATTTAAGCAGCCAAAGCCACGTGCCGCACCAAACGATCCCACCATGAGAGCATCGTTTAGCGTGTTTCAAAGCCAAACAAGTAAATAAATATGTAGATAAGTTTTTGTCCGTGTAATTTAAAATAAAATAGAATAAAATATTGGCGAAGCGGACGTGAAAATTTGTCAATCTACATGATTCTCGTATTAAAAAGTGCGGAGCACTCCAAAGTATGGAATAACTCCGGGTCCGACAGATGGCGACAGCGCTGTTTCGTCCTAATATGGGACTCGTCAGGCCACCGCAGTCGGTACAAACCATCATCTTTGGAGTGCTCCACACTTTTTAATACGAGAATCATGTAGATTGACAAATTTTCACGTCCGCTTCGCCAATATTTTATTCTATTTTATTTTAAATTACACGGACAAAAACTTATCTACATATTTATTTACTTGTTTGGCTTTGAAACACGCTAAACGATGCTCTCATGGTGGGATCGTTTGGTGCGGCACGTGGCTTTGGCTGCTTAAATAGCGGTATGCTTGCTTGCCAGTACCGAAAAATGCGACCCCTATCTTTTGGGCAGCGCGTTTCGTGTACTCGATTTTACATATTTCTGTTTTAATTCACCGTCGCGCCACCATATGACGGTTCTCTTACAAACTTTGTTAATCTGTATGGTTCTTGTATTATCAAATGGACCATCGAGATGTCGCCTTTGTCGTCTTATTTGCCGTATTTTGATTATAAGTATGGCTTATACGATGCAAAGGCGAGATGATGGTTTGTACCGACTGCGGTGGCCTGACGAGTCCCATATTAGGATGAAACAGCGCTGTCGCCATCTGTCGGACCCGGAGTTATTCCATACTTTGGAGTGCTCCGCACTTTTTAATACGAGAATCATGTAGATTGACAAATTTTCACGTCCGCTTCGCCAATATTTTATTCTATTTTATTTTAAATTACACGGACAAAAACTTATCTACATATTTATTTACTTGTTTGGCTTTGAAACACGCTAAACGATGCTCTCATGGTGGGATCGTTTGGTGCGGCACGTGGCTTTGGCTGCTTAAATAGCGGTATGCTTGCTTGCCAGTACCGAAAAATGCGACCCCTATCTTTTGGGCAGCGCGTTTCGTGTACTCGATTTTACATATTTCTGTTTTAATTCACCGTCGCGCCACCATATGACGGTTCTCTTACAAACTTTGTTAATCTGTATGGTTCTTGTATTATCAAATGGACCATCGAGATGTCGCCTTTGTCGTCTTATTTGTCGTATTTTGATTATAAGTATGGCTTATACGATGCAAAGGCGAGATGATGGTTTGTACCGACTGCGGTGGCCTGACGAGTCCCATATTAGGATGAAACAGCGCTGTCGCCATCTGTCGGACCCGGAGTTATTCCATACTTTGGAGTGCTCCGCACTTTTTAATACGAGAATCATGTAGATTGACAAATTTTCACGTCCGCTTCGCCAATATTTTATTCTATTTTATTTTAAATTACACGGACAAAAACTTATCTACATATTTATTTACTTGTTTGGCTTTGAAACACGTTAAACGATGCTCTCATGGTGGGATCGTTTGGTGCGGCACGTGGCTTTGGCTGCTTAAATAGCGGTATGCTTGCTTGCCAGTACCGAAAAATGCGACCCCTATCTTTTGGGCAGCGCGTTTCGTGTACTCGATTTTACATATTTCTGTTTTAATTCACCGTCGCGCCACCATATGACGGTTCTCTTACAAACTTTGTTAATCTGTATGGTTCTTGTATTATTAAATGGACCATCGAGATGTCGCCTTTGTCGTCTTATTTGCCGTATTTTGATTATAAGTATGGCTTATACGATGCAAAGGCGAGATGATGGTTTGTACCGACTGCGGTGGCCTGACGAGTCCCATATTAGGACGAAACAGCGCTGTCGCCATCTGTCGGACCCGGAGTTATTCCATACTTTGGAGTGCTCCGCACTTTTTAATACGAGAATCATGTAGATTGACAAATTTTCACGTCCGCTTCGCCAATATTTTATTCTATTTTATTTTAAATTACACGGACAAAAACTTATCTACATATTTATTTACTTGTTTGGCTTTGAAACACGCTAAACGATGCTCTCATGGTGGGATCGTTTGGTGCGGCACGTGGCTTTGGCTGCTTAAATAGCGGTATGCTTGCTTGCCAGTACCGAAAAATGCGACCCCTATCTTTTGGGCAGCGCGTTTCGTGTACTCGATTTTACATATTTCTGTTTTAATTCACCGTCGCGCCACCATATGACGGTTCTCTTACAAACTTTGTTAATCTGTATGGTTCTTGTATTATCAAATGGACCATCGAGATGTCGCCTTTGTCGTCTTATTTGTCGTATTTTGATTATAAGTATGGCTTATACGATGCAAAGGCGAGATGATGGTTTGTACCGACTGCGGTGGCCTGACGAGTCCCATATTAGGACGAAACAGCGCTGTCGCCATCTGTCGGACCCGGAGTTATTCCATACTTTGGAGTGCTCCGCACTTTTTAATACGAGAATCATGTAGATTGACAAATTTTCACGTCCGCTTCGCCAATATTTTATTCTATTTTATTTTAAATTACACGGACAAAAACTTATCTACATATTTATTTACTTGTTTGGCTTTGAAACACGTTAAACGATGCTCTCATGGTGGGATCGTTTGGTGCGGCACGTGGCTTTGGCTGCTTAAATAGCGGTATGCTTGCTTGCCAGTACCGAAAAATGCGACCCCTATCTTTTGGGCAGCGCGTTTCGTGTACTCGATTTTACATATTTCTGTTTTAATTCACCGTCGCGCCACCATATGACGGTTCTCTTACAAACTTTGTTAATCTGTATGGTTCTTGTATTATCAAATGGACCATCGAGATGTCGCCTTTGTCGTCTTATTTGCCGTATTTTGATTATAAGTATGGCTTATACGATGCAAAGGCGAGATGATGGTTTGTACCGACTGCGGTGGCCTGACGAGTCCCATATTAGGACGAAACAGCGCTGTCGCCATCTGTCGGACCCGGAGTTATTCCATACTTTGGAGTGCTCCGCACTTTTTAATACGAGAATCATGTAGATTGACAAATTTTCACGTCCGCTTCGCCAATATTTTATTCTATTTTATTATATATATATATATATATATATATATATATATATATATATATATATAATATTTTTATATCTTTTGCCCTGTAAGATACACCGCTGATATTTCAGGATACGTGGCAACGTGATAACAACTTGACTTGCATAGTGCAGCTGCCTCTTTCTTGTCTAATCTAAGACTTTGCGCATGCACGAAGCTTTGTAACATTACGGTGTACCTAAAGACATGGGTAAAAGGCGACCATAAAGCATTTAATGCTTGGTGAGAACAACAGTACCACAGTTTCTAGAGCGAACAAAAGTGAAAATAAAAAATGGCGTACGTAGCTTACTTTAAAAACAAAGAATCTTCAAGCAATAAAGTCCTCTCACCGAATAAATCATCGCCGAAGTTCCCAAAAGCAGTTGAATCATTTGAAAATTTCTCCAGTTATGAACCCAAGAAACACTTTAAAAAACGTATGTGTGAAAGACATGTTTCGGAGGTACGACTGCAGAAATTCAAGATGGAGGCGTGTGAATTAAGACATTCAAAAACACGTATTTTGGAGACTTTTTCTGACAAGTGCACCTTGGAGTTGACCACGAGAGAAAACAGAAATGAAGGACTTCATTATTAGAAGATGTAATAATATCTTAGGTAATAAATAACGACAAACTTTTTTATTTGTGTAGCATGCTTCTATTCTAATTTACCTTTTTTGTTAAGCTTTAATTTTGAGGGTAAATGCTTGTAAATTATATAGAAGTGAATAAAATGGTTAATCTAAAATATTTTTTTAAATGTCGGATTATTTCGGGTCAGCTTTAACATACACAAATCATACCAAAACGTTTTTATCTTATGGGGTTATTTGAAGCGCATTTTTTTGTTTTTGATGAATACGGGGATGAGAAAATCCTTAAGTATTAAATTGAAGTCATTCATAAAAGAGAGTTATAGTATACAGTAGTAAAATGCCAAGAAATGGCATCATGAAGTGTTGCCGTATTGAACAGTTAATCTCAACTACGGGTACAAATTTTCTATACTTTTCTTTATATGAATTTTACGAAGGAAATATCGCGATGAATTAGACAAGAATTTTTATTTATGAGATTTTATGAATGTGGAACAGTACATTATCCATGTTTTAAAATTTAACAGGTGATATGCTTGAGTATTTGGAAATAGAAAATATGATTTTAATACTCATATTTTAACTGACTCGTAAAAAAAAATGTTTAAATAAGTTTTCGAGCTCCCACAAAACGAATCTAAAATAAGTTTTAATAAATTCAATATGGCGGATTAAATATTTTGCATCTCTTAATTTTGTCCGAAATTAGTATTGGGTGGTTTTTGAGGGTATAGATTTTAAAATTAGTTTTGAAAAATCAACATGGCAGGCTAAAAATTTAACGTGAGTCAATTTTGTCCAACATTGGTGATGAGAAATTTAGAGGGGCTGATTAAAAGGGTCAAATAAATTTCTTTTAATTCAATATGATGGGAGACTAAAAATTTTACATTTTTCCAATTTTGTCCAAAATTGATAATGGGTGTTTTTGGGAGCGTAGATTAAAGCTTTAAAATTACATTCCTCTAAAGTTGGGATGCGTATATTACGGTTTTCAAATTAATTTCTTCAAACTCAATATGCTGGATCAAATATGTCGGATTAAAAAATGTACATGTCTCAATTTTTTTCAAAATCAATATTGGGGGATGCTGGAGATGTAAATTACAAATCTAAAATGAATTTCTTAAAATTCGATATAGAGGATTTACTATGACGGACTAAATTTTTATTTGGTCTAATTTAATTCAAAACTGATATTGGAAGAACTTTTAAAATCAAATAATTTTTTCTTGTTCATTTTATTTTGATTTACACTGACTTTGGCTAAAATGAGAAATATTTGTGCGATATTAGAAGCATTGCAAGGTACACTAAACATTTCGTTTAGTATTTAGTTCAAATAATTTATGACGAGTTCAAAATTAAAAATCGAAAAATAAAATTGTAATAGAAAAATTGTATCGCCTTCTGAAAGAAGAGTAAAGGCGAAAAAATAATGTAAAATTGCAATGACAAATAAAGTCAGTTGGTTTAATCCATTTGCACTCTCTCTTGATTATTCATATTTTTTTATTTAAAAATTAAAAAGATTATATTATTTTTCGCCCCTTGGCGCTTCTTTGAAAGCAGATCAGTTTTTTAATAAACATTTTTGTTATAAAGTTTCATTTTTGAGTAGTAATAAAATATTAGAGATTTCAATAATAGATTGACACCATGCTAATTTTTTAATATGCTACGTATTTTATTTATCTAAAACATTTTACAGTGATTTGATGGAAAAAAAATAAAGTCTTATATTTCATATTCGAATTAAAATAGTGATTTTAATTACAATATTAATCAATAAAATTTTTTAAAAATTTTTATTCAAAAGATAGTGTGAACAGTAAAGTCCGTATAATGTGGGATTTGTTTATTAAAAGCTTTATTCGAAATTTGACTTTGGTATAAATTTAGCATTATCTGTCAAATTTTAATTTTTTTACAAAAAAAAATCAAAAGTGGAGTTATATCTGAAAATATCGAAAAAAGTTATTAAAAAAATTTTCCAAATACAATTTTTAGCCCACATGCATCAGCTGAATAAGCTAATTTAGATTTTTTCCCATTTTTTGTAAATTGCATCACTGTTGCAAAATAAGACCCAACATAACCGAGATAAAACTTCTTAGTTTTGACAATGCTTTATCCCAGACATATTTTGTTTAAAGCAGTGCCATATTAAATGTGTGTTTTTCTACAAAATCCAAATAGGGTTATTAAAATTTGGTAACATGTGATGCAAAGTTTATTTGTTTTTGACCCTGTACAAGGTAATTTCATAACATAACTATTTTTGAAAACGTAGTTTGTGTCTAAAAGTAATAAACATTATAATTAAGACAAACAAGTACACAGTGTCTTCAGTAAAGTCTGCACTAGGTGGAATATAAATTTTGTATTAAAAATAGATTTTTATTTAACTTTACGTAAAGTTTATCTAGTTTCAACGAGTCTTTTCAATTAAACTATTTTCTTAATATTAATTTGTATTACTTTTAGACACAAACTACGTTTTCAAAAATAGTTATTTTATGATTACCTTATACAGGGACAAAAACAAATTTTAATAGCCCTATTTGGATTTTGCACAAAAACACACATTTAAACGAAATACGTCTAGAATGGAGCATTGTTAGAACTAAAAATCGAAAAATAAAGTTTGTATAGAAAAATTTTATTGCCTTCTGAAATAGGAGTAAGGGCGAAAAATAATGTAAATTTGCAATCACAAATAAAGTCAGTTTTACATAAGTTGCGTTGAGCTTTATTTTGCAGTAGTGGTGCAATTTACAAAAAAATGGAAAAAAATCCAAATTATCATATACAGCTAAAAATTACACTTACAAAAACTTTTTATAATAATTTTTTTTGAATTTTTTTTAAATAAAAATAAAATTTGACAAATAATACTAATCACGTAAGTCAAATTTCGAATAAAGCTATTAATAAAAACCATCCCATATGATGCGGACTTCACTGGTCACACTATATAAGATAAAAACAAATAGTATTTTTATTTTTTATATGACCACTCTCTCAAAATTTCACATTTATTGTGGCTGTATGTTTATATTCGAAATATAAATAATTTTTAATGCTAATTTTTATCAGATCAAGGTTTTGGCCAAAAAAATGTATTAATTTCTTGGAAAAAAATTTAGATATTATTTAATCCCACAGTTTATTTTTTATGTTATAAGTGAGAGAAGTAAATTTCTTTAATATCTTGTGTAAGTGTATTTTTGATATTTAACAATAAAAGTTAACTTTTGAAATATTTTGGTAAAAAACTAATTCAATTAGTTTTTATGGTACTGGTTGTAAAAATCTTTTTAGATAGCGTAACGGACTAAGCTTTAAAGATATCATTCGATTGAAAGGGCAATAAAATTTAAAAAAAAAATGGAACCGGCATCTAAAAGTGCGCTAAAAAGGGAAAAATAACTAGATATTTTTTTTTAATTTAAATTTTTGAAGTCAGCGCCAAACTGATATCTGACAAAATGTGATTCGCATAGACAGATTAAAAATACTTAATTTGTAATTGCTTTCTTACCATAATTTGTATATTTTAGTACTTTATTTATTTCATTTGGATTCGCCATCTTGAATCCTGAAAAAATACTTTTAAATTCATAATTTACACTCTCAAGAACCCCCTATATCAGTTTTGGAGAAAATCGAAAAATGTACAATTTTTAAGACGCCTTATTAAAACCGCCAGAGTGAGTTTTCAAAAAATATTTTACATTCGAAATTAACACTTACAAAAATCCCTCAATACTGATTTTAGACAAAATCCAGAGATGTAGAATCTTTAATCTGCCCTCTTGAATCCGCCATTTTAATTTTTTTTTATTAAGTTCAGAATCGTAACGTGCGATCCCAATAACTTCCCCATATCAATTTTGAAAAAAACTCGTGGACAAAATTAATGTTTTATCCGCCATATTAATTTTTTTTTAAATAATTTCAGATTCGTTATGTGATACCCCGAAAACTCCCCCATACCAATTTTGGAGAAAATCAGACAAAATTGAATTTTTCGTCCGCCATTTGGGATCCGCCATATTGAATTTTTTAAAAATATTTTGGATTCGTTATGTGCGACCCCGAAAACTCCCCCACATCAATTTTAAAGAAAATCGGATAAAATTAAATATTTTTGTCCACCATATTTGATCCGCCATATTGAATTTTTTAAAAATAATTTCAGATTCGTTGTGTACGACCCCGAAAATTCCCCTATACCAATTTTCGAGATAATCGGACAAAATTAATTTTTTTTGGCTACCATATGTGGATGGGGATTTCACTGCACCAATTTTGCCCAAGAAAATATAGGACCAGCAAGTTCCTGAATATAACGTAAAAAATTTCATTCAAATCGGTGTCACCGTTCCGGAGTAATCGGTGTACATACATAAAAAAAATACATAGTCGACGAATTGAGAATCTCCTTCTTTTAGAAGTCGGTTAAAAACTGATTCCAGATCGTCTCCTTAAAATAATATGTTTCTTAATACAAGTACTTTTATAAAACATTTTTAATAATAGTTTTTACTAGTTTCAAGTTAAGATTTTAATAAAAATTAATAAATTATTTATAATGAGCCAAATACATAAAACGAAAAAATTACCTTTTTTAGTTTTTCCCGATTTTAGGATTTTTTCCCATTATACTATATATATATATATATATATATATATATATATATATATATATATATATATATATATATATATATTGTCTTTTCTTGGGTTTAGGTTCTTTATTTAATAAAAAATCGAAAACAATTTGACGTTTCATTCTTTATTTAAGGCATCTTCAAAAATTTTTTTTTATTTATTGATCTTCCTAAAAATATTTTTTATATAATTAAAAACATTCATACACAAACCTATTTACAATTTTAAAAAGCAAACAAACACTTTAAAAAACTAATCAAATTTCTAAAAAAGTATTTAATTTTACCAGTACATACCTTGACATTTTGCTTATTTATTAATAATGAAACGAAATTTTTATATCGTCTATTTAGGTACTTAGGATACATGGAATGCGAGTGTGTTTTATTTTTTATATTTTAACGATGGATAAAAAAAAACAACGAAAGAAAGCATACCTTTAATTTTATGTTTAAGAGGATATTCAATTTTTGATTTATTAACGGGATCGAATACTTGTTAATGTATTGTTATAATCGAAGGTATATTTTCATCCTGTGTGTGTTTGTTTAACGCTGTTGAGGCGTTTTTCGTATATTTATGACCATTCAATCTGTTCTTTAGCAATTGGCTTGTCATGCCTATATATTTTTTGTGACAATTTGAGCAAGGGATCGAATATACTACATTTGACTAATTCATGATAGGAGTTTTACTTTTTAAATTAGTAAATTGTGTATTTAATTTATTATGAGACCTGTGACATACGATAATATCATGCTTTTAATGTGTTTTATTTTTCTGACAGTTCGCTGGTGTAAGGTAATGCTATATATTTTTGTTGTTTATGTTCTATGTTTCTTATTGTTAGGTTATTATAAAAATTATATGTTCTTTTATTAATTATTTCGGTGATAGTCTTTTCATTGAAATTGTTATTTATTAGCGTATTTTTCACTTATTGTAGTATTCTTGGTCGGAATTCTAGAGACGTTAGAGATCAGACAGATCGATTATGACACTATTTTTTTAGGTTTTTGGGTGATTTGAGGAACAGTTTAGATATCTAACCAACCAAGTTGGTTTGGTGTACCATTCAGTTAAAATTTTGTTTCTTCTGCGTATTAAGTATCATATCTAGAAAATTGAGTAAGTAACAATAAAATACAGGGCGAAACGTCAAATTGTTTTTGATTTTTATTAAATAAACAAACTTAAACCAAGAAAAGACAAAATAAAAAGAACGTCTAACTAAAGCCATATTTTTTTTAAGGAGATGATCTGGAATAAGTTTTACTTCAATGAAATTAGGCATTATATTTCCTTCCGCCGATTTCCTTCAGTCCCAGGCCGTTGCAATTATTTTATTTTCAAGTCATGTTTAAAGCTGGTAATATATTCTAAAACAATATTGTTTAGCTGCTGCTGATGTTTGAAGTAATTTTTCTAATTTGAAAGATAACTTTGCCACGGTTGTTTCTAACCTTTCACACCGTAAATTATACCGTGTAATATTTTTTTATTATTATAAATCCATGCTATTAATCTAGTTCCATTAGCAGCTTTCAATTCTTTATCAGCATCTTTTTAGTCAAAACAATCAGCTAAGTTTGCAAAATCTTTATTTTCTACGACTATTTTAATTATTAGCCGACTTCTAAAAGAAGGAAGTTCTCAATTCGTCGAGTATGTTTGTTTGTTTTTTTTTGTATGTACACCGATTACTCCGGAATGGCTGCACCGATTTGAATGAAATTTTTTACATTATATTTAGGAACTAGCTGCGGTAGTCCCATATTTTTTTGGACGAAATTGGTGCAGTAATATCCAAGATGGCGCTGACAATATGGCGGCGAAAAAAAACTAATTTTGACTGATTTTCTCCAAAATTGGTATGGGGGAATTTTTGGGGTCGTACACAACGAATCTGAAATTATTTTTAAAAAATTCAATATGGCGGACAAAAAATTTAATTTTCTCAGATTTTTTCCAGAATTTGTGTGGAAGAGTTTTTGGGGTCGCGCATATTGGATCCAAAATATTTTTAAGAAATTCAATATGACGGATCCAATATGGCGGACAAAAAAATCATTTTTGTCCGGTTTTCTCCAAAATTGGTACGAGGGAGTTTTTAGGGTCGTACATAACTAATCTAAAATTATTTTTTTAAAATTCAATATAGCGGAAGAAAAAATCAATTTTGTCCGATTCTGTTCAAAATTGGTACGTGGGACTTTTCGGGGTCGCACATAACGAATGTGAAATTATTTTTAAAAAATTCAATATAGCGGATTAAAAATTCTACATCTCCCGATTTTGTGTAAAATCAGAATTGGGGTATTTATGTTAGCATTAATTATGAATTTAAAATATTTTTTGAAAAACTCAATCTGGCAGATTCAATATGGTGTTCTTGAGGGTGTAAATTATGAATTTAAAAGTATTTTTTTAAGATTCAATATGACAAATCCAAGATAGAAATAAAAAAATTATACATTGAATGTAAGTCTAAAAATTTTAAATTTCCGGATTTCATCCAAAATTGGTAATAGGGGGCTTTGAAGAGTTTAGATTTAGATTAGATTAAGACTTAAAATAATTTTTTTGATATTCAATATAGCGGTTGCAATATGGTGGGTTGATAATTTTACCTTATTCGCATTTCTTCAGATTTGGTATTAGAGGGTTTTCAGGATCATGTATTATGAATATGAAGTTAATTTTTTACAACTATTAGGTTGATAAGATAGAATATGAGGGATAGAAAATTTTACATATTCCAATTTTGTCTAAAATTGATATTGTGAGGTCCTTGAGACGTATACAAAATCAATATGCAGTATAAAATATATCGAGCTAAGAAATTAACATCTCAGGTTCTTTAAACATCGATATTGAAAGATTTTGGGGCCTATATTACCAATCTAAAATTAATTTGAAATTTAAGATATTGGATCTACTATGACAGACTAAATATTTGTTTGACACAATTTTACTGGTATTTGGAAAACTCTAAGAACCAAAGAATTTTTAGTGATTCATTTTAGGGTGATTTACAGCTTTGGATAAAATGAGTACATTAGAGTTATTGCGAGGTACACTAATCTCGATTAGTACTTAGTTCAAATAATTTATAGATATCATAATGAATTCTAAAACTGAAAATAGAAAAATAAAATTTTTATAAAAAAATTGAACTGACTTCTAAAAGTCCGCCAAAAATTACTATAAATTTTTATATGAAATTGAACTTTTTGAAGTCGGCGCCAAATTATTCGTAAATGGAATAAATAAATATTAATATATACAAATTGTGATAAGAAAGCAATTACAAATAAAGTATTTTTAATCTGTTTATGCAAATCACATTTTCTCAGGTATAAGTTTGACACCGACTTCAACAAGATCAATTTCATATAAAAATTTACAGATATTTTTCACTTTTTAGCGCACTTTTAGAAGTCGCCTCAATTTTTTTATAGAAATTTTATTTTTATTTTTTCTTTTCAGCAAAACCCGAGTTTGTGTCATAACCAGTAAAACAATGTAGAAATGAATTTGGAATGTTACCTATACCCGATTTGTGGTAAAATATTTCTATTTTTTTTTCTTTTCATTTAATTTCTGTAACAACACAAGCAGATCAACGTCTTGTCCAACAACAATCACAGTATTAATATATTCGGCAACTTTAATTGCTGTATTTATTATCAGTGAATCTGCATCTTCTTTTGCCAGTTTATATGTAAATCCTGTTGATTAAAATTTTGGAGATAACGTTTGTATTTATTTTTATTATTTTCATAAAGTAAAAATTTATCTTGCAAAAATGGAACATCAAGTATTATTTTGAAAATCACTCATATTAGGTACCATCGCAGATTTTTGTTCGTAATAAAGATTCAGTGGTCTTTGTACTATTGGAAGTAGGAGTAGCAGTTCTATTAACGTCAGAGTATCCATCGAAAACTATGTAAATATTTTCTGCTTAATTACTGCGTACATAGTAAAGGTATTTCTTTTTATGACTTGCCAAATCACTTTGAGCAATAAGAAACTCCATCGACAACATGTACTATATTGTTGGAGTTTGGTAATTCATTGATGATTGTGAACTCTTTATACAAATATGATTTAACCCCTTTTTTCTATATCTATACTCGACTACGTTTCAAAAGTTTCCCTAATATCATTTATATTTTAGTCAAGAATCTTTTCTTTCGTAAATCACATATTATTAAACGTATTTGATTTATCATATTTGCAAAATAAACTTTTTTTTGTAATTACAAGTAAGAAAAATACATTAAATAATAAAGAATTGAACAAAAAACGTTATTCAACTTAAGGTAAAATTAATAAAAAACGAGTAACGAGAAAGTCACACTTTTTCGGTTTTTCCGGTTTTTAGGTTCCTTTTCCCACTATACTATATAAATATTTTTATACTTGTTTAAAGTAGGAATGAAAGTGAAAAAAATTAGCCTAATGCGAATTCTGTGGAACGTTTATTTTTAAGACAAGTTTCAGTTAAAAATTTCCATTTGTTTTTAGTAAATTCAATAATTATTTGGAACATCAAAAATTACACTCTCGCTGAATTTCAGCCAAATCGAATCATTTTTGTGGAAGAGAAAAATAAAAAACAGAAATTATGGTTTGTCGCGTTTTCCTCTGAACACCTTGAAGTTATGTTAAAAATAATAAATACAAAATTTATAGATCTTTTTATTGCTTACATTATATTTAACTTTTTTTGATAGGTAGCATAGTTTTGCCTGAAATTGCAAAAAAAAACATTTTTTACCCCTACATTTCCACCTTATTCCACCCTAACAACTCGCTAGTGATTCAGATTATTTTCCTTCCATTTTCTTTATATTTTTGAAATTTTTCAGTTATCAGAATGCTGTAACGATTTTTTTTTCAGGTTATCTCAACTGATCTACAGTGCTTTTATAATGAAATATTTTTCCACGTAAGTAAGTAAAAATAGATAACTTATGCCATCACAATATATATTGCCACAATTCTTTTCAGTTTTCAAAATATATTAAATATTGCCTCCAAAATTATTATTATTAGCTAACAAATAAAATATCTAAAATACATTTTTAATAGTTTGAACCCAATAAATAATTATTTTTCAAATCAAACAAAAAAATAAACATATATATATATATATATATATATATATATATATATATATGTTTTTATATGTTTATATCTTTTGCCTTGTAAGATACGCTGCTGGTGTTTCAGGGTACGTGGTAAGTGATAACAACTTGACTTGCATAGTGCGTCTTCCCCTATCTCTTCTAATCTAAGACTTTGCGCATGCACCAAGCTTTGCAACATGGCGGAGTACCTATAGGCATGGGTGAAAACCGATCACAAAGCATTTAATGCTCGGTGAAGGCAACAGCGCGACTTAGTTTATATAAGAGTGAACAGAATTCAAAAAAAAGATGTCGTACGTGGTGTACTATAAAAATAATAATTCAACGAGCAATAAAGTCCCCTCGTCGCAAGAATCATCACCGAAGTGTCCAAAAGCAGTTGAATCACTCAAAAATTTTTCCAGTAAAATACCTCCGAAACATTTTAAGAAACTTATGTGTGAAAGACACGTTTCGGAGGTAAACTAGAGAAATTTAAGATGGAGACCTGTGAGTTAAGACATTCAAGTGCACCTGGTAGTCGACCAAATCTAACACCCCCACAAGAGAAAACAGTAATGAAGGAATTCGTTATCAGAAGATGTAATAATATTTTAGGTAAGAAATAACGACAAACTTTTATTTGTGTATCATGCTTCTATTCTAATTTATCTTTTTTGTTAAGCTTTAGTGAATAAAATGATGAATCTAAAATATTTTTTAAAATGTCGGATTATTTCGAGTTAGCTGTAACATAGACAAACCGTACCAAAACGTTTTTCCCTTATGGGGTGATTTGAAGCACATTTTTTTGTTTTTGATAAATTCGGGGATGAGAAAATTCTTAAGTATTAAATTGAAGTCATTTATAAAAGAGTGTAATAATAGTACGAAGTAGTAAAATGCCAAGAAATGGTATAATGAAGTGCTGCCATATCTAAACTACGGATAAAAATTTTCTATACTTTCCTTTATATGCATTTTACAAAGGGAATATCGCGATGAATTAGATGATAAACTTACTTATGAGATTTTATAAATGTGGAACAGGACATTATCTATGTTTTTAGATTTAACAGGTAATATACTTGAGTATTTGGAAATAGAAAATATGATTTTAATACTCATATTTTAACTGACTTGTAAAAAGAAAGAATTTTTAAATAAGTTTTCGAGGTCCCACAAAACTAATCTAAAATAATTTTTAATAAGTTAATATGGCGGATTAAATATTTTGCATCTCTTAATTTTGTCCGAAATTAGTACTGGGTGGTTTTTGAGGGTATAGATTTTAAAATTAGTTTTGAAAAATCAACATGGCAGACTAAAAATTTAACGTGCCTCAATTTTGCCCTGCATTGGTGATGGGGAATTTGGAGAGGATAGATTAAGAATGTCAAATAATTTTCTTTTAATTCAATTTAATGGGAGACTAAAAATTTTACATTTTTTAAATTTTGTCCAAAATTGATAATGGGTGTTTTTGGGAGCGTAGATTAAAGCTTTAAAATTACATTCTTCTAAAGTTAGGGTGTGTATATTACGGCTTTCAAATTAATTTCTTCAAACTCAATATGCTGGATCAAATATGTCAGATGAAAATGTACATGTTTCAATTTTTTTCAAAATCGATATTGGGAAATTCTGGAGGTGTAAATTACAAATCTAAAATTAATTTCTTAAAGTTCGATATAGAGGATTTACTATGACGGAATAAGTTTTTATTTGGTCTAGTTTAATTCAAAACTGGTATTGGAAGAACTTTTAAAATCAAATTATTTTTTCTTGTTCAATTTATTTTGATTTACACTAACTTTGGTTAAAATGGGAAATATTTGTGCGATATTGAAAGCATTGCAAGGTACATTAAACATTTCGCTTAATATTTAGTTCAAATCATTTATGGATATCATAAAGACTTCAAAACTCAAAATCAACAATGAAATTGTCCCGCCTTCTGAAATAGGGGTAAAGGCGAAAAAATAATGTAAATTTGAAATGACAAATAGAGTCAGTTATAAAACCATATGCATTCTCTCTTTGTGATTCATATTTTTTTATGTAATTATTTGGTACCGACTACAAAATTTTCGATTCCACATAAAAGATTATATTATTTGTTGCCTTTTGGCGCCTCTTTAGAAGGCAGCTCAATTTTTTAATAAACATTTTTCTTATAAAGTTTCATTTCCTAATAGAAATAAAATCTAGATATTTCAATAATAGATTGACACCATGCCAATTTTTTAATATGGGGCATATTTTATTTATCTATAACATTTGACAGTGATTTAATCGAAAAAAAAATTCTTGTATTTCCTATTCAAATTAAAATAGTGATTTTAATTGGAATACTAATCAATAAAATTTTATAAAAAAAATCGAATTTTTTATTTGAAAGATATAAGATAATAAGAAATAGTATTTTTATTTTTAATATTACTATTCTTACAACAGTTAATAAAAATTTTGCTTTTATTGTGGCTATATGTTTATATTTGAAATCTAAGTAATTACACAAGTCTACAAAAAAAAAGTGGATGCCTATTTGACCAGACCATTTTATTCTCATGTAACTAAACTCCCTGAATCCAAATCTGAGATTCGCTCACCTCTATCACGTCAGCTTCAAGGTCATATCAAGGTCAAATGCAGTAAAATTCACCGAATAAATCTAAAATTTGACCATGATATGACCTCTGACTGTCCTTGGGGATTAAACAAACCATGACTTTGAATTTAGCGACCCCAAAAACTACATATGTTCTGTTTCAGATTTATTTAGTGAATTTTTTTCAATTTGACCTTAAAATGACCTCTGGCTGACCTTGGGGGGTTAAACAAACCATCAATTCGGGTTCAGCGACCCCAAAAACCCAGATTTTTTTCCAGATTTATTTAAAGAATTTTTTTAAATTTGACCTTGAAATTACCATAAAATGACCTTGGTTGACCTTGGGGGATTAAACAAACCACGAATTCGGAAACTTATTTTGAAAAATATTAAAATGTATCACAAAAATGTAAAAAAAAAATGTTTTAATTAAAACTAATAAACTATTTAGTAATAAAAATTTGTTATTTAAGGTAACCCTATAAATCATGAGATTCCTTGGCAGCCAAAAAAATTAGTCAACATCAGCCAATCTAGCACTCGGGAAACTGTGTCTCCATCCATTTCCGAACAAAATGCCCATCCTGCTGGAAGTATATGGATGGGCTCGTGAAGAGCAATTAATTTAAGGAGCTTCGGTAGTTTCATGTTAGGATGATCTTCTGTACTTTAACATGAGGGACCCGTAACGAAAACTTCAGAAGAAATAATATATATAGTAATAAAAGTAATATTTGTATATAGTAAAAAAAATAATATTTGTATATAGTAAAAAAGTTATATTTGTATATAGTAATAAAAGTAATATTTGTAAATAAAATAGTTAGGCAAACTCATTTACTTACTTACTTCTGTGCCTTTCTACCTTTCGGTAGACCAAACTCATTTAAATTAGTGAAAAAAATGTTAATTGAAAACCTTTCACTGCACTCAAAGAAATTTGGCAGCAGCAATTTATGTAGCCTGCATGTTTTTTTCGAAAGCTACACTGGAAAAAGTATTAAATTACAAAGAATAATGACAAAGATTATTTCATCTTAAGTAACCAGATGTGATAAAAGGATTTCCGCTAAATCAAATTTCTATGTGGATTTTAATTAAATTGAAGTAGTAAATATATAATAGAACACAAAAAGAGGAGGAAGAAGATTATATACTCTCAAAGTATATGCTTTCCATTCTCTTCCTCTTTTCTCTCATTATGTTTTTCGAATTACCCGCATAGCATGAAAAGTTGCAGTAGACTTTCAGCAAGCTTTCGAGAAAGTTTTGAAACCTTACATAAAGCTTTCGTGGAATCCTGCGGTAATTACCAAATGTCCGTAACAAATACTAAAGCAAACTCGGCATCGGTAAACTAAACCGCGGGAGGAATCCGTATATATACATGGTTGGAACGCAGTTTGCATTTACTGTTCGCATTTTACTTCATTCATATACGGAGCTGCATATAGTTGTATGTTTGCTGAATGTGATTTCATCACTACAACGGCATAATGTGAATATATCCACTGCTATTGCTTCTCACAAGGAGGCATCCGTGAAAGCCGCATAAACATATATATGCCATCCGGCGGGAGGTCGGCGAAGCCGCGTTCAGCATTTGCATGCTTCCTTCCGATCTGTCCTTGGCACAGCCAGGTGCATGTCGGTACCCTGATGAGTCTAGTCGATAAGAAACATGTACCTCTGCCGTATCACTGTGGCGGGGAGGGTAAGTTTTGACTTTCTTCTCGGTATGGTGGTACAAATGAACCATCATCTGGATGGTGGTGAAATAGGATAAATTGTTTCTTAGCAAATTATTTAAACTGTACAACCTCTAACACGGAAAGGATATGGTTGGAACGCAGTTTGCATTTACTGTTTCGCATTTTACTTCATATATATATATATATATATATATATATATATATATATATATATATATAAACGCACGCTCGTAGAGGCCATACAGTGAGGTTTGAAAATGATGAATGAGAATTCACCGAAACGTCAGCTTACAGTCTATTACATATATATATATATATATATATATATATATATATATATATATATATATATATATATATATATATATATACATATATATATATAGCATAAGGGGAAAAGAGCCTAAAATCCGGAAAAACTGAAAAAGTGACTTTTCGTTCTACTTTTTTGCTCATTATAAAAAATTTCTTAATTTTTATCAAAATCTACGCTCGAGATTCGTAAAAACTATTATTAAAAGTATTTTATAAAGGTACGTCTGACTAAAAAACATATTATTTTAAGGAAATGATCTGAAATCAGTTTTTCTTCAATGAAATTCGGCATTATATTTCCTTCCATCCATTTCTTCCAGTCCCAAGCCTTTGTAATTATTTTATTACCTAGTCGTGTTTGAAGCTGGTAATATGTTCTAGAACAATATTGTTTAACGGCTCCTGATGTTTGAGGTGATTTTTCTGATTTGAAAGATGACTTTACCAAGCCTGTTTCTAACATTTCACACCGTAAATCATGCAGTGTAACATTTTTTTTCTTACTATAAAATCATGCTATTAATTTAGTTCAATTAGCATATCCCAATTCTTTATCAGTATCTTTTTGGTAAAAACGATCAGCTAAGTTTGCAAAATTTTTATTTTCAAGGACTATTTTAATTATTTTTATTTTTTTCCGTTTCCAGTAAAATCCGAGTTTGTGTGAGAACCATTCAAACAATATAAAAATGAATCTGGAACGTTATGTTGAAAATCATTCATATTAGGTACGATCGCAAATTTTTTTCATGGTAAACCTTCAATGGTTTTTGTGCCAGTTGAAGTAGCAGTAACAGTTCTATTAACGTCAGGATATCCAAGTATATAGTGAAGGTATTTCTTTTTTATGACTTGCCAGATCATTTTGTGCAATAAGAAACTCCATCGACAACATGCACAATATTGTTGGAGTCCGATAATTCTTTGATGATTGTGAATTCTTTATATAAATCTGATTTGACCCTCTATCATTTATATTTTAGTTACGAAAAATGTTTTCTTTCGTAAATCACATATCAATAAATGTATTTGATTTATAATATATGCAAAATAAACAATGTTCTTATGAATTTTTTTAATTGCAATTAAGAAAAATATATTTATTAATAAACAATTGAAAAAAAAACATTATTTAACTTAGGATAAAATTAATAAAAAACGCATAACGAGAAAAGTCATTTTCTAGTTTTTCCGATTTTTAGGCACTCTCCCCATCATACTATATAAATATTTTTATATTTATTTAAAGTAGAAGTGAAAATGAAAAAAATTAGCCCAATGCAAATTCTATCGAACATTTATTTTTAAGACAAATTGCAGTTAAAAATTTCCATTTGTCTTTAATAAATTCAATAATTATTTGGGACATCAAAAAGTACACTCTCGTTGAATTTCAGCCAAATCCAATCATTTTTGCGAAAAAGAAAAAAAACAGAAATTATGGTTTTCCTCTCAAAATCTTGAGTTAAAAATTATGGATCTTTTAGTTACCTACATTATATTTAACGTTTTTCGATAGGCAGCAGAGTTTTGCCAGAAATTGCAAAAAAAAAACTTTTTTAACCCTACTTTTCTACCTCATTTCACCCTGCTAGTGGTTCAAATTATTTTTTCTTTTTTTTTTCGTAATATTTTTAACATTTTTTCGTTATCAGAATACTGTAACGATTTTTTTTCAAAGATTATCTCAACTGACCTAAAGTACTTTTATAATAAAATATTTTTCCCCGTAAATAAGTAAAAATAGATAACTTAACCCATTACAATATATATTGCCATAATCCTTTTCAGTTTTCAAAACATATTAAATGTTGCCTCCAAAATTGTTATTACCATTTTAACTAACAAATAAAATATCTAAAATACATTTCTAACAGTTTAATAATTTTTCAAATCAAACAAAAATCATGAACATCTAATTATATATATATATATATATATATATATATATATATATATATATATATATATATAATATTTATATCTTTTGCCCTGTAAGATACGCCGCTGGTATTTCAGGATACGTGGCAAGCGATAACAATTTGACTTGCATAGTGCGGTTTCCTCTTTCTTTTCTATTCTAAGACTTTGCGCATGCACGAAGCTTTATAACGGTGTACCTAAAGGCATGGGTAAAAGGCTACCATTAAGCATTTAATGCTTGGTGAAAGCAACAGTGCCACAGTTTCTATTAGAGTGAACAAAAGTGAAAATAAAAAATGGCGTACGTAGCTTACTTTAAAAACAAAGAATCTACAAGCAATAAAGTCCCCTCACCAAATGAATCATCGCCGAAGTTCCCAAAAGCAGTTGAATCCCCTGAAAATTTCTCCAGTTATGAACCCAAGAAACACTTTAAGAAACGTATGTGTGAAAGACACGTTTCGGAGGTACGTTTGAAGAAATTCAAGATGGAGGCGTGTGAATTAAGATACTCAAAAAAATGTATTTTGGAGACTTTTTCTGACAAGTGCACCTTGGAGTTGACCACGAGAGAAAACAAAAATGAAGGACTTCATTATTAGAAGATGTAATAATATTTTAGGTAAGAAATAACGGCAAACTTTTTTATTTGTGTAGCATGCTTCTGTTCTAATTTACCTTTTTTGTTAAGCTTTAATTTTGAGGGTAAGTGCTTGTAAATTATATAGAAGTGAATAAAATGGTAAATCTAAAATATTTTTTTAAATGTCGGATTATTTTGGGTCAGCTTTAACATAGACAAACCATACCAAAACGTTTTTATCTTATGGGGTTACTTAAAGCGCATCTTTTGTTTTTGATGAATACGAGGATGAGAAAATTCTTAAGTATTAAATTGAAGTTATTCATAAAAGAGAGTTATAGTATGAAGAAGTAAAATGCCAAGAAATGGCATAATGAAGTGTTGCTGTATTGGACAGTTAATCTCAACTACGGGTACAAATTTTTCATACTTTCCTTTATATGAATTTTACGAAGGGAATATCGCGATGAATTAGACGATAATTTTTATTTATGAGATTTTATGAATGTGGAACAGTGCAATATCCATGTTTTTAAATTTAACAGGTGATATACTTGAGTATTTGGAAATAGAAAATATGATTTTAATACTCATATTTTAACTGACTTATAAAAAGAAAGAATTTTTAAATAAGTTTTCGAGCTCCCACAAAACGAATCTAAAATAATTTTTAATAAATTCAATATGGCGGATTAAATATTTTGCATCTCTTAATTTTGATTTTAAAATTAGTTTTGAAAAATCAACATGGCAGACTAAAAATTTAAGGTGCCTCAATTTTGTCCGAAATTGGTGATGGGAAATTTAGAGGGGGTAGATTAAGAGTGTCAAATGAATTTCTTTTAATTCAATATGATGGAAGACTAAAAATTTTATATTTTTCCAAAATTGATAATGGGTGTTTTTAGGAGCGTAGATTAGAGCTTTAAAATTCTATTCTTCTAAAGTTGAGGTGCGTCTATTACGGTTTTCAAATTAATTTCTTCAAACTCAATATGCTGGATCAAATATGTCGGATTAAAAATGTACATGTCTCCATTTCTTTCAAAATCGATATTGGGGGATGCTGGAGATGTAAATTACAAATCTAAAATTAATTTCTTAAAATTCGATATAGAGGATTTACTATGACGGACTAAGTTTTTATTTGGTCTAGTTTAATTCAAAACTAGTATTGGAACAACTTTTAAAATCAAATAATTTTTTCTTGTTCAATTTATTTTGATTTACACTAACTTTGGCTAAAATGAGAAATATTTGTGCGATATTAGAAGCATTGCGAGGTACACTAAACGTTTCGCTTAGTATTTAGTTCAAATAATTTATGGATATCATGACGAGTTCAAAATTAAAAATCGAAAAATAAAATTCTAATAGAAAAATTGTATCGCCTTCTGAAATAAGAGTAAAGGCGAAAAAATAATGTAAATTTGCAATGACAAATAAAGTCAGTTATAAAACCATTTGCACTCTCTCTTTGTTATTCATATTTTTTTATTTAATAATTTGGCACCGACTACAAAATTTTCAATTCCATATAAAAGATTATATTATTTTTCGCCACTTTGCGCTTCTTTGAAAGCAGATCAGTTTTTTAATAAACATTTTTGTTATAAAGTTTCATTTTTGAGTAGTAATAAAATCTTAGAGATTTCAATAATAGATTGACACCATGCTAATTTTTTAATATGCTACGTATTTTATTTATCTAAAACATTTTACAGTGATTTGATGGAAAAAAAAATAAAGTCTTATATTTCATATTCGAATTAAAATAGTGATTTTAATTACAATATTAATCAATAAAAATTTTTTAAAATTTTTATTCAAAAGATAGTGTGAACAGTAAAGTCCGTATCATGTGGAATTTGTTTATTAATAGCTTTATTCGAAATTTGACTTTGGTATAAATTTAGCATTATCTGTAAAATTTTAATTTTTTTACAAAAAAAAATCAAAAGTGGAGTTATATCTGAAAATATCGAAAAAAGTTATTAGAAAAAATTTTTCAAATACGTTTTTTAGCCCACATGCATCAGCTGAATAAGTTAATTTAGATTTTTTGCCCATTTTTTTTTGTAAATTGCACCACTGTTGCAAAATAAAACCTAACATAATCCACATAAAACTTTTTAGTTTTGACAATGCTTTATCCCAGACATATTTTGTTTAAAGTAGTGCCATATTAAATGTGTATTTTTCTACAAAATTCAAATAGGGTTATTAAAATGTGATACAAAGTTTATTTGTTTTTGACCCTGTACAAGGTAATTTCATAACACAACTATTTTTGAAAACGTAGTTTGCGTCTAAAAGTAATACACATTATAATTAAGACAAACAAGTACCCAGTGTCATCAGTAAAGTCCGCATTAGGTGGAATATAAATTTTGTATTAAAAATAGATTTTTATTTAAATTTACGTAAAGTTTATCTAGTTTCAACGTGTCTTTTCAATTAAACTATTTTGTTAATATTAATTTGTATTACTTTTAGATACAAACTACGTTTTCAAAAATAGTTATTTTATGATTACCTTATACAGGGACAAAAACAAATTTTAATAGCCCTATTTGGATTTTGTACAAAAACACACATTTAGACAAAATATGTCTATAATGAAGAATTGTTAAAACTAAAAATCGAAAAATAAAGTTTGTATAGAAAAATTTTATCGCCTTCTGAAATAGGAGTAAAGGCAAAAAAATAATGTAAATTTGCAATGACAAATAAAGTCAATTTTACATAGGTTGCGTTAAGTCTTATTCTGCAATAGTGGTGCAATTTACAATGGGAAAAAATCTAAATTATTATATACAGCTAAAAATTACACTTACAAAAACTTTTTATAATAATTTTTCTTGATATTTTGAGATCTAACCCCGCTTTAAAATTTTTTTTTTTGAAAAAAAATTAAATTTGACAAATAATGCTAATCACGTAACTACTTTTTTTTTGGTTGTCATCTCGATCGAAGCAGAAATTGTTGCCAAAGTCAAATTTCGAATAAAGCAATTAATAAAAAAACATCCCATATGATGCGGACTTCACTGGTCACACTGTATAAAAAAAAATAGTATTTTTATTTTTTATATGACCATTCTCTCAAAATTTTACATGTATTGTGGCTGTATGTTTATATTCGAAATATAAATAATTTTTAATGCTAGTTTTTGTCAGATCAAGGTTTTGTCCAAAAAAAAATGTATGAATTTCTTGGAAAAAAAATTAAATGTTATTTAATGCCACAGTTAATTTTTTATGTTATAAATGAGAGAAGTAAATTTCTTTTATGTCCTATGTAAGTGTATTTTTGATATTTAACAATAAAATTAACTTTTAAAACATTTTGGTAAAAAACTAATTCAATTGGTTTTTATGGTACTAGTTGTAAAAATCTTTTTAGATAGCGTAACGGACTAAGCTTTACATATATCTTTCGTTTGAAAGGACAATAAAATTTAAAAAAAAAATTGAACCGACTTCTAAAAATGCGCTAAAAAGAGTAAAATAACTATATATTTTTTTTTAATTTAAATTTTTGAAGTCAGCGCCAAACTAATATCTGACAAAATGTGATTTGCATAGACAGATTAAAAATACTTAATTTGTAATTGCTTTCTTACCATAATTTGTATATTTTAGTACTTTATTTCATTTAGAAATAATTTGGCGCCGACTTCAAAAATTTAAATTTCATATAAAAATTTATAGTTATTTTTCACTTTTTAGTGCACTTTTAGAAGTCGGTTCAATTTTTTTTATAAAAATTTTATTTTTCGATTTTTAGTTTTGAATTCAGTATGATATTGATAAATTATTTGAATTAAGTACTAATCAAGATTAGTGTACCTCGCAATGACTCCAAGGTGATAAAAAAGTACCCATTTTATCCAAAATTGTAAATCCCCTTAAAATGAACCACTAAAAATTCTTTGATTCTTAAGAGTTCTCCAAATACAAGTAAAATTGTGTCAAACAAATATTTAGTCTGTCATACTAAATCCACTATCTTAAATTTCAAATTAATTTTAGATTGGCAATATAGGCCTCAAAACCTTCCAATATCGATATTTAAAGAACTTGAGACGTAAATTTCTTTGTCCGATATATTTTATACCGCAATATCAATTTCAACAAAATCAGAAAATGTAAAATCTTCAGTCCCTAATATTGTACCTTATCAATATAATAGTTATATATTATAAAATTAATTTCATATCCGTAATACACGACCGCGAAAACCCCCTAATATCAAATTTGAAAAAATGCGAATCAGGTAAAATTTTCAACCCACCATAGTGGACCAGCCATTTCCAAAAACCAGGATTTAAAAAAAACAATTTTAACTTCTTAATCTAATCTAAATCTAAGCTCTTCAAAGCTCCCTAGTAACAATTTTGGGTGAAATCCAGAAATTAAAAATTTTTAGACCGTCATATGACATATTAGATATTCTTTAAACAATTTTATATTCCCTATTTACATCCTCAAAAACGATTCAATCACACCTATGAACAAAATAAAAAAATGTAGAATTTTTAGTCCGCTATATTGGATTCGCGATATTGAATCCTGAAAAAATACTTTTAAATTCATAATTTACACTCTCAAGAACCCCCTATATCAGTTTTGGAGAAAATCGAAAAATATACAATTTTTAGGACGCCTTATTAAATCCGCCGAAGTGAGTTTTCAAAAAATATTTTATATTCGAAATTAACACTTACAAAAACCCCCAATACTGATTTTAGATAAAATCAAGAGATGTAAAATCTTTAATCCGCCCTCTTGAATCTGCCATTTTTTTTTTAAATAATTTCAAAATCGTAACGTGCGATCCCAAAAACTCCCCATATCAATTTTGAAAATAATCGGACAAAATTAATGTTTTATCCGCCATACTGAATTTTTTAAAAATAATTTCAGATTCGTTGTGTACGACCCCGAAAATTCCCCCATACCAATTTTCGAGAGAATCGGACAAAATTAATTTTTTTGGCTGCCATATTGTCAGCGCCATCTTGGATTTTACAGCACCAATTTCACCCAAAAAAATATGGGAACCACCGCAGCAACTTCCTGAATATAACGTAAAAAAATTCATTCAAATCGGTGTCATCGTTCCGGAGTAATCGGTGTACATACATAAAAAAATACATAGTCGACGAATTGAGAACCTCCTTCTTTTAGAAGTCGGTTAAAAACTGATTCCAGATCGTCTCCTTAAAATAATACGTTTCTTCGTTAGAAGTGCTTTTATAAAACAGTTTTAATAATAGTTTTTACGAATTTCAAGTTAAGATTTTGATAATTAATAAATTTTTTATAAAGAGTAAAATACATAGAACGAAAAAATTTACTTTTTCAGTTTTTCCCGATTTTTGGATTTTTTCCCATTATACTATATATACATATATATATATATATATATATATATATATATATATATATATATATATATATATATATTGACGTTTCGCCGTTATATAATTAAAAACATTCATTCACAAACCTATTTACAATTTTAAAAAACAAACAAGCACTTTAAAAAACTAATCAAATTTCGAAAAAAAGTATTTAATTTTACCAGTACATACCTTGACATTTTGCTTATTTATTTTAATAATGAAATGAAATTTTTATATCGTCTATTTAGGTACTTAGGATACATCGAATGCGAGTCTGTTTTATTTTTTATATTTTAACAATGGACCAAAAATAAAAACAAAGAAAGAAAGCATACATTTAATTTTATGTTGAAGATGATATTCAATTTTTGATTTATTAACAGGATCAAATACTTAATATTTTTCTTTAAATTAGGCCGGTGTAAATGTGGCTCAAATTTCCTATATTCGTTCCGTCGTTAACAGTGTTTTTATCTTTTTTAATTTCTACCATTTCTTTTCTCTGTAATTTTTGATAATTCATATCTTTGTTTTTAATTATGGCATTGTTATAATCGAAGGTACGTTTTTCATCCTGTGTGTGTTTGTTTAACGCTGACAATTTGAGCAAGGGATCGAATATACTATATTTGACTTATTCATAAGAGGAGTTTTACTTTTTAAATTAGTAAATAGTATATTTAATTTATTATGAGAGCTGTGACATACGATAATATCATGCTTTTTTAAAATTTGTTTTCTTTTTTCTGACAGTCCACTAGTGTAAGGTAATGCTACATATTTTTGTTGTTTATGTTCTATGTTTCTTGTTGTTAGGTTATTATAAAATTTATATGTTCTTTTATTATTTATTTCGGTGATAGTCTTTTCATTGAAATTATTAATTATTAGCGTATTTTTCACTTTTTGTAGTATTCTTGTTTGGAATTCTGGAGACGTTAGAGAGATGGCACGATCAGACAGGCCGATTATAACACTATTTTTTGGGATTTTTGAGTGATTTGAGGAACAGTTTAGATATCTACCCGACCAAGTTGATTTGGTCTACCATTCAGTTAAAATTTTGTTTCTTCTGCGTATAAGTATCATATCTAGAAAATTTAGTAAGTAATAATAAAATAAAGGGCGAAACGTCAAATTGTTTTTGATTTTTTATTAAATTGAAATCTCATTCACCATTTTCAACGTCTAACTAAAACCCACATTTTTTTTAAGGAGATGATTTGGAATAAATTTTTCTTCAGTGAAATTCGGCATTATGTTTCCTTCCGCCGATTTCCTTCAGTCCCAAGCCGTTGCAATTATTTTATTTTCAAGTCATGTTTGAAGCTAGTAATATGTTCTAAAACAATACTGTTTAGCTGCTCCTGATGTTAGAAATAATTTTTTCTAATTTGAAAGATGACTTTGCCATAGTTGTTTCTAACATTTCACACCGTAAATCATGCAGTGTAACATTTTTTTCTTACTGTAAATCCATGCTCTTAATTTAGTTCCATTAGCAGCTATCAATTCTTTATCAGCATCTTTTTAGTTAAAATGATCAACTAAGTTTGCAAAATCTTTATTTTCTAGGACTGTTTTAATTATTTTTATTTTTATTCTTTTCTAGTAAAACCCGAGTTTGTGTCATATCTAGTAAAACAATGTAGAAGTGAATCTGAAATGTTACCTATACTTGATTTGTGGTAAAATATTTCTATTGTTTTTTTCATTTAATTAATGTAACAACACAAGCAGATCAATGTCTTGCCCAACAACAATTTCAGTATTATTACGTTCGGCTACTTGAATGCAGTATCTATTATCAGTGAATATGCATCTTCTTTTGTCAGTTTATATGTAAATCCTGCTCATTGAAATTTTTGAGATAACGTTTGTATTTATTTTTATTATTTCCATTAGGTAAAAATTTGTCTTGCAAAAATGGAACATCTGTGTTATTTTAAAAATCATTCATATTTGGTACGATCACAGATTTTTTTCGTAGTAAACGTTCAGTGGTCTTTGTACTATTGGAAGTAACAGTAGCAGTTCTATTAACGTTAGGGTATCCATCGAAAACTATGTAACTATTTTCTGCATAATTGCTGCGTACATAGTAAAGGTATTTCTTTTTTATGACTCGGCAAATCACTTTGTGCAATAAGAAACTCCATCGACAACATGCATTATATTGTTGGAGTTTTGTAATTCATTGATGATTGTGAATTCTTTATACAAATCTGATTCGACACCTCTTTTCTATATCTATACTCGACTACGTTTCAAAACTTTCCATAATATCATTTATATTTTAGTCACGAAAAATGTTTTCTTTCATAACTCACATATTAATAAATTTATTTGAACTATCATATTTGCAAAATAAACAATATTCTTATGAAATTTTATAAATACAATTAAGAAAAATATATTTATTAACAATTAAAAAAAAAACTTTATTCAACTTAGGATAAAATTAATAAAAAACGTATAACGAGAAATGTTACTTTTTTGGTTTTTCCGGTTTTTAGGTTCCTTTTCCCACTATACTATATAAATATTTTTATATTTATTTAAAGTAGAAGTAAAAATGAAAAAAATGAGCCCAATGCGAATTCTATCGAACATTTATTTTTAATACAAATAACAATTAAAAATTTCCATTTGTTTTTAATAAATTAAATAATTATTTGGGACATCAAAAAGTACACTCTCACTGAATTTCAGCCAAATCGAATTATGGAAGAGAATAATAAAAAACAGAAATTATGGTTTTTCGCGTTTTCCTCTGAAAATCTTGATGTGATGTTAAAAATAGTAAATACAAATTTTATAGATATTTTTATTACTTACATCATATTTAACTTTTTTCGATAGGTAGCATAGTTTTGCCAGAAATTGCAAAAAAAAATATTTTTTACCCCTACATTTCCACCTAATTTCACCCTAACAACTCGCTAGTGATTCAGATTATTTTTCCTCCCTTTTTCATCATATTTTTAAATTTTTCAGGTATCGGAATGCTGTAACGAATTTTTTTACAGATTATCTCAACTGACCTACAGTGCTTTTATAATAAAATATTTTTCCACGTAAGTAAGTAAAAATAGATAATTTAAGCAATCACAATATATATTGCCACAATCCTTTTCAGTTTTCAAAATATAGTAAATATTGCCTCCAAAATTATTATTATTAGGTAGCAAATAAAATAACTAAAATACATTTTTAATAGTTTGAACTCAATAAATAATTATTTTTCAAATCAAACAAAATATATATATATATATATATATATATATATATATATATATATATATATATATATATATATATATATGTTTATATATTTTTATATCTTTTGCCATGTAAGATACGCCGCTGGTGTTTCAGGGTACGTCACAAGTGATAACAACTTGACTTGCATGGTGCGGCTTCCTCTTTCTTTTCTAATCTAAGACTTTGCGCATGCACCAAGCTTTGCAACATTGTGATGTACCTATAGGCATGGGTAAAAAGCGATCGCAAAGCATTTAATGCTCGGTGAAGGCAACAGCGCGACTTAGTTTATATAAGAGTGAACAGAATTCAAAAAAAAGATGTCGTACGTGGTCTACTATAAAAATAATAATTCAACGAGCAATAAAGTCCCCTCCTCGCAAGAATCATCACCGAAGTGTCCAAAAGCAGTTGAATTACTCAAAAATTTTTCCAGTAAAATACCTCCGAAACATTTTAAGAAACTTATGTGTGAAAGACACGTTTCGGAGGTAAACTAGAGAAATTTAAGATGGAGACCTGTGAGTTAAGACATTCAAGTGCACCTTGTAGTCGACCAAATCTAACATCCCCACAAGAAAAAACAGTAATGAAGGAATTCGTTATCAGAAGACGTAATAATATTTTAGGTAAGAAATAACGACAAACTTTTATTTGTGTAGCATGCTTCTATTCTAATTTACCTTTTTTGTTAAGCTTTAGTTTTGAGTGAATAAAATGATGAATCTAAAATATTTTTTTAAATGTCGGATTATTTCGAGTTAGCTGTAACATAGACAAACCGTACCAAAACGTTTTTCCCTTACGGGGTGATTTGAAGCACATTTTTTTGTTTTTGATAAATTCTGGGATGAGAAAATTCTAAAGTATTAAATTGAAGTCATTTATAAAAGAGTGTAATAATAGTACGAAGTAGTAAAATGCCAAGAAATGGTATAATGAAGTGCTGCCATATCTAAACTACGGATAAAAATTTTCTATACTTTCCTTTATATGCATTTTACAAAGGGTATATCGCGATGAATTAGATGATAATTTTTATTTATGAGATTTTATGAATGTGGAACAGGACATTATCTATGTTTTTAGATTTAACAGGTAATAAACTTGAGTATTTGGAAATAGATAACATGATTTTAATACTCATATTTTAACTGACTTGTAAAAAGAAAGAATTTTTAAATAAGTTTTCGAGGTCCCACAAAACTAATCTAAAATAATTTTTAATAAATTCAATATGGCGGATTAAATATTTTGCATCTCTTAATTTTGTCTGGAATTAGTACTGGGTGGTTTTTGAGGGTATAGATTTTAAAATTAGTTTTGAAAAATCAACATGGCAGACTAAAAATTTAACGTGCCTCAATTTTGCCCTGCATTGGTGATGGGGAATTTGGAGGGATAGATTAAGAATGTCAAATAATTTTCTTTTAATTCAATTTAATGGGAGACTAAAAATTTTACATTTTTTAAATTTTGTCCAAAATTGATAATGGGTGTTTTTGGGAGCGTAGATTAAAGCTTTAAAATTACATTCTTCTAAAGTTAGGGTGTGTATATTACGGTTTTCAAATTAATTTCTTCAAACTCAATATGCTGGATCAAATATGTTAGATAAAAATGTACATGTTTCAATTTTTTTCAAAATCGATATTGGGAAATTCTGGAGGTGTAAATTACAAATCTAAAATTAAATTCTTAAAATTCGATATAGAGGATTTACTATGACGGACTAAGTTTTTATTTGGTCTAGTTTAATTCAAAACTGGTATTGGAAGAACTTTTAAAATCAAATAATTTTTTCTTGTTCAATTTATTTTGATTTACACTAACTTTGGTTAAAATTGGAAATATTTGTGCGATATCGAAAGCATTGCAAGGTACATTAAACATTTCGCTAAATATTTAGTTCAAATCATTTATGGATATCATAACGAGTTCAAAACTCAAAATCAACAATAAAATTGTACCGCCTTCTGAAATAGGGGTAAAGGCGAAAAAATAATGTAAATTTGAAATGACAAATAGAGTCAGTTATAAAACCATATGCACTCTCTCTTTGTTTTCATATTTTTTTTTATGTAATTATTTGGTACCGACTACAAAATTTTCGATTCCACATAAAAGATTATATTATTTGTCGCCTTTTGGCACCTCTTTAGAAGGCAGCTCAATTTTTTAATAAACATTTTTGTTATAAAGTTTCATTTCCGAATAAAAATAAAATCTAGATATTTCAATAATAGATTGACACCATGCCAATTTTTTAATATGGGGCATATTTTATTTATCTATAACATTTGACAGTGATTTGATCGAAAAAAAAATTCTTATATTTCCTATTCAAATTAAAATAGTGATTTTAATTGGAATACTAATCAATAAAATTTTATAAAAAAAATCGAATTTTTTATTTGAAAGATATAAGATAAAAAGAAATAGTATTTTCATTTTTAAAATTACTATTCTTACAACAGTTAATAAAATTTTTGCTTTTATTGTGGCTATATGTTTATATTTGAAATCTAAGTAATTACACAAGTTTACAAAAAAAAAAGTGGATGCCTATTTGACCAGACCATTTTATTCTCATGTAACTAAACTCCCTGAATCCAAATCTGAGGTTCACTCACCTCTATCACGTCAGATTCAAGGTCATATCAAGATCAAATGCTGTAAAATTCACCGAATAAATCTAAAATTTGACCATGATATGACGTCTGACTGTCTTTGGGGATTAAATAAACCATGACTTTGAATTTAGCGACCCAAAAAACCTACATATCTTCTTTTTTAGATTTATTTAGTGATTTTTTTTCAATTTGACCTTAAAATGACCTCTGGCTGACCTTGGGGGGTTAAACAAACCACGAATTCGGGTTCAGCGATCCCTAAAACCCATATGTAAAGAAAAAATGTTTTAATTAAAAACTAATAAACTATTTAGTAATAAAAATTTGTTGTTTAAGGTAACCCTATAAATCATGAGATTCCTTGGCAGCCAAAAAAATTGGTCAACATCAGCCAATCAAGCACTCGGGAAACTGTGTCTCCATCCATTTCCGAACAATGAGATAGAATGCGTCAAATGCCCATCCTGCTGGAAGTATATGGATGGGCTCGTGAAGAACAATTAATTTAAGGAGCTTCGGTAGTTTCATGTTAGGATGATCTTCTGTACTTTAATATAAGGGACCCGTAACGAAAACTTCAGAAGAAATAATATATAGTAATAAAAGTAATATTTGTATATAGTAAAAAAAAATAATATTTGTATATAGTAAAAAAAGTTAGATTTGTGTACAGTAATAAAAGTAATATTTGTAAATTAAGTAGTTAGGCAAACTCATTTACTTACTTACTTATGTGCCTTTCTACCTTTCGGTAGACCAAATTCATTTAAATTGGTGAAAAAAATGTTAATTGAAAGCCTTTCACTGCACTCAAAGAAATTTGGCAGCAGCAATTTATGTAGCCTGCATGTTTTTTTCGAAAGCTACACTGGAAAAAGTACTAAAATTACAATAATGACACAGATTATTTCATCTTAATTAACCAGATGTGATAAAAGGATTTCCGCCAAATCAAATTTCTATGCGGATTTTTATTGGATTGAAGTAGTAAATATATAATAGAATACAAAAAGAGGAGGAAGAAGATTATATACTCTCAGAGTATATACTTTCCATTCTCTTCCTCTTTTCTCTCATTATATTTTTCGAATTACCCACATAGCATGAAAAGTTGCAGTAGGCTTTCAGCAAGCTTTCGAGAAAGTTTTGAAACCTTACAAAAAGCTTTCGTGGAATCTTGCGGTAATTACCAAATGTCCGTAACAAATACTAAAGCAATCTCGGCATCGGTAAACTAAACCGCGGGAGGAATCCGTATATATACATGGTTGGAACGCAGTTTGCATTTACTGTTCGCATTTTACTTCATTCATATACGGAGCTGCATATAGTTGTACGTTTGCTGAATGTGATTTCAGCACTACAACGGCATAATGTGGATATATCCACTGCTATTGCTTCTCACACGGAGGAATCCGTGAAAGCCGCATAAACGTATATACGCCATCCGGCGAGAGGTCGGCGAAGCCGCGTTCAGTATTTGCATGCTTCCTTCGGATCTGTCCTTTGCACAGCCAGATGCATGTCGGTACCCCGATGAGTCTAGTAGAGACAAAACATGTACCACTGCCGTATCACTGTAGCGGGAAGGTAAGTTTTGACTTTCTTCTCGGTATGGTGATACAGGTGGGCCATCATCTCGATGGTGGTAGAATAGGATAAATTGCATTTTATAACAATTTATTCTAACTGTGCAACCTCTAACACAGAAAGGATATGATGGAACGAACTTTGCATTTACTGTTTCGCATTTTACTTCATATATATATATATATATATATATATATATATATATATATATATATATATATATGTATATGTATATATATATATATATATATATATATATATATATATA
The DNA here is from genome assembly GCA_034092305.1 of Diaprepes abbreviatus. Lineage (NCBI taxonomy): Eukaryota > Metazoa > Arthropoda > Insecta > Coleoptera > Curculionidae > Diaprepes > Diaprepes abbreviatus. The sequence continues at coordinate 7,082,281 of JASJET010000007.1, read as the reverse complement.
TATATATATATATGTTTATACGGATTTCACGGATTCCTCCGTGTGAGCTGCATTAGCAGTGGTTATATCCACATTATGCTGTTGTAGTGCTGAAATCACATTCAGCAAACGTACAACTATATGCAACTCCGTATGTAAGTGAAATAAATGCGGCGGGGAGTGTAAGCTTTGACTTTCTTCTCGGTATGGTGGTACAGGTAGGCCACCATCTCGATGGTGGTGGAATAGGATGAATTGTGTTTTATTACAGTTTATTCTAACTGTGCAACCTCTAACACAGAAGGGATATGATGGAGAGAAGTTTGCATTTACTGTTTCGCATATATATATATATATATATATATATATATATATATATATATATATATATATATATATATATATATATATATATAAGCGAACGCTCATAGAGGCCATACAGTGAGGTTTGAAAATGGAGAATGAGATTTTACCGAAACGTCAGCTGCCTTACAGTCGATTACATAAATATATTTATATATATATTTATATATATATATATATATATATATATATATATATATATATATATTTAGCATAATGGGAAAGGAGCTTAAAATCTGGAAAAACTGAAAAAGTGACTTTTCGTTCTACGTTTTTTGCTCATTATAAAAAATTTCTTAATTTTTATCAAAATCTACGCTCGAGATTCGTAAAAACTATTACTAAAAGTATTTTATAAAGGTACGTCTGACTAAAAAACATATTATTTTAAGGAAATGATCTGAAATCAGTTTTTCTTCAATGAAATTCGGCATTATATCTCCTTCCATCCATTTCTTCCAGTCCGAAGGCTTTGTAATTATTTTATTTCCTAGTCGTATTTGAAGCTGGTAATATGTTCTAGAACAATATTGTTTAACGGCTCCTGATGTTTGAGGGGATTTTTCTAATTTGAAAGATGACTTTACCAAGCCTGTTTCTAACATTTCACACCGTAAATCATGCAGTGTAACATTTTTTTCTTACTATAAAATCATGCTATTAATTTAGTTCCATTAGCATATCTCAATACTTTATCAGCATCTTTTTGGTAAAAACGATCAGCTAAGTTTGCAAAATCTTTATTTTCAAGGACTGTTTTAATTATTTTTATTTTTTTTTCCGTTTCCAGTAAAACCCGAATTTGTGTGAGAACCAGTCAAACAATATAAAAATGAATCTGGAACGTTATGTTGAAAATCATTCATATTAAGTACGATCGCAAATTTTTTTCATGGTAACCCTTCAATGGTCTTTGTGCCAGTTGAAGTAGCAGTAGCAGTTCTATTAACGTCAGGGTATCCAAGTATATAGTGAAGGTATTTCTTTTTTATGACTTGCCAGATCACTTTGTGTAATAAGAAACTCCATCGACAACATGCACAATATTGTTGGAGTCCGATAATCATATCAATAAATGTATTTGATTTATAATATTTGCAAAATAAACAATGTTTTTATGAATTTTTTTAATTGCAATGAAGAAAAATATATTTATTAATAAACAATTGAAAAAAAAACATTATTTAAGTTAGGTTAAAATTAATAAAAAACGTATAACGAGAAAAGTCATTTTTCGGTTTCTCCAATTTTTAGGCACTTCTCCCCATCATACTATATAAATATTTTTATATTTATTTAAAGTAGAAGTGAAAGTGAAAAAAATTAGCCCAATGCAAATTCTATCCAACATTTATTTTTAAGACAAATTGCAGTAAAAAATTTCCATTTGTCTTTAGTAAATTCAACAATTATTTGGGACATCAAAAAGTACACTCTCGTTGAATTTCAGCCAAATCCAATCATTTTTGCGAAAAAGAAAAAAAAATAGAAATTATGGTTTTCCTCTCAAAATCTTGAGTTAAAAATTATGGATCTTTTAGTTACCTACATTATATTTAACGTTTTTCGATAGGCAGCATAGTTTTGCCAGAAATTGCAAAAAAAAACTTTTTTAACCCTACTTTTCCACCTCATTTCACCCTGCTAGTGGTTCAAATTATTTTTTCTTTTTTTTTCGTAATATTTTTTAAATTTTTTTCGTTATCAGAATGCTGTAACGATTTTTTTTCAAAGTTTATCTCAACTGACCTACAGTAAGTAAGTAAGTAAAAATAGATAACTTAAGCCATTACAATGTATATTGCCATAATACTTTTCAGTTTTCAAAACATATTAAATATTGCCTCCAAAATTGTTATTATCATTTTAGCTAACAAATAAAATATCTAAAATACATTTCTAAAAGTTTAAACTTAATAAATAATAATTTTCCAAATCAAACAAAAATCTTGAACATCTAATTTTATATATATATATATATATATATATATATATATATATATATATATATATTTCTTGACCGACTAGTTGGAAAGGAAAATTCTAAAGTCTTGGGATAGCGGTCCTAGGGCTGAATGAAACTCTGTTACAAACGCCAAGCTTTCGGAAGTTTATTATTTTCTTTTTCAGGGCTACAATACAGAACAGTTCTGTTAATTATTATTTTAAAATTTACAATGTAAGATGTATAATAAAAATGATTCAAAATTCAAAGACTTACGTGCAAAATGAGTCCATTAATGGCTTTTAAACAATAAAACGTAAAATCAATGCAGGCACTATTGATTTTTGCATAATTTTTTATTACATTTTATTATTAAAATGTTTTTTAAAACACTAATATATAATCTGATTTTGTGGATCATTTAAGTTGTATTGAATGTAGGTTTATCTGATAAGAAAATCCTTGAAACACTCTTTTTTGGTCGATGGGTCTGACCATCAGAAACGTTAATCACTTTTGTCAGTGTTGAAGTGATTAACAAAGAACAAAATAACAATAAAAGACATTTTCTAGAGATGGTAGAAATTGATTTAGATGATAACTGTATTAACAAGAGAAAAGATATTGAAAATCTCAGTGTAATCTACTCTCACCTCTTGTCCACCTTAAACAATAAAAACACAAGACAGGAGGTTTCCCAGCCTCTTGGTTTCACAATTTCTCCATACTTTTCCACAAATTGCGTAAGTGCATTTTTGTCACTTCCCTATAACAGCCACATTGCAGGTAGATATTTGTGCAATTTTGAATGTTGAGAGGGCGAGAGGTTGGGAGACTTTTTTTAACCTTTTTTGTTCTATAAAAATAATTTTCATTAATTATTTCCTTATTATCTTCTCATAATAACTTAATTATTCATTAAAAAACATAAACCTTATCAATATAAAGACAGAGAAAAATTAATATAATTACATACCTAACTTGTAAATTAAAATTAATATTTGTTGTAAAACATAGTGTTTCCACATTCAAAATTACCGCTAAAATAAAATTTGACGTTTCTGATGGATCACATCGACTAAAAAAGAGTCAGATAAACCTACAGTCAGTACAACTTAAATGACCCACAAAATAAGATTATATATTAGTATTTAAAAAAAAACATTTTAATAATAAAATGTAAAAAAAAAATTATGCAAAAATCAATAGTGCCTGCATGGATTTTCCGTTTTATTGTCTAAAAGCCATTAATGGACTCATTTTGCACGCAAGTCTTTGAATTTTGAATCATTTTTATTAAACATCTTACATTGTAAATTTTAAAATAATAATTAACGGAACTGTTCTGTATTGTAGCCCTGAAGAAGAAAATAATAAACTTCCGAAAGCTTGGCGTTTGTAAAAAACAGAGTTTCATTCAGCCCTAGGACAGCTATCCCAAGACTCTAGAATTTTCCTATATATATATATATATATATATATATATATATATATATATATATATATATAAATATTTTTATATCTTTTGTCCTGTAAGATACACCGCTGATATTTCAGGATACGTGGCAACGTGATAACAACTTGACTTGCATAGTGCAGCTGCCTCTTTCTTGTCTAATCTAAGACTTTGCGCATGCACGAAGCTTTGTAACATTCCGGTGTACCTAAAGGCATGGGTAAAAGGCGACCGTAAAGCATTTAATGCTTGGTGAAAGCAACAGTACCACAGTTTCTAGAGCGAACAAAAGTGAAAATAAAAAATGGCGTACGTAGCTTACTTTAAAAACAAAGAATCTTCAAACAATAAAGTCCTCTCACCGAATGAATCATCGCCGAAGTTTCCAAAAGCAGTTGAATCATTTGAAAATTTCTCCAATTATGAACCCAAGAAACACTTTAAAAAACGTATGTGTGAAAGACATGTTTCGGAGGTACGTTTGAAGAAATTCAAGATGGAGGCGTGTGAATTAAGACATTCAAAAAAACATATTTTGGAGACTTTTTCTGACAAGTGCACCTTGGAGTTGACCACGAGAGAAAACAGAAATGAAGGACTTCATTATTAGAAGATGTAATAATATTTTAGGTAAGAAATAACGACAAACTTTTTTATTTGTGTAGCATGCTTCTATTCTAATTTACCTTTTTTGTTAAGCTTTAATTTTGAGGGTAAATGCTTGTAAATTATATAGAGGTGAATAAAATGGTTAATCCAAAATATTTTTTTAAATGTCGGATTATTTCGGGTCAGCTTTAACATACACAAATCATACCAAAACGTTTTTATCTTATGGGGTTATTTGAAGCGCATATTTTTTTGTTTTTGATGAATACGGGGATGAGAAAATTCTAAAGTATTAAATTGAAGTCATTCATAAAAGAGAGTTATAGTATAAAGTAGTAAAATGCCAAGAAATGGCATCATGAAGTGTTGCCGTATTGAACAGTTAATCTCAACTACGGGTACAAATTTTCTATACTTTCCTTTATATGAATTTTACGAAGGGAATATCGCGATGAATTAGACAAGAACTTTTATTTATGAGATTTTATGAATGTGGAACAGTACATTATCCATGTTTTTAAATTTAACAGGTGATATGCTTGAGTATTTGGAAATAGAAAATATGATTTTAATACTCATATTTTAACTGACTTGTAAAAAAAAATTTTAAAAAAGTTTTCGAGCTCCCACAAAACGAATCTAAAATAATTTTTAATAAATTTAGTTTGGCGGATTAAATATTTTGCATCTCTTAATTTTGTCCGGAATTAGTACTGGGTGGTTTTTGAGGGTATAGATTTTAAAATTAGTTTTGAAAAATCAACATTGCAGGCTAAAAATTTAACGTGACTCAATTTTGTCCAACACTGGTGATGAGAAATTTAGAGGGGCTGATTAAAAGTGTCAAATAAATTTCTTTTAATTCAATATGATGGGAGACAAAAAATTTTACATTTTTCCAATTTTGTTCAAAATTGATAATGGGTGTTTTTGGGAGCGTAGCTTAAAGCTTTAAAATTACATCCCTCTAAAGTTGGGATACGTATATTACGGTTTTCAAATTAATTTCTTCAAACTCAATATGCTGGATCAAATATGTCGGATTAAAAAATGTACATGTCTCAATTTCTTTCAAAATCGATACTGGGGGATGCTGGAGATGTAAATTACAAATCTAAAATTAATTTCTTAAAATTCGATATAGAGGATTTACTATGACGGACTAAGTTTTTATTTGGTCTAATTTAATTCAAAACTAGTATTGGAAGAACTTTTAAAATCAAATAATTTTTTCTTGTTCATTTTATTTTGATTTACTTTGGCTAAAATGGGAAATATTTGTGCTACACTCGAAGTATTGCGAGGTACACTAAACATTTCGCTTAATATTTAGTTAAAATAATTTCTGGATACCATAACGAGTTCAAAACTAAAAGTCGAAAAGTAAAATTTTTATTGAAAAATTGTACCGCCTTCTGAAATAGGGGTAAAGGCGAATAATAATGTAAATTTGCAATGACAAATAAAGTCAGTTATAAAACCATATGCACTCTCTCTTTGTAATTCATATTTCTTTTTATGTAATTATTTGATACCGACTACAAAATTTTCGATTCCACATAAAAGATTATATTATTTGTCGCCTTTTGGCGCTTCTTTAAAAGGCAGCTCAAGTTCTTAATAAACATTTTTGTTATAAAGTTTTCATTTTGAATAGAAATAAAATCTAGAGATTTCAATAATAGATTGACATGTTAATTTTTTAATATGGAACGGGAAAAAATTTGCGTCATTAATTGACAAAGTATTTTTTTATTTATCTAAAGCATTTTACAGTGATTTGATAGAAAAAAAGAACTTCTCATATTTCTTATTCGAATGAAAATAATGATTTTAATTGGAATACTAATCAATAAAATTTTATAAAAAAATCGAATTTTTTATTCGACAGATATAATATAAAAAGAAATAGTATTTTTATTTTTAATATTACTATTCTTACAACAGTTAATAAAAATTTTGCATTTATTGTGGTTATATGTTTATATTTGAAATATAAGTAATTACACACACAAGTTTACAAAAAAAAAGTGGATGCCTATTTGACCAGACCATTTTATTCTCATGTAATTAAACGCCCTGAATCCAAATCTGAGGTTCACTCACCTCTATCACGTCAGATTCAAGGTCATTTCAAGATCAAATGCAGTAAAATTCACCAAATAAATCTGAAATTTGACCCTGAAATGACCTCTGGCTGATCTTGGGGGATTAAACAAACCATGAGTTTGGATTCAGCGACCCCAAAAACCTACATATCTTCTTTTTCAGATTTATTTAGTGATTTTTTTTTAATTTGACCTTAAAATGACCTCTGGCTGACCTTGGGGGATTAAACAAACCACGAATTTGTATTCAACGAAACCAAAAATCGATATTTTTTTTCAGATTTATTTAGAGGATTTTTCTCCATTTGATATTGAAATGACCCTAAAATAACCTCAGTTGACCTTGGGGGATTAAACAAACCACGAATTCGGATTGAACGACCTCAAAAACGTATATATCTATTTCTATAGTATTATTTGGTGAATTTTACTGCATTTGATCTTGAAATGACCTTGAACCTGACGTTATAAAGCTTAGCGGACCTCAGATTTGGATTCAGGGCGTCTAATTACATAAGAATAAAATGTTTTGTTCAAACAGGCATTTACTTTTTTTTTGTAAACCTGTGTTATTAATGCTAGTTTTTGTCAGATCAAAGTTTTGGTCGAAAAAAATGTAAGTATTTCTTTAAAAAAAAATAGGTATTGTTGAATGCCACAGTTTATTTTTTATGTTGTGTGTGTGAGAGAGAAGCAAATTTCTTTAATTTTTTGAATTCCAAACATAAAGTACCTATATTTTTACAGATTAGTAATAGTTGTTTAGGTTAAAAAGTATTATTATGTAACTCGCCAAAAAATTAAACTTATTTTGAAAAATATTAAAATGTATCACAAAATGTAAAAAAAAAAATGTTTTAATTAAAAACCAATTTAGTAATAAAAATTTGTTGTTTAAGGTAACCCTATAAATCATGAGATCAGAGATTGCTTGGCAGACAAAAAAATTGGTCAACATTAGCCAATCTAACACTCGGGAAACTGTGTCTCCATCCATTTCCGAACAGTGAGATAGAATGCGTCAAATGCCCATCCTGCTGGAAGTATATGGATGGGCTCGTGAAGAGCAATTAATTTAAGGAGCTTCAGTAGTTTCATGTTAGGATGATCTTCTGTACTTTAACATGAGGGACCCGTAACGAAAACTTCAAAAGAAATAATATAAAGTAATATTTGTATATAATAATAAAAGTAAAATTTGTAAATAAAATAGTTAAGCAAACTTATTTACTTACTTCTGTGCCTTTCTACCTTTCGATAGACCAAATTCATTTAAAGTAGTGAAAAAATTTTGATTGAAAACCTTCCACAGCACTCAAAGAAAGCAGCAGCAATTTATGTAGCCTGCATATTTTTTTTTTTCGAAAGCTACACTGGAAAAAGTACTAAAATTACAAAGAATAATGACACAGATTATTTCATTGACTAAAATGTGGTCGGACTTGCATTGTCTTTATTTTTATTTATTTTTATTTTTACGGCGTTTCGATTAGGTTGTATCTCTAATCGTTATCAAGTATAAACTGAATGTTTTGTCTTAAGATTACGAGCTTATATAGGGACTGTGTTCATTGAAGCGCAAAGCTTCGCTTCACTCTACACACCTCAAAGATTTGATGTTACAAAGTAGTGGTTGCCAAAGAAGAAAAAGTATTTATTATCAGTGAATCTGCATCTTCTTTTGACAGTTTATATGTAAATCCGGCTGATTGAAATTTTTGAGATAACGTTTGTATTTATTTTTATTATTTTCATAAAGTAAAAATTTGTCTTGCAAAAATGGAACACCTGTGTTATTTTAAAAATCGTTCACATTTGGTACCATCACAGATTTTTTTCGTAGTAAACGTTGTACTGTTGGAAGTAGCAGTAGCAGTTCTATAAACGTCATGGTGCCCATCGAAAACTATGTAACTATTTTCTGCATAATTACTGGGTACATAGTAAAGGTATTTCTTTTTTGTGACTTGCCAAACCACTTCGTGCAATAAGAAATTCCTTTCGTCAACATGCACTATATTGTTGGAGTTCGGTTATTCATTGATGATTGTGAATTCTTTATACAAATCTGATTTGACCCCTTTTTTCTATATCTATACTCGACTACGTTTCAAAACTTTCCATAATATCATTTATATTTTAGTCACGAACAATGTTTTCTTTCGTAAATCATATATTAATAAATGTATTTGATTTTCATATTTGCAAATTAAATAATATTCGTAAGAAATTTTATAAATACAATTCAGAAAAATATATTTATTAATAGACAATTAAAAAAAAACGTTATCAACTTAGGATAAAATAAAAAACGTATGACGAGAAAAATCACTTTTTAAGTTTATCCGGTTTTTAGGTTCCTTCTGTCACTATACTATATAAATATATTTACTAAAGTAGCAATGAAAATGAAAAAAATGAGCCCAATGCGAATTCTGTCGAACTTTTATTTTTAAGACAAATAGCAATTAAAAATTTCCATTTGTTTTTAATAAATTCAATAATTATTTGAGACATCAAAAAGTACACTCTCACTGAATTTCAGTCAAATCGAAGCATTTTTGTGGAAGAGAAAAATAAAAAATCAAAAATTATAGTTTGTCGCGTTTTTCGCTGAAAATTTCGAGGTTATGTTAAAAATAGTAAATACAAAATTTATAGATCTTTTTATTACTTACATTATATTTAACTTTTTACGATAGGTAGTATAGTTTTGCCAGAAATTGCAAAAAATTTCTACCTTATTTCACCCTAACAACTCGCCAGTGATTCAGATTATTTTTCCTTCCTTTTTCATCGTATTTTTAAATTTTTCAGGTATCGGAATGCTGTAACGAATTTTTTTTCAGATTATCTCAACCGATCTACAGTGCTTTTATAATAAAATATTTTTTCACGTAAGTAAGTAAAAATAGATAACTTAAGCCATCACAATATATATTGCCACAATCCTTTTCAGTTTTCAAAATATATTAAATATTGCCTCCAAAATTATTATTATTAGCTAACAAATAAAAGATCTAAAATACATTTTTAATAGTTTGAACTCAATAAATAATTATTTTTCAAATCAAACAAAAAAATAATATATACATATATATATATATATATATATATATATATATATATATATATATATGTTTATATATATTTATATCTTTTGCCTTGTAAGATACGCTGCTGGTGCTTCAGGGTACGTGGTAAGTGAAACAACTTGACTTGCATAGTGCGTCTTCCTCTATCTTTTCTAATCTAAGACCATGCACCAAGCTTTGCAACATGGCGGTGTACCTATAGGCATGGGTGAAAAGCGATCACAAAGCATTTAATGCTCGGTGAAGGTAACAGTGCGACTTAGTTTATATAAGAGTAAACAGAATTCAAAAAAAGATGTCGTACGTGGTGTACTATAAAAATAATAATTCAACGAGCAATAAAGTCCCCTCGTCGAAATGTCCAAAAGCAGTTGAATCACTCAAAAATTTTTCCAGTAACATACCTCTGAAACATTTTAAGAAACTTATGTATGAAAGACACGTTTCGGAGGTAAACTAGAGAAATTTAAGATGGAGATCTGTGAGTTAAGACATTCAAGTGCACCTTGTAGTCGACCAAATCTAACATCCCCACAAGAGAAAACAGTAATCGTTATCAGAAGATGTAATAATATTTTAGGTAAGAAATAACGACAAACTTTTTATTTGTGTAACACGCTTCTTGAGGGTAAATGCTTGTAAATTATATAAAAGTGAATAAAATGATGAATCTAAAATATTTTTTAAAATGTCGGATTATTTCGAGTTAGCTGTAACATAAACAAACCATACCAAAACGGTTTTCTCTTATGGGGTGATTTGAAGCGCATTTTTTTGTTTTTGACAAATGCGGGGATGAGAAAATTCTTAAGTATTAAATTGAAGTCATTCGTAAAAGAGTGTTATAATAATACGAAGTAGTAAAATGCCAAGAAATGGTATAATGAAGTGCTGCCATATCTAAACTACGGATATATATTTTCTATACTTTCTTTTATATGCATTTTACAAAGGGAATATCGCGATGATAAATTTATTTATGAGATTTTATGAATGTGGAACAGGACATTATCCATGTTTTTAGATTTAACAGGTAATATACTTGAGTATTTGGAAATATATAATATGATTTTAATACTCATATTTTAACTGACTTGTAAAAAGAAAGAATTTTTAAATAAGTTTTCGAGGTCCTACAAAACGAATCTAAAATAATTTTGAATAAATTTAATATGGCGGATTAAATATTTTGCATCTCTTAATTTTGTCCGAAATTAATACTGGGTGGTTTTTGAGGGTATAGATTTTAAAATTAGTTTTGAAAAATCAACATGGTAGACTAAAAATTTAACGTGACTCAATTTTGTCCAACATTGGTGATGGGAAATTTAGAGGGGCTGATTAAGAGTGTCAAATAAATTTCTTTTAATTCAATATGATGGGAGACTAAAAATTTTACATTTTTCCAATTTTGTCCAAAATTGATAATGGGTGTTTTTGGGAGCGTAGCTTAAAGCTTTAAAATTACATCCCTCTAAAGTTGGGATACGTATATTACGGTTTTCAAATTAATTTCTTCAAACTCAATATGCTGGATGAAATATGTCGGATTAAAAAATGTACATGTCTCAATTTCTTTCAAAATCGATACTGGGGATGCTGGAGATGTAAATTACAAATCTAAAATTAATTTCTTAAAATTCGATATAGAAGATTTACTATGACGGACTAAGTTTTTATTTGGTCTAATTTAATTCAAAACTGGTATTGGAAGAACGACCTCAAAAACGTACATATCTATTTCTTCAGATTTATTTAGTGAATTTTACTGCATTTGATCTTGAAATAACCTTGAACCTGACGTGATAGAGGTTAGCGGACCTCAGATTTGAATTCAGGACGTCTAATTACATAAGAATAAAATGGTTTGTTCAAATAGGCATCCACTTTTTTTTTTGCAAACCTGTGTTATTAATGCTAGTTCTTGTCAGATCAAAGTTTTCGTCCAAAAAAATGTATTTCTTTAAAAAAAAATAGGTATTGTTTAATGCCACAGTTTATTTTTTATGTTGTGTGTGTGAAAAAGAAGCAAATTTCTTTAATTTTTTAAATTCTAAAGATAAAGTACCTATATTTTTACAGATTAGTAATAGTTGTTTAGGTTAAAAAGTATGTAACTCGCCAAAAAATTAAACTTATTTTGAAAAATATTTAAATGTATCACAAAATGTAAAAAAAAATATTTTAATTAAAAACCAATAAACTATTTAGTAACAAAAATTTGTTGTTTAAGATAACCCTATAAATTATGAGATTCCTTGGCAGCCAAAAAAATTGGTCAACATCAGCCAATCTAGCACTCGGGAAACTGTGTTTCCATCCATTTCCGAACAATGAGATAGAATGCGTTAAATGCCCATCTTGCTGGAAGTGTATGGATGGGCTCGTGAAGAGCAATTAATTTAAGAAGCTTCTGTAGTTTCATGTTAGGATGATCTTCTATACTTTAACATGAGGGACCCGTAACGAAAACTTCAGAAGAAATAATATATAGTAATAGTAGTGGGAATAGGGGGCTTCTAGTTGACCCCCCCACCACTTTTTTGATTGGTCAGCCAAGAATGACCTTGTTTCTGATTGGCTGCCCAAGTTCGCCCCCTATTCCGATTGGTTTCATAAACTCCGCCTCTTTTTGCTCCACCTCCTACCTCCTTCCTAACCACCACAGTAGTTGGAGGGGAGCTGGTAGCAGTTGGAGGGGAGCTGGTATTTTAAACGATCGAATCTGAGCGAACTTCAGTCATTCGTGCGCGATGTCAAATAGCGACCAACAACAACAACAACAACAGCAACTCATTGAACGTGTAGGCCAAGTAATAATTTCCTACCAAAAACACGGAAAAAATCTTACCGATTTTGAAGATCAAGACTTGGCCTTCTTTCCCATCAACTACTTGAAAACATTCGTCGATTCACTTAGTTTACAACAAATTTGGAACAGGTTGCCGGAAAATTATAGAAGTGACGAAGAATTGCAGCTAAATTTGCCGTGTTTTAAACACTATCCACTATATCAACACCACATAGACGGCCCGCCATTATCAATTAAAAAGTGTTGTAAAATTAAAAAATAGTGTGAACAAGTGAATCGAGTTTCATCGGACAGTCTTCGAAATGGATCAGACACATGTATATTTAGATTCTGCTTGCGATGAAACGATCCAGTCAATGTACAAAGATGAAACAACTCATTTTAACTTGGCTGGAAGAGGAAAGTTTCACGCAAGACAGGATTCTCTGATCACTATTGATCGAAATAATTTCGAAGACGACGATGAAGATGAAGAAGATGATGGGATAGAGGATAATGGCGTTCCAAACGGGTGTGGAGAAGAGGGGCTCGTGAAAGTGGCAAAAATAAATGCAAGTGATACATTGACACCAAATTACCTTACGCGAGAAGTGTGCGTTTTTCAATCTTATGTCGTAATTATTTCATCTTCTGGCGGTGCATATAATTTATGTTGTGAATGTTACTATATACATGCTTTAAATTGCCCAAATGGGAAAAATAATTTTGTTAATAGCCACTATAAACGATCCTTTATATGTTGCGAAAAAGATCTGCAATGCAACACGTGTGAAAACGATTTATTCATAACAACTCCTTCACAAGCATGTATAATATGTAACAAACCAGAACTAAAGAATATGCAAAACCATCTAATCGAAAAATCAAATTTTAAATAAATTTATTTCACTTGCACTTATTCATGCACTATGGACTATATTAAGTTTAAGTTTAAAATATTTTATAAGAATTTAGATTTTGTTCTGCTAAGTTAAATAAATGTAAAAAACTATGTAAATAAATATAAGGGAATGATGTGAATAGATAAGAATTTGTATTTATTCCCATTGAAAGAATTTATAATTTTGTACTTTCAGTATAGAATAATTCTTTTCAAATAATATGCATAAATTCAAATAAATGAATTTGATACTCCACTTGAATTTATTCCTAGTAGTTTTTATATTAAGTTTAAAATGCCAACTAATTTAAATAAAATTTTATATAAAATATAAGTTGTAAGATATAAGTTATAAGATATAAGGTATAAGTTATAAGATATATATTAAGTTTAAGTTAAATAAATATAAGGGTACCATGTAAATAAATAGAAATTTGTCTATATTTAGATTCCAAGAATTAATGATTTTGTTCTTTCAGTGTAGAATAATTTTTTCTACATAATATGCACCATCAATCCTATTGATAAATTGAATTTTAAATAAATAAATTTGATACTTCACTTGAATTTATTCATGCACCCTAGTAGTTTGTAATATTAAGTTTAAAATGTCAACTAAGATATTTAAATAAGAATTAATATATAAGATAAAGAACAATTAGGTTTGATTAAATAAGATTCTCTGAAAATCGAGCTTATGATTTATTCTTCCATGTAGAATAATTCTGCCAAGTTAAAAAAAAAAAACTAGTTTTCGTTACTATGCTTGTAAAAAAATAAAAATATATATTATCATCATATTAATAATAATTCTTTAAAGTTGAAGAAACTTGGTTATTAGGTGTGAAATAGAAAAAAATTTTTCCTCAACGATTTTGTTTTTATTATTCCTAAATTAAAATACAAATATACATATATACATAAATAGATAAATACATATATACATATATAAATCATAATACCAAGTACCATTTTGGGATGGATCTCTGTTCCAGCTCTGCCATAGGTTGCTGCTGCTGCTCTGCCATAGGTTGCTGCTGCTTTACCATCTGTTGCTGCTGACCACTAGAAGCTGCTGCTGCTGCTGCGGCTCTGCCATAGGTTGCTGCTGTCCGCCATAGGTTGCTGCTGCTGCTGCTTTGCCATAGGTTGCTACTGCTTTGCCATCGGTTGCTGCTGATGCACCAGAGATTGTGGCTGCCCACCAGAGATGTTGTTGCCCACCAGAGATGTTGTTGCCCACCAGAGATTGCCGTAAATTATAAATTATAATTTATAATTTATCGGCCTCTTGCATTTTCGATCGTATCTCTGTCTTTTCATTGCCAAAGGTTGCTCCGGCTCTGCCATAGCTTGCTGCTGCTCTGGTATCGGCCTCTTGCATTTTCGATCGTATCTCTGTCTTTTCGTTGCCAAAGGTTGCTCCGGCTCTGCCATAGCTTGCTGCTGCTCTGGTATCGGCCTCTTGCATTTTCGATCGTATCTCTGTCTTCTCTCCGGTATCGGCCTCTTGCATTTTCGATCGTATCTCTGTTTTGGGGTTGCCAGAGGTTGCTCCGGCTCTGCCATAGCTTGCTGCTGCTCCGGCTCTGCCATAGCTTGCTGCTGCTCCGGCTCTGCCATAGCTTGCTGCTGCTCCGGCTCTGCCATAGCTTGCTGTTGCTCCGGCTCTGCCATAGCTTGCTGCTGCTGCTCTGCCATAGGTTGTGGCCGATCTTCTTCCATAGGCTGTTGTTGCTCCATCATCAAAGGTTGAAGATCCATTGCTCGGTCTGGATCCCACTCAAAGGCGATAGGCTCGGGATCCAGGTCTGGCTCAAACATGTTGATAAATTCTTCATCTAAATAGTCAGCCTCTGATGGTGGCGGCCACATCACCGTGTTCTCGGAATTTGGACTCTGACGATCCATCAGATTAATCTGATTTTCCAAGATTCCCAGAAAGTCTTGTAGTGTTATAATTATGAACGTACTCATTTTGAGACTTTAAACTTAATGAATGCTAAGTCAAGACGCTGTAAATCCTTATATACAATACTGAAATACCACTTTTCCTACCTCCAGCGGCAAAACCAGTCCGAAGAATGAGAAGAAGAAAAAGGCAAAGATAGCGTGAACTCGAGAGAGGTCGTTCAACGGTCGTAAGTTGTTTTGTTCTTAAGAAAAAGACGAGTAAAGAGGAGAAGAAGAAAAAAAAAAAAGTTGTTTTTTGGAATAATATAAAAAAAAAAAAAAAAAAAGTTTTTTATATTATTCCAAAAAACAACTTTTTTTTTTTTTCTTCTTCTCCTCTTTACTCGTCATTTTCTTAAGAACAAAACAACTTACGACCGTTGAACGACCTCTCTCGAGTTCACGGTCTCACGGTTCCCGTCGTACCATGCAGTGCCACGCCGTACCAGCCGGTACCAGGCTCTTGGCTGCTTTAAAAGGCGGCTGGGTACGAAGCGTCTCTTCAGTTTACATCTCGCTATTAGCGTACGCTTGTAAAATTATCGAATCGATTTTAATATATCTTGATAGTCGGATTTATTTCGTGTGACGTAGTGACATATTATTAATTTTCATTGGTTTGTATTGTTGATTTCATATTTTTGATTTAATATTTTTGACTTAATACTTTGGATTTTTAATTCATTTTTATTTCATCTTTTAAAAGCCAATTTTTGATTGATTTTTTCATTTTTGTGGATTTTTTTATTGATTTTTTATTGATTTTTTGATTTTTTTATTGATTCATAATTTTTTTATTTTTTAATTTATAATTTAAAATGTCATTTTTAAATGTAAAAATTGAAAACATCGACTTAACAGCCTTCGATTTAAACGATGCTTGCCTTGTGCATGATTTGATTGATTGTTCATTTTGTGGGCTAAGCGACGAGGAGCTAGATATTAAATTTAGGGAAATTGATATTAATACATTTAACAATTCATCTGAATCTGGCGATTCTTCCGAAATTGGTGAAAGCGATATTTTGACACAGCTCTTAAAAGTTTTGGATGAATCTATTATCCCTGATATTCCTCAAGAACCTCTTGAAACAATTAATTTCGATGATTTAAATAATGATATATTAAGGAAAAATTTAATTAACAATTCTGAAATAAATGAGGGATATAATTTGGAACAACTTTTAGATATATTAGAAGGGGGTGAAATTTGTGAAAATAGCTCAGGGCAAAATTTAAATAAGGGTGATGTGGAATATCAGGAGACTTTTGAGAGCTGTGAGGAACAAAATAATAAGGGGGTTTTAAACAATAATAATAATGGGGTTGGTAACGAGGGAGCTTTAAATAATGATAAGAGGATTGGCATTGGGGGTTTTTCGAAAAATAATATGGAAGAGGTTTATCGCCCCCACTATTCGCCAATTTCAGATGCATCGTCAGATTCATCAGAGGATTCCAACGACAGCGTTGAGACTGTTATAAACGTCTCAGCCAAAGCTCAGCATAATTTTATTAAAGTGTTGGATCAAAATTTAATTGAAGGGTTGGATCAAAATTTTATTCAGGGGTTTGAACAACCATCCAAATTTGGCTATACCAGAAATTCAGTAAATTCGGTAGATGTTTTTGATTTGAGTTGTGGCGAAATTGTGGGGGACATTGAGGTATATACTTATACTGAAAATTTTGAAGATGAGCAGCCTCAATGTCCCTTAATTTCTTCCTGTAATCAAAATCAATTTTTGAAAAATCCTTCTGGCCTAAATTTAGAACAAAGTTCTGAAAATTTAATTGAAAAAAATTTACCCAAAAAACGTTCTTTATCAGAAACAAATGATTGTTCAGATTTAAAAAAGTCAAAATTGGACGGTGATATTTCTAGTTCCCAAACTTTAGGGGCACAAATTTCAAAAAATTCTTTACCAGTCGCTGTAACAACAGCTCCGAAAATCAATCCAACAAATAAAGTCGCTATTGGAGAATTAGATAAGTTTCTACATAAGAAAACTAAGCCGAGCTTAAATAGGAATGAAACAAGGTGTGCCACATCTAGATTTAAGTCAATGGTTTATTCCTATTTAAACTTAGATAATATATGTAATAATTTATCTAATTCGACTTTAAAAGACGTTAAAAATTGTATTCAACGACAAGGCGATCTTCTTTTAAATTTGGGAAATATATTTTTTAAAAAAAATCCATGTTTTTCTTCAAATTAAAAAGTGAATCCAAAAGTTAATTCAAAAGTAAATCCAAAAGTTTTCTAAATTGCGCGAGCTGAAAAAATTGCTAATTATTCTATGTCATTGGGTCTTGATAGATCGAAATTGTATTTATTTAAAAGCGACACGACCCTAACCGATTCCATTTTAAAATGACTCTCCTTTGCACACACTGCTTAAGAGAATTTAAAAGAAAATCACATATTGTACGCCACCTTCGAGAAAATGTTGTTAATAACGAAAACACCTTTAACTTGGAAGATTATATAATTAATCGTAAGTATTTTTTTATAACATATTTAGCTATAATTTTCCTTTTAATTTTTCTTTTTATTATTAATAAAGGTTTACAGAGGAATTAAAAAATAATAATTGTTTCAGTTGATGAACTACTTTCAAGACCTCCAATGCGATTTTGCCAAGATTGTGAAGTAAATGTCAAATCTAATTCCTGGAGCACACACTTGAGGACAAATATTCATAAAAACAGGAGCTGCATAAAATATGGAAATGGAATTGACATTATCAGGAGTGCATTTAAATGTCGAATAGCTTCCTACAGAATATATTCGCAGAATTATCACATCGACATCAAAAAGTTTCAGCAAGATGTTGGTAATAAAGTGCAAACATTAATACGCCAGCGTCAACAAGAATTTACATGTGCTAAAGTAAATTTGGAATTATTTGGAATATATTATTCTCCAACTTTAACCTCTACTTCAATTAAGTCATTTAATACACCGTTCTTCATTGTAACCCATACAACTGATCTACAACAGCTTTACGATGATTTATTCAAGATTATTGAAACCAAAGCAGATGAATTGCCGGAAAGAGACTCAGGTAATTATTATTTAATCTCAAGAGCTAAGTTTTCTTAATATCACTTGTACATCTCTAACAAATATTATTCAGAACTAATTTTTTAATTCCTATTACAGGGTGGGCTCTACAAAGAATTCTGCATTTGGAAGTCAACATCAATAAGTACAACCCATTGAATGCCTCCTCCTACATTAAGATGCATCACTTTTCTAAATCAATAGTGAATGTGATGAATGAGGACAATTGCTGTTTCGCCTGGGCAGTGGTTTCAGCAGCATACCAGCCAACCGGTAATCCTCGAAAGACCTCATCATATCCAGACTTCAGAGACGCTTTCGATTTTACAGGTATTGAATTTCCAGTAAAATTATTAGATATAAAAAAGTTTGAGGAAAAAAATAATTTGTCCATAAATGTATATGGAGTTGAAAAATTTTTAAGGGATAATAAAAAGGTATATGAGATTGTCGGTCCTTTACATTATAATAATGAAAAGAAAAAATTACATATTAATTTGCTTTTAATAAGTTCTGATGATGGAAATAACCACTACTGTTGGATAAAGGATTTAGGTTGCTTGGTATCCAAACAATTATCAAAAAAGAAAATAAAAAAATACTTATGTGATGGATGCCTTCAATATTTTGGAACATATGAAAAACTTAACACACATTTAGAACGTGATTGTAGTTTTGTTCGAATTGAGCTTCCTTCAGATAATTTGATTTTGGATAAATTTGGCAATTATATTCCTGCAAATATATTAAAGTTTCAAAATATTCAGAAACAGTATAAAGCTCCTTTTGTTATTTATGCCGATTTTGAATGTTATTTGAAAAACATTGAGTGCCAACAATCTACACCTGATTCGACAACCTCATATACTATTAAAACTGCTGAACATATACCCTATTCATTTGCTTATTATATTAAATCATCATTTGATGAGAATGTTGTGTGTCTTAAACTTTATAGAGGTACAGATTGTGCTATAAAATTTATTGAATACATTGAAAATGATGTAAAAGAAATTTATAAAAAATATTTAAAATATCAAGTACCATTGAAAGATTTATCATCTGTGGAACAGATTGAATATGAAAATTCTAGCATTTGTTATGTATGTGAAAAACCTTTTTCAAAAGGAAATTTCATAAAGTGTAGGGATCATTGTCATATTACAGGTAAATATCGAGGAGCCGCCCACTCAATATGCAATTTGCATTTTAAACCTCCAAAATATATACCAATAGTATTGCATAATTTAAAAAACTATGATTCTCACCTATTTATTAAATCGCTTTGCTATAATAAAGAAAATATTAGTGTTATAGCTCAAAATAAAGAAAAGTATATTTCTTTTAGTAAGGAAATTTTCGTTGATGTGTCAGAAAAGCGGAAACCAGTTGCTTTGCGACTACGCTTTATAGATTCTTTTCAATTTCTCCCAGAGTCTTTAGAGTCACTATCACAAACTCTACAAGATTCACAATGTTTTGAAATTAAAAAGTTTTTCTCAAATGCTGATGAATTTCGATACATTAGACAAAAAGGGGTATTTCCATACTCTTACATAGATTCCAACGAAAAATTAAATGAGAAATCTCTACCATTGATTGATAAATTTTATAATAACTTAACCGATGAAAATATCTCTCCTCAAGACTACAATCGCGCTGTAGAAGTGTGGAATCTATTTAAGTGTTCTACAATAGGGGCTTATTCCGATATTTACTTAAAATCAGATGTTTTACTTTTGGCTGATGTTTTTGAAAATTATAGATCCACATGTATTAAAACCTATAAGTTAGATCCTGTTAATTATGTCACTAGCCCTTCTATGTGCTGGGAAGCTCGAAATAGAAACTTTAAATATATCCGAACTTTCAGATACATCATCTATAGGATACATATTTGAAGTTGATTTAGAATATCCAAATTATTTACATGATAGTCATAATGATTTCCCATTTTGTCCTGAACAATATACACCACCAATTTCAAACCACTCAAAATTAATTCCAAACTTACATAATAAATATAACTATATCATTCACTACCGATATCTGAAACAATGTCTACAATTTGGACTCAAAATCATAAAAATACACAGAGCAGTTAAGTTTACACAATCACCATGGTTAGCGGAATATATAGATTTAAATACAAATTTACGAAATTTATCTAAAAATAAATTTGATAAAAATTGTTATAAATTGGCAAATAATTCAATTTTCGGTAAAACCATGGAAAATGTTGATAGGCGAGCAGATATTAAATTAGTATCTCAATGGGAAAGACAGGGTAATAAATTTAGTGCCGAAAAACTTATTTCTAAACCTCAATTAAAGGATTTTAAAATTTTCTCTGAAAATCTAGTTGCTCTTCAACTTCAACAGGTTTGCATTGAATACAATAAACCAATTTATGTTGGGATGAGTATTCTGGATATTGCAAAAACTGTAATGTATAATTTTTATTATGGGTATTTAAAAGTAAAATATGGTAATAATTTAAATTTATTATATACGGATACTGATTCCTTAATTCTTGAAGTTCAGACCCAAAACTTTTATGAAGATATGAAGCTAAATCTGGATAAATTTGATACTTCTAATTTTTCTGAACAAAATATTCATTGCATGCCTATTACAACATCAGTTGTTGGTAAATTTAAAGATGAGTACAAAGGGATTCCCATTGAAAGTTTTTATGGAACTGGTGCTAAAGCATATTGTATAAAATCCAAAAATAGTGTAGATAAAAAAGCAAAAGGCGTTAGTAGATCATGTATAAAAAATCAATTAACATTATCAGATTATAAAGATGTTGTTGAGAAAGGTGACAAAATATTCTGCACCATGTATGTGTTCAAGTCAGATATGCATAATATATACACTAATTTGTTAAATAAATTGGCATTAACAACTCATGATGATAAAAGATATTGTATACCAAATTCCACAAAAACTCTTGCATGGGGACATAAGGATATTTTGGAAACAGATTTTTTTGATAAAGATATGAAAATGATGTATGATACTCTAACTTTTTTAAGTTCTGGAAACGAAAATGGATCTAAAAATAAAAAACCGCGATTAGAATTAACTACTCCTAGTAATTTTTCATCTTTATAAAGACATCATTTTATATGATGATAAATTATGTAAGTCGTTTTTGAAGCTTTAAAAGTTGGAGGGGGAACTGAATCCAAAAACATATATATATATATATATATATATTGTATAGAAATACCATTATTTGTTAGTAATATTACAACAATGACTGCTGCATCTTTAATAGTTTTAGTTTCCCTTGTTGGAAATGTGATATATGTAAATTACATTCCTAATACAGTTAGGGCTGATATATGTATAAATGCCCTCAAAAATGAAACCGACTGCTACAAACAGATGAAAATGACATATCTTGTTGGAAATTCACACTTTTTTACCTATAATGTAACTGATTCTGCTTTGTGTGAAAATACATACATAAAAATTAAATATTCCATGACAAACAAACCATTACAATATTCAGATTGGATTCCTTTCAATAATAAAAAAGAAGAATCTTGTCATTGTGTCTGTTGTTATATATTTGTTATTATATTTACAGCAGCAATATTTATTTGTACATGTTTAATTTTATTGTATTTCATGAAAAAATATCTATAAAAATATTTAATAAATGTTAAAAAAATAATATAAATTTTGTTTTTTATTGATTCTCGTTAGTATAAAGACATTTAAAGTTTATCCCCTCCTCTTAAATGGAGAGGGAAAATAAGTTTACCCCTCCACTTGAGAGGAGAGGGAAAATGTATAAAATTTAGGAGCAAACGGATTGATAGTTAGTTTTTTGAGAGCAAGCAGATAGCCAGTTAGTTTTTAAAATACATCATTTAAAATGTTCAGTAATCAGAGTAAAAATATATTTGAAAATTCACCATTAAAAAAGAAAATAAAAAAAACAATTATAAATTCTACAAAATATAATTTAAATAATTCTAACTCTAAATATGCTGTGATTGGTTTGTGGGTGGAAAGTGATTTTCTACCATGCATTGAACTTGGTGGTAAAAATGGTCAGTCTGTGATATTAAATGAAGATGATTGGAAGAACTTATTGCAATATCAAGGAGTTATAACAAATTATATGTTTTCACCAAATGTTTTCAATGAACCGATATATTTGCAAAATTTATCTATTCATTTTGAAAAGATTGGTGAATTACCAATAGTGAAGATTGTGAAAAGCTGTGATTTTATTTACTATGGAAATGAAACTGTGTGCAGACTATGGGAACAAATTCCACTTATAGAATATAGACTAAATGTTTTACAAAAACAAAACTTTCGACGTTATTTCAACGTTTTTAGAAATAACAATTTTTACGACGGAGATTCTTTTGACAAAATATATAATGTCCTTTCTCCAAAACAAAATCTAAATAGTGAAAATGTGTGCTCCATGCTGGAACTGCTGTTGAATCATCCCGAAGAACTAGAACAAAAATTAAAGTCTAAGCACTATTATGAAGAAGACAGTATCTATTGATGAATCAAGAAACCAAATTCATCTGATGGTTGCTTGGAACTTCGCCTACAGAAAAGCTCGTATGACTTCTGAAGAGTTTATAAATCAAAAACATTTTAGAAGAAGGATTAAATTGACTGAAGAAATTTTAAATCCCATATTAGACTCTGATTATAGGAATATTGTATTTAAAAAAATGTTTATGTAATAAGCTTATTTTTAAATAAAACAAATATATATAAAAAATCATTTTTTTTTTATTACAAACATCAATTATTATTACAGCATTAATTACTATTACATCACATCTCTCTTGAAGATCCAAGAGTTATAAGATTTATCTAATCCTAACCATTTTACAAATACTTTGTTTCCTTTCTTTCTTAACACTTTTTCCACCAGATATACATTTGGGTGTCTTACTTTTTGAAGTTCTTCTTCATAGAAACCTCCTTGAATATCTACCCCATTTCCATCTTGAATCAAATACGTTGTTGGATTAGTAAGCTGGATTTTTTTTATTTGAAAAATTTCGTTTGACCAGTTGGGCGTGTAACCTTTAGAAAATTGTTCGCGAATCTTGCTTATTCGTACTCTATCACTGACACGAAATTTTGGTGATCTGGGATCCACAGTTTTCCTATGGGTATAAGCTGATTTTAAGATTTCCATTTCATTCTTTTTGTTAACTTCGTTTGGTTTTTTTCCGATTGTTGAATGCTTAGTATTATTGTATTCTGTAATTATTTCTTTAAGAAAGCTGATCCATTTATAATTACCTAGTAAACTAAACTTTTTCCACATTTTGTTTTTTATCGTTCTATTTACTCTCTCTACAATACTAGCTTTCATATTAGAAAATGTGTTGTAATGATTAATTTTGAACTGCTCCATAAGTTTCTGAAAGTCTTGATTAAAGAATTCTTTACCCTGATCAGTATTCAGATTTGTTGGGGGAGTTTTTAAAGTTAATAGAATTTTTTTCATTGCAGCTGCTACATCTTTACCAGTTTTGGATTTTACAGGTTCTGCCCATACAAATTTAGAAAACACATTTATTACCATTAAAATATATCTTAAACCCCTATTAAATTTCGCATATGGCTGCATTTCTATCAGATCAGCTTGAAATAGATCATTAAGCCCTTTTACAATTGTTCGTCTCCTTCTATATCGCCTTCTCGCCGGTTTATGTAATTCATTTACAACGTCTTGCTTAATTTTACTCATTATTAATTTATACCTTACTCTCGAAAATAAATCCCACAAATAACTTTACCTCCTTCTAAACCGTTTATAAAAGCCCTTTATCGCTGATGTTGTAAAATATAAAAAAAATCATCTCAGTTTTTTTTAGTAAGTTCTTTAATTTTATTTTCCATTGCTTCAAATGATTTTTTATTTTCATTTATAATTTCTTTTATTGACGAATTTATTTGGGTGATGTTGTTAGTAAGATCAGAAATTTTTACATTAAATTTATTTTCCATTGTTTCAAATGATTTGTTATTTTCATTTCTAATTTCTTTTATTGACGAATTTATTTGGGTGATGTTGTTATTAAGATCAGACATTTTTACATTAAATTTAGTTTCCAAAAGAACATTTGATAACGTATAATCTTTTTTGAAACCACCTAATGTTGAATTCATTTCTTCTCTTGCATAATTCATTGTATCATTAAATTCTTTTCTAGAAACTTCAGCAGCTCTTTGAACTAATTCGTTTAAAGATTTTATTTCTTTTGTTAATTTATCTTCTAGATTTTTTATATCTTTTCCTAATTGAAATTCTGCATTTGTAATATCTAATGTCATTTTCACAATTTTTTTTTCTATATTTTTTATGTCTGACGCTGTCTTTTCAGCTTTGTGTAGTATATCTGTATAAGATGTTTCAAGTTCTTTTATGAGTAAAGAAGTCTCCTCGATTTTTGAACTATTATTTTTAATTTTAATTAATACATCCTTTTTAGAAACTTCTATTATAGCTTGCACTACTTCTAGTAAGGATTCTAATTCTTTTTGTAATTTCTCATCGATTGCCTTTGTAAAATTTCCCTCGTCAAAAGACGTTTCAGATTTGGTTTTCAGATTGTTTAATTGCTTTAGTATATCCTCGATTTTTTCATTATCTTTTGTAATTTGATCTTTGAATTTTGTTTCAATTTTTTCATTTTCGTTTTGAAAATCCTCCTTCAATTTGTCTTCTAAATATTGTAAATTTGATTTATATGCATTGATTTTAATTTCAAATTCTTTAATTTGTTCTTTAAATTCATTAACTTTGTCGGTATCTTTTTTGTGAATTAGGAAATGAGTGTTCATTGATTTTTCAAGATTTTGTGTATTTTTATCCATAACGTCATGTATTTTCTTAAAATTCCTTACTTCTTCTGCTACTCTATCATTAAGCAAATTAGTAAAATTTTGAAACTTTGATGTAATTTCCTTGGAAATACTGTTCTTGACATTGTCAATTGCTGAAGTATCCTTAATTATTGATTTAATTGATGTAATTTCATTTTTTATTTCATTTTCAAAATCATCAACTTTATCATATTTTAACTTCACTACGTCAAAGTCATTTGCATATTTAGAAACTTTCTGAGAAAATTTTTCTACTACCTCATCATTTCCATCAACAGTATTTTTCAAATTAATTATCTTGTCATTATATTCAGGAATAACGTTATCCTCAAATAACTTAATCTTTTTTGCAATATTTTGTATATTGTTATCATATTCATTTATTCTCTTATTTAAATTATTAACATCGCTTTTCAACCCGGGATCTAAATTTTGAATTAATTTGTTTTCAATATATTTGACATCGCTTTTCAACCCGGGATCTAAATTTTGAATTAATTTGTTTTCAATATATTTGACATCGCTTTTAAAAATTTTTATTATTTTCTCTTCAACATTTGATAATATTTTATTTTCTAGTGATAATAATGTGTTTAGAGCAGATTTTTTTGAAATATGACGACCAAATTTATCGATGGTCATTTTAGAAATGTTTAAAATTATCTATTATGTCCTTTTATATAATAATATTCGCTTCTCTTAGTTCTTCAATAATGGAAATAATTTCATTGTTATGACCAGTGTGTCCCGCAAGCATGGATGCTACCAATAGTCGAAGTCTCTCAACAAGTTCGTTTACATTATCCCAATATATGTAATCTGTATTAGGTTTATTAACTTTTAAAGTTATACCAAATCCGGTTTTTTTGAAGACACTCGACTTTCTCTATATGGAGCTTTGCGTCTTTCAAAAAATCCCTGGACTGCTTGTTGAGATTCGGGATTTAGAGTTTTAGTTTTTGTAATTCCTTTGCTTTGCAAATAAGGTCCTATTATAGAAATATATTTATGTGATCCATTCCCCTGCACCTGCTCATTTGGATCATTATTTCTACGGTATGCATTGGTTCTTTTTAAAATATCCATATAATTTTCCAAATCTTGTTTTTTATACCCTATTGGTTCTTTTTTAAATAATAACTCATATAAACCTGGTGTACCTGTATAGGTTATTCCTTCAATTTTGATGTTTTTACCAATAATTTCGACAGGTTTTTGAGTTAAACCCAAAAAGAATTTCTCGGTTTCCAAATCATGAACTATTCCATATTGGTGATCAAACTCATGTTCAACATCTTTTACACCGCTATCAATATATTGGCGAGGTAATTCATCAAATCCTAATAAATATTCTTTATATAAATCTGTATCAACAAATGTTCTAACTGTTTGCCGTGTTTGTTCCAGTATATCTGAAAGATTTCCTATTGTGGAGTGTGAACCTGAAGAAGGGTTTGTTTCTGCAATAATACTTGTTTGTTGTATAGATGGCATTTGACTTGCTGAAGCTAAACTCGCGTCCCAGTCAATAATCGATGGTATTTCTGTAGGAAGGAGTGGAGTTTTTCCCGTCTTTCTTTTTTCTGGTGTTGATGTTCCATATTGTAATTTTCTCTTTGGTGTTAGTGTTTGAATTGATCTTTTCTGTGGTGTTTCATAAATTTTTTTAATTGGTGTGTGTAGCTCTTCCTTTATTTCAACAGGTTCAATTTTACCAATCGTTGAAATTAATTCTTGTAAGGGTTGAGTTATCGGTTTATATGTTTCCTCCAATTTAGTTTGCGCCTCAAATTCCGCATTTTTTAAACTCTGATATTTTTGTTTAACAGCTTTTCTTGATTTAACTAGCTCTCTTGCTAAACGTTCATCCATGATTGGTATAATTTACCATCAAACGTTTATTTTTATAAGTAAATATATGAATCAAATCCTTTTCGATATCGGCCAGATTTCACATTAGAGTCTTTGTCTATTACTAAAAATCCAAATTTATCTTTCCAACATATTAAACACAACTCATTAAATTGGTTTAATGACATATCAACATTAACATGATCATCATAAATATGTTTTAAGTTTGTTCGATCTTGTTGAAATATAACAATTAAATTTGCATTGTCACGAATTAATTGTTTCGGAATAGAAGAATATGTTTGACATAAATAAAAACAATCAGTATTTTTGTGTCTTCCGAAACAAAAATAGTCCTTTACAACATTCTGATTACAACACACTATATCATCAAATATTATTATAGAGTTTGGTTTAACTTGTTTTGGTGAAACAATTGTTTCTTCATTTTCAGATTCATAGTATCCAATTTTTTTCAAAGGTTTAAAAAGTGTTTTCAAATATTTATACTTTGGTTGATATAAGGATTTTGAATAAACATACAGATTTTCAAATCGCAAACCATTCGGATCTTCAATCAAACTAATAATAACATTGGTTTTGCCACAGCCTGACGGGCCAATAATTAACCCTCTTTTACTATTTCCCTCAAACAGTTTGCCATGTTTTCTAAAACCATTCACTGAACTTTCATGATCCTTAATTGTTATAGAGTATGGTTGTTTCTCAACTCTCATTTTATATATAAAACAAACTATTAATATTCAGTATTGTGATGTAACTGGTTAGTTATCACTAGGATTGCAACTATATATAATGTTTCCATCACATAATAAACGAATCATTTACAAGACAAACAGCAAAAGGAAAGGAAGTGGTTTAGTAAACTCATTAATAAATAAATTACCCTTTGAATTGCATATTCCTGGTTATAATTTTTGTGGACCTGGAACAAAATTGGAAAAACGATTGTCAAGAGGTGATAAAGGTATAAATTTATTGGATGAGGCTTGTAAAGAACACGATATTGCTTACTCACAATCAAATGATATAAAAAGAAGGCATTTAGCTGATAAAGTATTAGCTGACAAAGCTTTATCAAGGTTCAAAGCTAAAGATTCTAGTTTTGGGGAAAAAACTGCTGCACTAGGAATTACTGGTGCTATGAAAATTAAAAGAAAATTAGGTATGGGACTTCGAACGAGAAGAAAGTTCAAGCGAAAAACTCGAAAAGGACGAGGACTATCATTATCTCAGGTAATTTCAAAAGCTAGAAAAGGAATTAAGGGGAAACGTTTTAAAGACCTAAATGAAAGTATTCAAACTGCTTTAAAAGCTATTAAAAAAACTGGTAAAGTGTTACCTCCAAAGAAAAGGGTAATTCCAATCCCAAAGACTGGCGGATTTCTTCCACTTATACCTTTATTTGCTGGTTTGTCTGCTCTTGGTGCTCTTGGAGGAGGGGCTGCAGGTATTGCTAAAGCAGTAAATGATGCAAAAGCAGCCAAAGCGAAATTAGAAGAATCTAAACGACACAATCAAATGATGGAGTCCATTGCGGTAGGAAAAAAAGGAAGTGGACTTTATTTAAAACCCTATAAAA
This sequence comes from Diaprepes abbreviatus, assembly GCA_034092305.1. NCBI lineage: Eukaryota > Metazoa > Arthropoda > Insecta > Coleoptera > Curculionidae > Diaprepes > Diaprepes abbreviatus. The sequence goes on along the minus strand of JASJET010000007.1, from coordinate 7,053,666 downwards.
CAGGATGTGGATTATACTTGAAACCTTATTCAAAAAACTGCTAAAACATATACCTCGAAAAGCACTTACAAATTACGATTTACTTAAATACGCTAAATATTTACAAATTCCCAACTTTCGTGGTATTTTTATGAGGGATAAATTACCAAAAAAGATAAAGTTAATTGAAAGTGCAATTGTCAATCTAGATAATCACAGTGGTGTTGGTACTCACTGGATAGCATATACAAAAAAAGGAAAAAACATAATATATTTTGATAGTTATGGTAATTTGCGACCCCCTTCTGAATTAATTAAATATTTTTATAGCGACCAAAATAATAATATTGTTAATTATAATTATAACAGTTATCAAAACTTTAACAAAACAAATTGTGGTCAATTGTGTCTAAAATTTCTTTATAACCATATGTAACACCTAATTTTAGTTTATTATTAAACATATTTTTAAAGTAAAATGTCATATAGTTTTGTTCTTAGCGGCAATTCCGCTATTTTAACATCAGAGTTACATCCTCCAATATATTTAGATGAAGATGTTGAATATGTTATCGGTCTTGTAAATTTCGAAACATTTAATGCAATTCCCAATATTGATGTTGGGAATAATGTATTAATTCATGATGAAAATTTAGAAATAGCCATACCCCCAGGTAGCTACGAATTAGAAGACATAACAGATTTTTTAAAAAAACACTTGGATGAGGATAAAATTAGTTTTAGTCTTTATGCAAATAATAATACTTTACGTACACATCTTAAATGTTCAGCCCCCATAACTTTTCGTGAAGGAACTATTGGTAAATTATTAGGGTTTAAAAATGGGCGATTGGAAGCCAACATTGAACATATATCAGATTTTCCCGCGGAAATAATTAAAGTAAATTCAATAAATATAGACTGCAGTATTGCAGAGGGATCATATTTAAACGGGAAACCTGTTCATATAATACACCAATTTTTCCCGAGCGTTGCTCCAGGGTTCAAAATAATTGAGTCACCTCAAAACGTCATATATTTCCCAGTCACCGTTAAAGTAATTGATAAAATAGCCATTAAAATAATAGATCAGGAAGGTGATTTGGTTAATTTTAGAGAAGAAACCATAACCATCAGACTACATCTTAAAAAAGTAGATTAAAGATGGTAATATTATATAACAATAAATCTGCAAACTTTACTAGAAAATTTAATAATAAAAACATTAATAAGACAAGAAAGAAACCAACTTCCTTTAGTAGGAAATCAAACTTCCAAAGGTTAACACCTTCTAATAGAAAATTTCTTCAAAGTTTGGGTTTTAAACTTAAATAAAAATGGATTATTTAAATGTAAGAGAAAATGTATTGGTTGATGAATCAATATTAAGCTGGGAAATTCTTTCTTTCGATCCTTTTAATCCTACAAAACTCGGACCAAATGATGAAATCAGAATTGCTTTGCAACAAACAGGAAAATATCCTTTACCTTGCAAAAGTGAAATTTATGTGGAATTGCAAGTAACTAAAGAAGATGATTCCCCTTTAGCTAATACTGTTTTAATTAATAATGCTCCGGCATTTTTATTTAAAGAATTACGCTATATTTTAAATGGTGTTACTATTGACTCCGTTCGGGATATTGGTATAACTTCAACTCTTAAGGGATATATTTCATTTAATCAAAATGAAAGTGCTAAATTGGAAAATGCCGGTTGGTATCCGAAAACAAAATCTAAAGAAAAAATTATGACTGATGACAAAGGTAATGTTTCATTATGTATACCATTAAAGATGTATTCAGGATTTTTTGAAGATTATAATAAGATTATTCTTAATTCACAACAAGAACTTATTCTAATAAGAAGTAATGATGATACAAATGCATTATTATCCAGTAATGAAGATGAAAAACCCAAAGTTAAAATTACCAAGTTGTGTTGGAGAGTTCCTCATCTTACTGTAGCGATTCCGCAAGAATTAGCACTTACCAAAATTATTGACAAAAATAGTGATATACTAATAACCTTCCGAAGCTGGGAATTAGTTGAATATCCAGAGTTATTGGAAACTACGAGGCACAACTGGCCCGTAAAAACATCTACAAAAGTCGAAACGCCACGTCATGTTCTAATTGCTTTTCAGAAAAATAGACGTGGTAATCTAAAAATGGATATGAGTAAATTTGATCATTGTAATTTAAGAAATATGAATGTCTTTTTAAATTCAGAAAGATATCCTTACAATGATCTTCAACTTGACTTTGAAAATAATAAATTTGCTACTCTGTATGAAATGTTTACAGACTTTCGTCAAGGGTATTATAACTCTCCAGTGGAACCAATTTTTAATCCGAAAGAATTTAAAGAAAATGCTCCTATAGTTTACATTAATTGTTCACATCAAAGAGATTTACTACAAACAGGTCCAGTAACCATGAGAATTGAATTTGAAACCAAGGAAAAAATTCCCCCTAAAACAGCGGCATATTGTGTTATAATTCATGATAAAGTTTTCAGTTACAATCCATTAACAAAAATTGTGAAACAGTTGTAATACAATTTCCTTAAGATAAAATACTCTTTTTAAACAAACCGCTACTTACGCTTAAGAGCGCACGCGTCAATTTTGATATTTATTAACGTAGCCAAACCAGAATTCTTCATTTATATAATGTCTTACGAGATTTCAGTTCGAGTATTAGATTTTCAACTTCAGTTGCAGAAATTAAAAAAACAAATAAGTGAATATCAATTAAAAGTAGAAATGATCAAGAAATTCAAATATTTGAAAATATGAAACTTATTCTAGATCTTCAAGGATTCAAAATTGAAAATAATAAATTTATTGTAAAGGAATTAGCAGCGTACGATGGGCAAAAGACAAGTCATTTTATTTTCAAAGCTCCATTTCCGATGGGTCATTTACCATCCTATTTACACAAACAAGCTCTGTGGTTAATAAAAAATTACCATTGCATTGAATGGTGTGAAGGATTTACACCATTACACAAATGTGGAGATATCATAAGAGATTTAAGCGCTAAGGTGGACTATGTTTATGTAAAAGGGGAAGAAAAGGCAGATTTCGTAAAGAAGTATTCCATGAAACCAGTTATCGAGATTGATGAACAACCCACCCTAAAGAAAACGGATCCTTGCTGCTTTTATCATCAAAAAATACCATGTGTATGTGCATTATCAAATGTTTATTACCTTTACAACAATTTTTTTATGTAATAAAAGACTTGATTACAAATTATGTGTTTTATTTTCTAACATTGTTTTAATACATGAAATATTATTATTTAATCCTAGTTCTTGAAGTTTACATATTAAAATATCTATATTTTTATTTTTTAAATATTCGCTACAACATTTAGCTGCTAGTAAACATAATTCCGCATGTTCCATATAATTTAAAAACAATATAATATTCTGCGCTTCACTTTCTTGACCTTCATATGCATAAAACTCGGAACAGGCTGCGGACATCAAAAACTCTTCATACATTTCTCTTATTAATAATTCCATAATAAATCCTACACTAAAACCTCCCTGTTTCTCAATATCTCTTTATCTCTCTCTTCCTCTTCCACGATTTCTTTTAATATATCAGGATCTTTTATATAATCCTTCAATATCCTTAAAAAGTAACTGAATCCTATTTTCTTTATTTCATGAAAGAACTTCGGCAAATTTTGGGTTTTTCTATAATTTAAACAGGCTTCTGCAGCTAATTGGTATTGGAAGGCAGTCTCATAATATACCTGTGCCCACTCGGGGTGTGTTTTCCTTAGCATTGCATTCTTTAATTCGGAATTTTGAAGTTTAGTAAACTGTTTACCTAATTTGATTATTTCATTTTGCAAATCACTGTTCATAACTACCACTTATTTTTAATTTAACACTGTTCTTTATTAGTGGTGAATCTTCTATATAAGCTTAAGACTAGTTGTAAATGAATGTAGCTCGCTCAGATTCAGTCCTTTAAAATACCAGCTCCCCTCCAACTGCTACCAGCTCCCCTCCAACTACTGTGGTGGTTAGGAAGGAGGTAGGAGGTGGAGCAAAAAGAGGCGGAGTTTATGAAACCAATCGGAATAGGGGGCGAACTTGGGCAGCCAATCAGAAACAAGGTCATTCTTGGCTGACCAATCAAAAAAGTGGTGGGGGGGTCAACTAGAAGCCCCCTATTCCCACTACTAGTAATAAAATTAATATTTGTATATAGTAAAAAAAGTAATATTTGTATATAGTAATAAAAGTGATATTTGTATATAGTAATAAAAGTAATATTTGTATATAGTAATAAAAGTAATATTTGTATATAGTAAAAAAAGTAATATTTGTATATAGTAATAAAAGTGATATTTGTATATAGTAATAAAAGTAATATTTGTAAATAAAATAGTTAGGCAAACTCATTTACCTACTTATTCCTATGCCTTTCTACCTTTCGGTAGACCAAACTCATTTAAATTAGTGAAAAATATGTTAATTGAAAACCTTTCACAGTACTCAAAGAAATTTGGCAGCAGCAATTTATGTAGCTTGCATGTTTTTTTTTTTTTTTTTGAAAGTTACACTGGAAAAAGTATTAAAATTACAAAGAATAATGGCACAGATTGTTTCATCCTAATTAACCAGATGTGATAAAAGGTTTTCCGCCAAATCAAATTTCTTTGCGGATTTTAATTGGATTGAAGTAGTGAATATACAATAGAATACAAAAGGAGGAGGAAGAAGAATATATACTCTCCCTTCTCTTTTCTCTCATTATATTTTTCGAATTTCCCATATAGCATAAAAAGATGCAGTAGGCTTTCAGCAAGCTTTCAAGAAAGTTTTGAAACCTTACAAAAAGCTTTCGTGGAATCCTGCGGTAATTACCAAATGTCCGCAACAAATACTAAAACAATCTCGGCATCGGTAAGATAAACCGCGGGAGGAATCCGTGAAAGCCGCATAAACATATATACGCTATCCGGCGGGAGGTCGGCGAAGCCGCGTTCAGTATTTGCATGCTTCCTTCAGATCTGTCCTTTGCACAGCCAAACGCATATCGGTACCCTGATGAGTCTAGTAAAGACGAAACATGTACCTCTGCCGTATCACTGTGGCGGGGAGGTTAAGTTTTGACTTTCTTCTCGGTATGGTGGTACAGGTATGCCATTATCTCGATGGTGGTGGAATAGGATAAATTGCATTTTATAACAATTTATTCTAACTGTGCAACCTGTAACAAAGAAAGGATATGATGGAGAGAAGTTTGCATTTACTATTCGAATTTTACTTCATATATATATATATATATATATATATATATATATATATATATATATATATATATATATATATATATATATATTTACCCCAGAAAACTCACTGTAAGTTTACAAAGAGACTTACGTTAGGCTTTCCTGAAAGATTATCGTAAGCTTAGGCGGAACCTTTCCCATAATATTTTCCATCGACATTACGTAATTTCTGGAAGCTTCTATGAAAGCTTTTACAGTGCTGTTGCGTCCTAGTATTGGACTCACCATGCCATTATGTTCCGTACAAACCATCATTTCGTAACGGTGCCCTATAAACAGATTTTAAAATTAAAAAACAATAAACATGACACAGTGGCAACAGCGGATCACTTAATAACACTTTCAAGAAAGATATACTATATACGAGGCTTACACGATAATTTCACCAATTCTTAATGGAAGCTTCTATTTGAGTTTGCAGCAAAGTATTCCTCAAGATTCTAAGAAGGTTATAGAATAATTACAGAAAACTGTCTTAAAAGAATCGATTTGGAATAACAGAAATTTTCCTTGAAATCTTACTGCAAAGTTAGACTAAACGTCAAAGTTTGCTTATTTGATAGATTGCAATTTTTTTCTTTCAAGATTATATGTTATCTTCCAGAAACTTGCAGAAAGTTTCAGAAAATATATAAATACATCCTTGATGTTAGCTTCCATAAGGTTTACAGTAAGGAAAATATATAACAAACTTACACATTGCTTTCACGAATTCTTAATAGAAGCTTACATTCCATTTTGCAGCAAATTACATATCAAGATTCTAAGAAAATTACTGCACCGTTACAGACAGTTTTCTTGGAAGTATCAGTTGAGAACAACACAAACTTTTTTTTGAAATCTTGCTGGAGAGTTACATAAAGCTTCT